>CM053337.1:5423310-5801958 GCA_028583605.1 Dastarcus helophoroides | reverse complement strand
TGGCATACTTAGCGCATGGTTGGCACAGATTCGCTTAAATATTTCTGTATGACATGTTGATCTAAGTCATTCCATTCCATAACCGTTTCTTTCTAACCTGTAGACTGCTGACAGGGGCCCCGCCTCCACCACCAGATGAAATGAAGGCAGACATAGCAGTGCTTGCATGGCTGCAGTGGGCGTTGTTTGCATCGCCCTTATTACTCCTAAGCAAGCTAACCTTTGTACCTTGCTTATTCTGATAACACTTTCTTTTTTCTGGCTTTGTGCCACCAGATTAAAGAACCGTATGTTACTTTGGGCACTACAACCTTGGAATATATTCAATGGACCATCGCTGGTCTCAGTCCCCATTGTTTTTCTCTATAGGCGCTACAGGCTTATAGGGCTTTAGTAACTTTGGCAGCAACTCTTTCCATATGAGCACCGAAGCTGAGTTTGATATTTAAGCCAAGTCCCAAATATTTAACTGCCCTATTCAGCGGAATTTCTCGTCCTCCTAAACAAGGCCTCTTTAAGTGATTAATATTCCTATTTTTTGTAAATGCGATTATCGTGGTTTTCAAAGGGTTCACTGATAGTCCCTTTGCTAAACACTACCTTTCTGCAATATTCAGTGCCCGTTGCATTAATGCTGATACGGACCCTGGAAATTTACTTCTAATTAATAAGGTTCATCTGCGTATTCTTGCGGATGAAATCCTTCTACTGCCAAGAGATAATGATATTATATCTGGGGCTAATTCACTTTTAGCGGTGCGTAGGCTCCAAATTCTCCACTAACTGAGCCTACGTGACACAGAAATACTCTATAACAATGACAGTATAAAATTTTCGAAAATCTCGCATCTTGATTCCAAGTTCCAACTTCCAGTGTTTTGTCAACTTCAAATTAGAAATTTTAACAAAAATGTTATTCTCAAAATGTTACGGTTTTGCAGAAAAAAAAGTTTTCAAATTTAAAGTCAATATTTTGAGAACAAACTTGAAAAGATTTAGATAATAAGAAATTTTTAAAGAAGCGCAATTTTAGGAAATGGAAATTACGAGAAAATCTTTACGTCATTCTTAAAAGTGTGATTGAAATCTGGAAATTTAATTTTTTTCGAGAAATCTTGACTTTATAATCAAAGTCTATTCCTCATGATTTTCTTTTTCAAAATTGTTTTTTAAATTTGAACGAATATCAATTTCGATTTCCATAAACTCTTTTTAATTTAAAATTAAAATTTCCTTTTAAGCTTTAACTTTAAATTTTGACTTTAAACATGTTTCATATACAGATTGGGTTGCTAGAGTGATGCCTATTTCAGAAAGTTTTAGAAGTTTTTGAAAAAATCGATCTTTCCTTCTTTGTATTTTAAAGATCTATAACTTAAACCATGAAATATAGCTTTTACCTCTAATTAAACTTGATATTAGTCTTTCCGTGTAATTCCGACCTACCTAACCAGAAACAGTTTTAAGGTTTAAATTTAACCACAATATTTTACTTCTTAAATTACATTTTAAACCGTTAAAACTCTAGATTTCTAGACGAAAAGTCAATATTTCCAAAAATAAATAATTGGAAGTTTCGATTTCAATCACGAAAGTTGCAATTTTAACATTGAAATTTCAGGAAAATTTTCAAAGAAGGAATGAGAGATTTAAGAAATTTTGCGTTTCATGGTTTTATAGCTTTACCTGTTCCAAGCAATTTATCAATGTTAATTAAGGTTTCATAAATGCATCATAAACTTTTCCATTTACATTAAAAGCTGTTTGCTTTTTACCTAGTTTAAAATTCTATCTGTTTGTATATGAATCCTTTTAAACAATATGACTTGTGTACACATAGTTGCAAGCATCCTTGGAAAAAAGGAATAATCATGAAGTTAGTCGTTTTTTTACTAACCGTAAAATTTATTTCGTTGCAGAGTTTCGAGGTAAAAGAAGACACTCACCTAAAGTTACAATCTACGCTGTTAAAATGCCTTAATACGATTATAACGCGAAATAATTTTAGTCACATGAATATAATTGTAATAAATACTGAGCATAGAATTCAATTTCCTTCATGGAGATATAGTTCAATAAATACTACGAGCCGGAACTTTATTGAAAAAATGGACGTGTACATTATTTTTTTAGGAAAAGATACGAAAGTAATGGAATTTTTTGAACAAAATAAGCACAATTCTAGGTCAAATTATATATTCCTGGGCATAAGTATTAACTTAGAAGAAATCTTTCATCATTTAACCCTTTACTATATTTACAATGTCTTAGTCCTCAATATCAATTCGAGTAAACGAGAAACTGAAATCTATACAAATTACCCATACAAATTCCAGAATTTTAACACTCCTTCTGAAGAGTATTTTTTAGTGGACAAATGCCATGATGGAATTTTGGCCTCCGATGCAAACCTTTTTCCTAATAAGCTGCCAGTAACTTGGAAAAATTCCACTTTAATGGTGAGATATTATGATTTTTTTCCTCACATAACTGACCCATACGGAGAAGTGACACGCGGCACGCAGAATGTAATTTTGATTGAAATATGCAAGAAG
The DNA here is from genome assembly GCA_028583605.1 of Dastarcus helophoroides. Lineage (NCBI taxonomy): Eukaryota > Metazoa > Arthropoda > Insecta > Coleoptera > Bothrideridae > Dastarcus > Dastarcus helophoroides. The sequence goes on along the minus strand of CM053337.1, from coordinate 5,799,403 downwards.
TTACAGTGTAGTGTCGTTTTTCAAAAGTATACAATGGATGATCTACTTGGCAGTTTGGTTACCCAACAGAGGTATCATATAGCAAGCGTCGTTCTTCCTATGAATGTATATGTACGTTGGAATAATGAGTTAGTTTTTCCGCATGATGAGGAAGAGGGTTTTTGGGCCGTTGCTCGAGCGAGAAAACTTGAGAAGTGGGAAATACTAATAACAATGTTTGAAACAAAATTGATTTATTTACTGCTTACTTCCCAAATTATGTTCAGTGTTGTATTTTCCCTATTCTATAAATTACCAGTTGGTATCAACGTGGCGGGCTATATTTGGGGAGTTATGTTTTCCTGGCAATCCCTCCTAGAGTGTAGTGCGCAACTACCAAGGAAAATTAATTTAAAATTATTACGAGTAGCTTGGATTGTTCCAATATTGATTTTCTCCACAATATTTAAAAGTACTTTAATTTCTTCATTCAATAGGAGTATCCGAGGAAAACAAATAAAGACATTTCAAGAATTTAGAGAAAATGAGTTGAGATTGCTTTTTCGCGAATCAATGAAAGATGTAGTATTTACCTTCTTAAGTGATCAGGAAAAATTATACATCTCTACTCATAATATTACTTACGTCAAACAGGCAGATGCGAAGAAAATTTTTGAGAAGATACCTGGCCTTTTTGTTCCTACTATCAAGTCCGGAAGAAAGCAAATATTGGTCAATGTGTCTGCTCTAGGTCTTAGGGATGTTTATTACTGCGATAAGGAAAGCAAAAAATTTTACCTTATGTTTCTGATGAAGAAAGGATTTCCCATCAAGGATCAATTCAACATGCTGACCATGATAATTAAATCAGTAGGAATTGATTTGTTTCAAGTTCGTATATCGAATAATTTGGTATTACTTCGTGACAACAAGGATTCTGTTGAAGTTAAATTTCGAATAATAAATTTTAACGATCTAAAAGGCTTTTGGATGGTTTGGCTTTTTGGAAATACAGTTGGCTTCGTTGTATTCGTTATTGAATATCTATGGTTTCATTACAGTTGTGTAATCCTACTTTAATGAACATTAAATATATTGCAAATTTTGCCGAGTCTTATTAACAGAGGAGAAGTAAAGAAGTGTCCTTTCAGTAGTATTCCAAAAAAACTTGTATAATGTATCTCTCTGAAGATGAGAGCTTGGTTATCGAAACGCGTTAGAGTAACCTTTGTTGTGTTTTTTAGTCTTTCTTGATTTCAGGAGACAAGATTTGTATTTCAATTTTGAGAATATATAATGTATGGTGTATAATGTACAATGTATAATGTATAATGTATAATATATAATGTATAATGTATAATGTATAATGTATAATGTATAATGTATAATGTATAATGTATAATGTATAATGTATAATGTATAATGTATAATGTATAATGTATAATGTATAATGTATAATGTATAATGTATAATGTATAATGTATAATGTATAATGTATAATGTATAATGTATAATGTATAATGTATAATGTATAATGTATAATGTATAATGTATAATGTATAATGTATAATGTATAATGTATAATGCATAATGTATAACGTATAACGTATAACGTATAACGTATAATGTATAATGTATAATGTATAATGTATAACGTATAACGTGTAATGTATAATGTATAATGTATAATGTATAATGAATAATGTATAATGTATAATGTATAATGTATAATGTATAATGTATAATGTATAATGTATAATGTATAATGTATAATGTATAATGTATAATGTATAATGTATAATGTATAATGTATAATGTATAATGTATAATGTATAATGTATAATGTATAATGTATAATGTATAATGTATAATGTATAATGTATAATGTATAATGTATAATGTATAATGTATAATGTATAATGTATAATGTATAATGTATAATGTATAATGTATAATGTATAATGTATAATGTATAATATATATTGTATACTGTATAATGTATAATGCAAAATGTATAATGTAAAATGTATAATGTATCACGCATAATCTATAGTGTACCTATAATGTATAATGAATGAAATTATCAATCATTCTCCTTTACAATTATTTTAATTAATTTTTAATAGCATAGTAGTACCAACGAAAATCCGAGTACGAAACTACGTTTTCCTCTCAACTTGTAGCTTTTTTAATGTTGTGGGTGCAGGTTCCAACATTATCGGTCTAAAACCAGCTAGAATGTAAATTTAAGAAGCAAAAACACAAACGTTAAATTGATTTTTTTTGGACAAAAGTAATATTCAAATTTGGGCATCAACTTTTTAATAATTTTTATTGATAAAAAACTTAACCATTCAGCAACTAGAACAGCCACAGCAGCACCCATGCCAAATACCCAAACACCTAGTAAACTCTTTAGGGCGAAATCTATACACAGCTCAAGTTAGGCCAACACTAGAATAGTGTTCTCATGTTTGGAGTACTATTATGAAAGATGCTCGCAGGAACTATAGGATTGATCTCCCCAAGGGCAAGGTTTTTGAGGGATACAGGTCAGTCGGAGACAGCAAATTCCTGTGTGGTCCAGCTTGACACAGGTCTGGTTCCCTGGTTCTTTGTCTGTTATTCCCGCACCAGTACTTATTTTTGTTTTGGATCCATCTGTAAACCAGAGTGATTCACCCTCTCTTTTTCGTTCTACTAACTGCACTCGCCTGCACTCGTCCGATGGCGTACTTAGCGTATGGTTCGCAAAGATCCGCTTGAATATTTCTGTATGGCATGTTGATCTAGGTGATTCCATTCCATACCCGTTTGTTTTTAACCTGTAGGCTGCTGACAAAGCCTCCGCCTCCACCAACAGATGAAGTGGGGGCAGACATAGCAGTGCTTCCAAGGCTGTAGTGGGCGTTGTTTGCATCGCTTTTGTTATTCCTAAGCAAGCCAACCTTTGTACCTTTCTTGTTCTGATAACACTTTTTTTTCTGGCTTTGTGCCAACAGATTAAAGAACCGTATGTTACTGTGGGTACTACAACCTTGGAATATATCCAATGAGCCATCGCTGGTCTGAGTCCTCATTGTTTTTCTATCATGACTCTACAGGGCCTTAGTAACTTTGGCAGTAACTTTTTTCACATGAGCACCGAAGCTGAGTTTGGTATCTAAGGTAAGTCCCAAATATTTAACTTCTTTACTCAGCGGAATTTCTCGTCCCCTTAAACTAGGCCTCTTTAAGTCATTAAAATTCCTATTTTAAGTAAATGCGATTATCATGGTTAATCGAGAGATTATTGGTCTTTTCCAATAATGCTTTTTGGTTTTGATATTTTTTATTGACACATTCTCAAAAATATCAACAATTTTTGTTTTTTTCTATTTCTATGACATTTTTAATACTTTGATTTATACAATATAAAAATTTTAAACGGCAACAATACTAACAAATGGTAATACGCAACAATAAAGGTAAAACTAAAAAGGTTGTACACAACATACCCCCGGCTTTGAAAGTACTAAGTCTTTCAATTAAACATTAATTGAAGAGAACTTGTGCAAAGTAGAATGAATTAAACTAAATCATTAATGTCCAAAGGAAGGACGCATATTTTTGCTATAGATTGCTTCACCATACCACCGCGGGTTTTTACGCTTACAACGAGCACTAAACCATCATCACCGGGATGAAGTTTGATGATTCTTCCGATTGGCCGTACTTGGGGTGGGACGTTGTTCATTTTGAGCATTACTAAAGCTCCCTGCAGATTAGATATATTTTATTCCAAACTCCATTTAGATCGTTGCTGTAGATTGTGAAGATAGTGATGGGACCAACGTTTTCAAAAATCTTGTAACATTTTCCTTAAATGCTGATAACGGAAAATGCAGCTGCCTTGGACATGGTGGTTTAATTCTGGAAGCACTGCATTTAATGGTTCTCCCACCAAAAAATGTCCAGGAGTTAATGGGTTAAAATCGTTCGGATCGTTAGACAAGGGATATAGAGGTCGGGAATTCAAAATCGACTCAATTTGTATTAATAAAGTGTACAATTCCTCATACGTCAAGGCAATATTTTGTGCTTAAGATGATACTTGGCCGATTTTATAGCACTTTTCCAAAGTTCACCCATATGAGGTGATCTTGTAGGAATAAATTTCCATGATATACGATTATTAAGCAAAAAATTTTTACATTAACTTTCAGAATAAAAATCATTAATTTTTTGTAATCCCCTATTGGCAGCAACAAAATTTGTTGCATTCTCCTAATAAATTTGACTACATAATCCCCGACGAGAAATCGTTTTAAAGCATTTAAGAAGTTATCTTTGGTCAAGTCTGTTGCAAGTTCCAAATGCACTGCTTTGGTTGAGAAACAAACAAATATACAAATATATAATTTAACGAATTTGCGATTTCTGAGTTTACCGTCCTTTATAAGAAAAGGTCCTGCATAATCAATTCCGCATATTTTAAATGGTCGCGAATAACAGACTCTAGCTTCGGGTAAATTTGCCATTTTTTGATTTGTACTTGTAGGATTTACTTTGAAACAAGTTATACACTTTCTAAGAATACCTTGAATCATTTGACGTGCGTTTAATGGCCAATACTGTTGTCGAATATTGCTCAAAGTTAATTGAACACCTGAGTGTAGATTTTTTATGTGAATGTATTGAATTAAGAGATGTGCGAATTTATGTTTGGGAGGTAATATGATTGGATGCTTGCTATCGAAATTTAAATGGAAATTTTCTAGCCTTCCGCCAACTCTTAATACTTCATTAGAATCTAAAAATGGGCTTAAAAAACTTAATCTGCTTTGCTTAGGTATTGGTTTATTCTTTTTTAATGAATTAATTTCTTGACTAAAATATGATATCTATGATAATTTTATTAAAATGGTATTAGTTTCATTTACTTCTTGAATTGTTAGTTTTCCAAGATATCTATTTTTCTTCGATACTTTAATATTTTGTATAAATCGTATGCAATAAGCTGTTACATGCTGTAATTTAGTAAATGAAGAAAATATGGAAAAAATGTCTTGGTCTGGGATTATGCATACATTACAAGAACCTTTTAATTTCAGTTCAGGAACTTCTGATAACGTAGGATAATCTTGTGGCCATAATGATTCACATGAACTTAGCCAAGTTGGGCCTTGCCACCATAAATAAGCATCAATAATTTGTTCTGCGATTAAACCACGTGAAATCAAATCCGCTGGGTTGTCACTCGATGGAACATGTCGCCAATTACAAATATTAGAATCTTGTTGAATTTCATACACTTGATGCGAGACAAATGTTTTTAATTTACTGGGATCTGTCTTCAGCCAAGAAAGAATTATTGTAGAATGACACCAATAGAAAATATCATTAATTTTCATTTTTAAGGCTTTAGAAATTTTCTTAACCAACCTGACCATAAGAAGGGCACCGCTAAGTTCCAATCTAGGAATAGTTATCGTTTTTAAAGGTGCTACACGTGATTTATCAGTCGAACTAAGGTTTCACCTGCCTCATTTCTTGTTCTTAAATATAAACATGTCCCGTAAGCTAACTCAGATGCATCAGAAAATGCGTGAATTTGAGCTTCAAAAAACTTTGATAGTGTTATTTGCCTGGGTATAGTGATTTTATTAATTAAAGAAATTGTAGAATAAAATGCTTTCCAATCTGTAAATAAATCTATTGGTATAGATTCATCCCAATCTAATTTAAGAAGCCATAAAATTTTGGTAATATTAACTTGGCCTTTATTCTAATAGATCCTACTAAACCTATAGGATCTAATATTTGGGACAAAATTGATAACATTTGTCTTTTTGTTATTTTATTTATCTCTCGCCAATTATTATTTGTATATGTTAACATACCACCTTTAGCATCCCAACCAACGCCTAAGGTTTATGAACTTTGTTCGCTAGGTACGATAAAATTTTGAATGTAAGTTTCATTATTTATACCATGATTATCGTAAAATACTTCTGGTTTATTAAAAATTGATTTCCTGAGCTCCAAGCATGTGCTATGCATTATTGTATTCAAATTTTGAAATAGTGATTTTGCAGAAGATATATCATCTGTTCCAGTTATTAAATCATCTACATACAGATCATTTAAAATTATATTTGAAACAAAAGGATATTTACCTTGATTTTCAAAAGCTAATTGCTGTAGACATCTAGTATATAGAAAAGATGCGGAAGCTGTGCCATACGTTACAGTATTTAATTTGAAATGATGCAATGGTTCTGATGGACTTGTACGCCACACAATTTGTTGCAAAGGTCTATGAGATGAATGAATTTCTATTTGCCTATACATTTTTGCAATGTCAGCTGTTAAGACTATATTATGTTTCCTAAATCGAATTAATATATTGAAAAGCTCATCTTGGACTGTGGGGCCTACCTTGAGTATATCATTTAAAGATAAATTTGTTAAAGATTTAACTGATCCATCAAAAACAACACGCAACTTCGTTGTGAGAGATGATTCGTTCATAACACAATGATGAGGTAAATAAAATGATATATGGTCTTGATTTTCCTGTGGATTTAATTCTGTCATATGACCTAAATCAATGTATTCTTTCATAAATGCAGTATATTGTTCTGGTATTTTGATATTTTTTAATAGTTTTGACTCCAAAGAATAAAATCTGTTAATTGCAGATTTCTGTGAGTCGCCCAACATTTTATAATTTTCGTACAAAGGTAATTTAACCATAAAACGTCCAGTATTTGGGTATCGTTGAAAATTTTCCAAAAAGTGCCTTTCACATTCTGACTCTTCTTCTGTATAAATCTTCTTTGGAACTATTTCTTCTGTTATTCAGAATTATTCGATTTGCTTATTTAAATCATTATTCAAAGAAATATGACATTTCACATTATTATTACATAAAGTTATATTTACCGGACCTGCTATTAACCAACCTAATAAAGATTTTTGCAATATAGGCTTTCCCGGTCCTAATTTTATTTACCCAATAATTAAAAGTTCATAAAAAATATTGGAACCTATCAATAAGTCAATTGGCTGACTTATAAAATTCAGGATCTGCCTTTTTTATGTTTTTAGGAATATTTAATTCATGAGGATTGATTGTATGTTGAGGAATATTTCCAGTAATATGGTCTAATATTAAAAATGATACTTGTGATGTATAATTATTATGCAACGATTAAATAACAGCATTCGTTTTTTGAGTAATTTGAGTTATAGCAGAATTTATAACGAGAACCGGTAAATTTACAGGGCTTGCTTTTAGATTCAACTTTTGAAACAAATTTTTGGTAATAAATGATGACTGTGAGCCAGTATCTAATAATGCACGACACTCGATTGGTTTATTTTGATAATCAAAAATATATACAATTGCTATTAATAATAGAACAAAACATTCATTTTTATGTTGACCGTGTGTTGAGACAGATACACCTAACATATTGTTATTAATGGATATATCTGGTTTTTTATTAGAATGTGACAAAATATTTTCATGATTGGTTATTGGAGATTCATTAAAGGAATCTGAATTATTTTTGTTTTTACGTGATGCATTATCTGGTCGCTCAAAATGTAACAATGTATTATGTTTTTTGTTACAAATTTTACAGCCACCTGTACGACATTCCGAATTGGTGTGCCCTAATCTTAAGCAATTAGTACATATTTTTTTATTTTTTAATTCACTTAAACGAATATTCTTTTCTAAACTGAGAAATTTTTTACATGTTGTAATATAATGATCACCTTTGCAAAATACGCAGATTACATTATTTGTAGACACATGAGCATGAGTTTTTTGCTCATATTTCTTGTTAGGAGATAAAATATTTGTATCGATTGTTTCAAGATATCTGCAATGACTCAGAATAAAGTCTATAAATTCATTGATTGAAGGAACCTCTATATCATTAGTTTTCGCTTCCCATTCTCTTTTTGTAATATGATCTAGCTTTTGAGCTATGTAATAAACCAAGAGCATCCCATGAAAACACAGGAAGATTAAGATTTTTGAGGGCTTTAAAATGTTTTAATAAGGTATTAAGAAAGCTTCTTAAAGATGCATAAGAATTAGGTGTTACATTGGATAGTTCGATTATATTTCTTATATGAGTGCGCATTAGGGTGAATTGGGGTAAGTGCGTTTTGGGGGTAAGTGCATCAGTTGCTTTTTAAATCTCAACCACTTATAGTACTGTGGCGGAATCTGATGCTCATCAAAATAAGGCCTTTTCTTAACGTAATGCAGATCCCTTCATAACCGATATCGACTTAAGCAAGAAAAGATGACCACTGGACAAAGCGTCAGCTGTTTTACTCGTATGTTGAATGCGTTGATGTTGTGAAAAATATTTGTGAAATTTTTGCCCAGGTACGTATGTCATAACTACATGTTACATCTATGAGTTTTATAGTTAATTAAGTAAGAACAAATACCAAATTGTTTTTATTATAACCCTATTTTATTTGAAGAGGGTAGATGCACTTTCCTCAAATATTTTCGGTTTAAGCGAAGTGCACCTATTTGTAGTGGGGAAAGAGCACCTAGTAGGTGCACTTGACCATGCTACTGAGGTTGTTTGCTGTTTGTATCTAGTACTTATCTAGGCACTTTTTGTTATAGGTAAAATGATTCGGGACTACAAACGTAAAACCACTCGGGCCGCTTACTCGGCTGAGGACTTGAAAACCGCGGTGGAACATGTTACAAGCGGAAAATGTGGCACACTACGTACTAGTAAACTCTTCAAGATACCTAGAAGTACTCTAAAAGATCACATTAAAGGTCGTAGAGGTATAAAAAGCTCGACAATGGGAATACCTACAGCCTTAGCAATCAAAGATGAAGAAACTCCTACAAATGGACTCAAAAGTCTCGAAAAATGAGGTTTTGGACTCAGCCGCAAAGAAGTCCTAGAAGTTGTGGGCAAATATGTTACACACAAGCAGCTCAAGACTCCATTCAAAAACAACGCACCTGGTGAGGATTGGTTTTTAAAATTTAAAAAAAGACATAATTTGTCAATTAAAAAACCTGAAGCGTTGGAATACGCCAGAAAGAAAAATACGGATCTTTTTCTAATATATCCATATTTTGAGTTGTTAAAAAATACAATTCAAGAACTGAACCTTCAAGATAAACCATTCAATATTTAAAATATGGACGAGACAAGTTTTTGTAGTGATCCTTCAAAGACAAAAGTCATAGGTGAAAAAGGCCATGCTTGTACTAGAATCGTTTCTGGTACGGGAAGAACGAACACCAGTGTCCTGTTTGCTGCTGTCGCAAATGGACAAAAGGCGTCACCGTCAATTATATATAAAGGAAAAAATGTCTGGGACACCTGGATAGCATATACAAATAAAGAATACCCAGGTACGACATATGCTGCCACACCTAACGGGTGGATGGAGTCAGAAGTTTTTAAAAACTATTTCGTGAAAACTTTTATACCCTTGGTAGTCGGAAATGGTCCTACATTAGTTGTATATGACGGCCATACAACTCATTCGACATTGATGTGGTACAAGCCGCAGTGGAAGCGAACATAACCATTCTAAAGTTACCGCCACATAGCAGTCATCTTCTGCAACCACTTGACTTGGCGGTTTTCAAATCTATTAAGGTGACGTGGCATACATTACTCGTGAAATGGCAACGGAATCACGTGGGTCAGAAATTACCGAAAAGCAAGTTGGCTGAAATGGTGGGACATATTTGGAAAGATGCCGATCTAAAAATTATCTGTGAAGGATTTAAAAAAAGTGGCATCTACTCTTACAATTGTGATGTTATCCCACAGGAAAAATATGATTCACAACAAATGAATCGGTGGAAAGCTCAACAGGCGATGAATACTGGCATGTCTACAACAAATGAACTTACACCCCTAATAATACAAAACGGACTCGATGAAAACGTAGAATTTCTAGAACGAGGTGCACCAGAACATACCGCAATTGATTCAGAAGATTTCTCAGTTACAGGAGAAGTTCTAGGACTGACTGAAAAGGAAACCGCTGTTACAGAAGATTTGTTGGAAATGGAAAATAATCAGGACGAATCGTTAGCATTTGAGGTGGAAGAAAATATTCAACTTCAAACAAATGATGTAACAAACGAAGTAGAAAATAATCCCAACACCCCAGTAGATTTAACAAGCGCAATAGAAAACCAAAACCCGCATACCTTTGAAGAACTTTTACTGAACCTGGTAAAAGGCAATCAAACTAATAATGCACCGAAAAGATTCAGGAAGAAAGTATGCCCCGGGGCCGAACTAATAAAAAGCGAAGTCGTAAGAAGAAGACTGAAAGAAGCCAAAGAATATGAACTGCAAAAGAAGTCCGGTGTTAAGAAAAAGAAACAGATGACTACCAAAGATCCAAAAACTAACAAAGAAAAGAAACCAGTCAAAGATAAGCAAACTAGTCGTGCGAAACGTAAAAAAGTAAATGTGCAACATGATTCAGAAACGGATGAAGATCAAGATTTACATTTAGATGACGAAGAAAGCGATTTTGAAACACTTTCTAAAATCGGCGCAGAAGCAATAGCTGAGACACTCGAGTTTGAAAGAGATGAAGTTAATGACAAACAAGTTGGAGATTGGTTATTGGTCAAACTCAATTCTGAAAGAAAGACTTCACTATATTTTATAGGAACAATTGAAAGCATTGATTTGGAAACAGGAAATCCAATTGTAAAATTTTTGCAACGAATTAAATCGAAATCAGGGCCTTCCAAACCAACCTTCACATGGCCTGATGTGGAGGACATTTCAGAAATTACCACAACGGACGTTATTCGTGTTACCTTCGCCTAGCGTGGTAAGAAGAGGTGAAATCAACTTTCCCGTCAGTTTTGCTGGTTATCCTAGCATAAATTGGTTTTAAAAAATTATTTCTTCAAGTGTTGAGTTAAATTAAAAGTTTATTTTTCATTTGTCATCGTGTTATTTTTTCGGAATCCACATCCACATTGCAGTTAAAATTCATTATTTTCGTAACCAATTGATCAATTTAAATGCAGCAAATATCAAAAGATTGAGAAAAATTTTAAGCCACTCACACTTGCCCCATGCATTTCTTAAACAATGAACGCGAGAAATAATCCACTGTGGTGCGATTGCCCCAAAAAGGGGTAAGTGCATCCACTGAGTTGAAAATTTCAAAATTAAATGCCTGGACGGTATTAAATTTTTAAAGCAGTTTTTGACTCTACAATATGGTACACCATCATAGAAACTATGTGTATGCAAAATGTTTGTCTTCTATTATTATAGGGAACAATTGTGGAAAAGATTCAATTTAAATTTTGCACTTTGGTGGGTGCATATACCCCACTTTACCCTATTACTTTTCTGTTTTCATATCGCGATTGTAATACTTTCCATGCCACAGAATAGTTTGCTTCAGAAACTTCTAAATAACTTATATTTTTTGCTTCACCCTGCAATGCCGATTGTAAATAGTAATATTTTTGAATGCCTGTCAATGCAGGATTATTGTTGATGAGAGAATTAAAAGTATCTTTAAATAAAAACCATTCTTCATATAGGCCAGAAAACTCAGGCAATGCAATCTGAGGTAATTATACAATTGGGTGTGTATTTTGAACTTGTACAGATGACACTTTATTAAAATCATTATTAGGTTTAATTTTGTTTGCGTCATCGATCACATGAAAGTATTGATTTTCAAATTCTTCTCGCTTATTTAATTCATCATTATCTTCGGATGTTAGTTCAATTTGACTTTGCACTTCATCATATTTATTCCAAATTTGTGAGAATTTTTTCAACCTAGTGTTGATTTGATTAATTTTTGAATCATCTGCTTCTAAGCTATTTAAAAATATCTCAAATCTCGTGATCTGACCTTTTAAAACACATGATTTTTCAGTTCTCTTAATAGATTTTCAGCCATTTATGATTATATGACTGTTGAAAAAATATTACTATTTCAATGTAATATTTAGTGAATTAAATGATTAAATGAAAGCTAGTGCTATAAAAACGCCTTAAATAATCTTAGTTTTGATGGATAACATATTAAAACATACCAAGGTAAGTATTCTGATATAGTCGATTTTGAATAAGAAAGGGATTGATTATACGTGGACATGCGATATTGAAGGGTAGAGGTTCTTGATTACTTGATGGTACTGTGTTGATTCTCGGGTCTTCTCTACAGATATGCAGAATTTGACATTTTAGAACTTGCAGCAACGGTCATCTATGTTCAGCCTTATCAGCTTTTCAGCTATATCGTATTATTTATTTGAATTTCGCCAATTGCCAATATTTGGCGTCGAAGGAACACTGATCGAGAGATTATTGGTTTTTTCCAATAATGCTTTTTCGTTTTTATATTTTTTATTGACACATTCTCAAAAATATCAACAATTTTCGTTTTTTTTTATCTCTATTACATTTTTACTACTTTGATTTGTACAATATAAAAATATCAAACGGCAACAATACAAACAAATGGTAATACGCAACAATAAAGGTAAAAGTAAAAAGGTAGTACACAACAGTGGTTTTCACAGGGTTCACTGTTAGTCCCTCTGCTAAACACTACCTTTCTCTAATATTCAGTGCCCGTTGCATTAATGCTGATATGGACCCTGAACATTTCCCTCTAATTAATAAGGTTAGGTCATCAGCGTATCCTTGCGCAAGAAATCCTTCTAGTGCCAAGTGATAATGATTGAATATTTGGAGCTAATTCACTTTTAGGGGTGCCTGGCTTCCAAATTCTCTACTAACTGAACCTACGTGACACAAAAATACTTCAATGGCTGGAAATATCGAGAAACAGTTTAAAATTTTCGAAAATCTCGCATTTTGATTTTAATTTCCAATTTCCCGGTTTTTCTCAACTTCAAATTAAAAATGTTAGCAAAAAGTTTAATTCTCAAAATGTCAAGGTTTCGCAGAAAAAAAGTTTTTAAATTTAAAGTCAACATTTTGAGAACAAACTTGAAAAGATTCAGATAATAAGAAAATTTTATAAAAGCCCAATTTCAGGAAATGGAAATTACCAGAAAATCTTTACATCAATCTTGAAAGTTTGATTGAAATCTGGAAATTTAATTTTTTCAAGAAATTTTGACTTTATAGTCAAAATCTATTCCTCATGATTTTCTTTTTCAAATTGTTTCCTAAATTTGAATGAATATAAATTTCGATTTCTATAAACTCATTTTAATTTAAAATTAAAATTTACTTTCAAGCTTTAAACAGGTTTCGTATATAAAGTGAGTTGCTAGAGTGATGCCTATTTCAGAAATTGGCAGTTTTTAAAAAAATCGATCTTTCCTTCTTTGTATTTTAAAGATCCATCACTTAAATAATGAAATATCGCCTTAACCTCTAATTAAATTTGATATTAGTATTTCCGTGTAATTCCGAACTTCCTAACCAGAAACTGTTTTAAGGTTTAATTTGAACAAGGATTTTTAACCTCTTAAATTACATTTTAAGCCGTAAAAAATCTAGATTTCTAGACAAAGACTCAAGATTTCCAAAAATAAATAATTTGAAGTTCAGATTTTAATCTCGAAAGTTGCAATTTTAACATTGAAATTTCAGAAAAATCCCCAAAGAAGAAATGAGAGATTTAAGAAATATTGCGTTTCATGGTTTTATGGCTGTACCTGTTCGAAGCAATTTATCAATGGTAATTAAGGTTTCATAAATGCATCATAAAACTTTCCATTTACATTAAAAGCTGTTTGCTTTTAACCTAGTTTAAAATTCTATCTGTTTGTATATGAATCCTTTTAAACAATATGACTTCTGTACACATAGTTGCAAGCATCCTTGGAACAAAGGAATAATCATGAAGTTAATCGTTTTTTTACTAACCGTAAAATTTATTTCGTTACAGAGTTTCGAAGTAGGAGAAGACACTCACCTAAAGTTACAATCTACGCTGTTAAAATGCCTTAATACGATTATAACGCGAAATAATTTTAGTCATATGAATATAATTCTAATAAATACTGAGCTTAGAATTCAATTTCCTTTATGGAGATATAGTTCAATAAATACTACGAGTCGAAACTTTTTTGAAAGAATGGACGTGTACCTTATTTTTTTAGAAAAAGATACGAAAGTAATGGAATTTTTTGAACAAAATAAGCACAATTCTAGGTCAAATTATATATTCCTAGGCATAAGTATTAACTTAGAAGAAATCTTTCATCATTTAACCTTTTACTACATTTACAATGTCTTAGTCCTCAATATCAACTCGAGTAATACAGAAACTGAAATCTATACATATTACCCATACAAATTCCAGAATTTTAACACTCCTTCTGAAGAGTATTTTTTAGTGAACAAATGTCATGATGGACTTTTGGCCTCCGATGCTAACCTTTTTCCTAATAAGCTGCCAGTAACTTGGAAAAATTCCACTTTAATGGTGAGATATCATGATTTTTTTCCTTACATGATTGACCCATATGGAGAAGTGACACGCGGCACGCAGAACGTAATTTTGATTGAAATATGCAAAAAGTTACAATGTAGTGTCATTTTTCAAAAGTATACAATGGATGATCTACTTGGCAGTTTGGTTACCCAGCAGAGGTATCATATAGCAAGCGTCGTTCTTCCTATGAATGTATATGTACGTTGGAATAATGAGTTAGTTTTTCCGCATGATGAAGAAGAGGCTCTTTTTGGTGTTGCTCGAGCGAGAAAACTTGAGAAGTGGGAAATACTAATAACAATGTTTGAAACAAAATTGATTTATTTATTGCTTACTTCCCAAATTATGTTCAGTATTGTATTTTCTCTATTCTATCAACCACCAGTTGGTATCAACGTGGCGGGATATATTTGGGGAGTTATGTTTTCCTGGCAATCCCTCCTAGAGTGTAGTGCGAAACTACCAAGGAAAATTAATTTAAAATTATTACGAGCAGCTTGGATTATTCCAATCTTGATTTTCTCCACAATATTTAAAAGTACTTTAATTTCTTCATTCAATCGGAGTATCCGTGGAAAACAAATAAAGACATTTGAAGAATTTAGAGAAAATGAGTTGAGAATGCTTTTTCACGAATCAATGAAAGATGTAGTACTTACTTATTTAAGTGATAAGGAAAAGTTATACATTTCTACTCATAATATTACTTACGTCAAAGAGAAGGATGCGAAGAAAATCTTTGAGAAGATACCCGGTCTTTTTTTTCCTACAATCAAGTCCGAACGAAAGCAAAAATTGGTCAATGTGACTGCTCTACCCCTTAGAGATGTTTATTACTGTGATAAGGAAAGCAAAAAATTTTACGTTATATTTCTGATGAAGAAAGGATTTCCCATCAAAGATCAATTCAACATGCTGACCATGATAATTAAATCAGTAGGAATTGATTTGTTTCAAGTTCGTATATCGAATAATTTTGTATTACTTCGTAACAAGGATCCTGTTGAAGTTAAATATCGCGTAATAAATTGCAACGATCTAAAAGGCTTTTGGGTGGTTTGGATTTTTGGAAATACAGTTGGCTTCGTTGTTTTCATTATTGAATACCTATGGTTTCATTACAGTTGTGTAATCCTACTTTAATGAGCATTAAATATATTGCAAATTTTGCCGAGTTTTATTAATAGAGGAGAAGTAATAGTATTCCAAAAACTTGTATAATACATCTCTCTAAAGATGATAGGTTGGTTATTGAAATGCCTTAGAGCAACCTTTGTTGGGTTTTTTAATCTTTCTTGGTTTCAGGGGACAAGATTTGTATTTAAATTTTCATAATGTATAATGTATAATGCATAATGTATAATGTATAATGTATAATGTATAATGTATAATGTATAATGTATAATGTATAATGTATAATGTATAATGTATAATGTTTAATGTATAATGTATAATGTATAATGTATAATGTATAATGTATAATGTATAATGTATAATGTATAATGTATAATGTATAATGTATAATGTATAATGTATAATGTATAATGTATAATGTATAATGTATAATGTATAATGTATAATGTATAATGTATAATGTATAATGTATAATGTATAATGTATAATGTATAATGTATAATGTATAATGTATAATGTATAATGTATAATGTATAATGTATAATGTATAATGTATAATGTATAATGTATAATGTATAATGTATAATGTATAATGTATAATGTATAATGTATAATGTATAATGTATAATGTATAATGTATAATGTATAATGTATAATGTATAATGTATAATGTATAATGTATAATGTATAATGTATAATGTATAATGTATAATGTATAATGTATAATGTATAATGCATAATGTATATTGTATAATGTATAATATATATAACAGGCACGTAGCCAGGATTTTCGTTCGGGGGGGTCCAACTCCCCCCTTTTTTTATCTTAGAGAATTAAACTTCTTCAATAATGAAAAATGTAAAGAAAAAGTTGAGTTGTTAAATCAATAAACGTCTTGGTCTTTTACTTAGTGCTCATTTTTTACTTTTGCGAAAAATTTCCAATCTTAACTTCGACATTTGAACTATAATTTGAAACTCAAGTTTGACTTCAGTCTCGATATTTAAATCTTTCAAATCTAGTCTATCTCGACATTTTGAAAAAAATTAGAATTACCCAGTATTTTTTTCAAAATACGTGATTTTTGAACTTTTCAGAACAGCTTCAAATTTTAGATCAAAGACGAAATTAGGAATATTAGACATTAAAGATAAAATAAAAAAAATTCAATAGAAGCTTCCATTTTAATTTGTAATTTCGATTTTTGTCGAAACTTTAAATTTATTTTAGAAAGGAAAAGGGTGAATCTAAAAATATTCAAGAAAAGTAGAAATTTTGACGAAAAATTAAAAGGATGAAAAAAGAAAAGAACTTTATCAAACAAAATCCAGAAGCTTCGAAGTTAAAGTCTATTTTTTTTTAAACTAAAAATGTTGAGTTTACCGAAATATTTAGAAAAAATTTAAATATTGAGAAAAAACCGAAAATTTTCTGATGAATCAAAAATGTTGGGTTTAAATTAGATTTTTTTTTAAAGTAGAAATTTCGTGACTAGAATTATAATTTGAAAAAATTAAAGCACACAATTTTTAGTGAGAAGCGAAAAATTTAGAAAAGAAATAATAAAACTGAAATTTTAAAATAAAGATCTTTAGAAAAAATTAAAATTTTGAACAAAAAAATGCGAACATCATAAAAAATATTTCTGGTTTAACTGAAAATTTTAAGAAAAACGAAATTTATAAAATTATTTTTTTAGAAATTTTGATTTTAAATTCGAAATGAAAAAATAAAAATGTTGATATTTCTAAATTATTTCAAAATGTCTTGAAAACATCAAAAGTTGGAATTTCAAATGAAAATTTCGTTTAAATAAAAGGAAAATTAAAAGTCCAAATTTGAATTTAAAAAAGAATTTATAGTTTTTAAATTAAAATGAATATTTTGAAAATAATGTCAAAATGCCTATAAATATGTTTATCAAAAGAGAGAAATCTCTGAAAAAGTTGAAATGTTGAATTTGAATAAAAAATCAAAAGAAAATTAAAAGAATTTTACAAAAAAAGTTGATATTTCGAAAATTTCTAAAAATAATTGAAATTTAGAAAAACGTTGCAATATATAGAAAATTTATGAATCAAAAGTAAAACATTTTTGAGAAAAAACATCAGAATTCGGCAAAACATTATTTTATACGTCCTTGGAATTTATAAAAATAAATTAATGAAATCGATTATGTGCCTACAGAGACGTAAAATTGAAGAAAATAATTTAGAATTTTCAATTTAAACTCGGAATTTTGTTAAATTATCGAAATGTCTAGAAAATATTCTTCAGAAAATATAAGAAGACGCATTAATTATTTTTACGAATTCGTCTCTTTTATTTTTTTTTTCATTTTGGTAATTAGTAAAAATAAGGAATAAAATCTAGTGACCTTAACATTATATAAATTTGACAAATAAAAACTTGAAACTTACCAAAGAAATATTTCCTAATATCCATTTTAAGTTCACGTATTTAACTTAACACCGATCAAGAGTCGACTTGTCGACTAATTTTTAACTCGTACCATAATCATGATTTGTATTGTATTTCCTATGGCAATTCGGCAATATGAAATATGAGCTAATATAATAAACGAGATTAGGTATAAAAATATGTCCTTTGACTGCAATACCGCTTCTGCACGTACGTGACTATTGAAGCATATATTAGGAAGCCTTGAGCTTATTGCCAATTTTTCTTAAAATGCCTACATGGCGATTTTGCTTATCATAAACTTATAGTAGTTGGCAATTTCGGAAATTATTTACATGCTTAAATATACAATCAACCATTTTCCTATTAATATTTCAATTCGTATCATTGTAAATTTTTTGGGGAATATACATTTGGGGGGGGGGGGGGGTCCGGACCCCTTGGACCCCCCCCCTGGCTACGTGCTTGATATATAACTCTGTGCAAAGTATACGGTACCGTCCGGCGTATATCCGTAATATTGGCTGCAACTTTTATACAAAATTTTTTACAAAAAAATGTTGCAAATAAACTTTTTTTGGTTAATTATTTGCCATCTTTTGGTGACCTTGTTTTTTTTTTTCATGCTTTTGTTTCATTGCTACGGTAACGAACTATGAATTTTCAAATGACATACGTATTTTTTGTTTGCCTTTTTAGAATTTGCATGTCTTTTTGCATTTGGTGTCCCCAAATCCTACAGGGTTTAGAACTTAAGAAGTTTGAGAAAATATAATAATATCATAAAAAAAGTTTATCTGACACATTTTTTCTATAAACCAGTTATAGCTAATGTTCTATATATACGCCGGAGAATGATAAACTAAACGGCACGTCTGTCTATTAATGTCACTTTTTGTTCTTAAATATATAAACAGAATTTTATGTTTAAATTACTTTTAAAATCTGATAATAAATGGGAAATTGCATAAATAACAACGAGCATAACTTCTTACAAATTTTATATTTTATGTTAAGAATAACAATACAGAAGTTAATGTTATTATACATTTTTTGTTTTAAAATAATTATAGAAAGAGAAACTTCTTGCGAATAGTCATACTGGCATATTCTGCCAACGATGTGTAAAGTGAAACAAACAAAAAAGTTATTCAGATATTGTGGAATTTTCATATTTATTTGTTCTATTTAAAGGTAAATATGGCTTTATGAGATATATTAATTACAATACAAGTAAATAATAAATAACATAATTTGTTGCAAATTTTATATTAGTTGGAACTTTCAACAAAACAAAATTAATGTTATTATACATTCTGAAATATTAAAAAAATGCCGAACTACTCGTACGATTAAATATTCTGCTACAGGATTGTAAAGAGAAATAAACAAGCTTTCCAACGATGTGTCACACAAGATAGGTTCGTATTAAAAAAAAAAAGTTGAGGTAATTACCCCCTAAGGGTAAAGGCGGAATGAGTCAAAAATATTTCATTTTGGTTCCCCTTCCAATCGATATGTATTTCATTACTTCTAGATAGTATTTTTTGTCTAGAGATATTCCCGATTGCTACTTTTCAAATTATCACCCTGTATAGACTATAACTTTATCACAGTTAAATAATTATAATTAATTCTGACGAATGACCAATTAAATGTTCTGTAATTAAACAGTTAAACGTGCTTAAAATTGAAAATATGTACAACCGCAACCATAGACTAGTTTCGGCCTTCCTTGGCCTCATCATCATGGTACGGTGGTTGTATACACTTCCAATTTAAAGCCGTTAGTCAGTCGTATAAGTACCAAGCGAGCAAACCTCCATTGGGTGACTAGTAACTGACTTTTAACTCTTTATTACGCAAACATTTTCGTTACATGCTAATTGAAGCATTACTCTCTACTGAGATAATAGGTCTTGTATATACGTTTATTATGATGCAATTGAAATCTAATTTCATTAGAATCTAACGAAAACTAGACTGCAATTGCAAAGTAAAGTCACGCCGAGGACGTTTGTATCTGTGGATGTTGCGATGCAACCCGTGATACAAGCCTTGCCTCATCTACGTGAACTTTGCAATTGCAGTCTAGTTTTCATTAGATTCTAATGAAATTAGATTTCAATTGTATCGTAATAAACTTGTATATATTCTTATTTTTGGAAAAATTCGAAATTTTGTTAAATATAGTCGATAATTTCAAAAAAAGTTTTAATAAAATCGAGTAATTCAAATAAAGTCAAAATTAAAAAAAAACGATCAAAAATTTGCAAAAGAATTCGAAATTTTGAAAATGGTCGAAATTAAACAAAAGTAGTCAAAATTTTCAAGAATCGACAGTTATTAATTTTCTAAAAATTTTAAATTTTGAAAACCGGCTAAAATCTTGAAAAAAGTCGAAGATTTGAAAATATTTCCAAATTTTTAAAAAGTCAAGATTATGAGTAAAGTAAAATTATGTAAAATAGTGAAAAATTTCCAGTCCAGATTTAAGCCAAAGTCAAAATTTCCAAAAAAGGCGAAATTTTAAAAATTATTTAAAATTTTGATATTTTTCAAAATTCTAAAGAACAGACAAAACATCCAAAAAACTGAACATTTCAAACCAAGGTAAAAATGTAGGTAGAAATTTTGAAAAAAAGTCGAAATTTGAGAATAAAAAATTTGACCTCTAAATCGGAAAAAATTTGGGAAATTTTCAGTCAAATTTTCGAAGTTGAAAAATTAAAAACATTCAAAATTATTAATTAGGTTGAGATTCAAAAAAAGCCGATAATTTAAATTTTGAAGCAATAGTCGAACAGCTTTTAAAAAAGACAAAATTTTTTATCGAAATTTTCAAAAAAATCCAAATTTTGTATAAAAGTTGAAAGCATAAATGTTCAAGATATTTAAATAAAGTCGACATTTGGAAAAGAAGTCAACATTTTCAGAAAAACTCGCAAGTTTGAAAATATGTTTTCCGAAAAAATCAAAATATTGCAAAGTAGTTGACAATTTCAAGTCAACTTTTATAAAAATATTTAGATTTACAAAATCAAAAGATTGCAAAAAATTTGAAATTTTTAAAAATGATTGACATCAAAATTAACAATTTTTGAAGCAACTATAAAAAAACTTTTAAAAAGTTAACATTTTCAATAAACCACAGCTTTTAAAATATTTCAGAAAATTGTAAGAATTTTTAAGCGGTTAAAATTTTGAAAAAATGTCGAAATTTTCAAAAACAAAGTTAAAATTTCTAATAAAACCGAAACATTAAAAAGTTGAAATTTTTACGAAAAGATTCACATTTTCCAAACAGTATACATAACTTCAAAAATTTCACAATTTTCTGTTTGGAAAATGTGAAAATTTTAGAAAAACGTCGAAATTTCGAGAAAAAGAGTCGAAATTTGAGAAAAACGCCGACATTTCGAGAAAAAGAGTCAAAATTTCGAATTTTTTCGCAAATTTCGACGATTTTTCTCGAAATTTCGAACCTTTTCGCAAATTTCGACTTTTTTTCTCGAAATTTCGACTTTCTTCTCAAATTTCGACTCTTTTTCCCGAAATTTATACTTTTTTTTATAAATTTTCACATTTTCCAAACAGTATACATAACTCTAAAAATTTCACAATTTTGAAAAAAGTCAAAATTATGAGGAAAAAAAAGTCTAAATTTTCAAAAGAAAATCAAAATTAAGAAAATCCACCCTTTCCAAAAACTCGAGATTATCAAAAATTTTCATCGTTCCCTGAAACCAAGAAAGATTAAAAAACACAACAAAGGTTGCTCTAACGCGTTTCGCTAGCCCAAGCTGTCATCTTGAAAGAGATACTCTTTCAACTTTACAAAAGAAATCTAAAATTTTCAAAAAATTAAATTTTAAAGTTGTTGAAATTAGAAAAGTCGAAAGTTTCAAAAAAGTCGAAATACCGAAAATTTTAAGAAAAATCGAAATCTTGGATGAAGTCGAAATTTTGAAAAGCTAGAAATGTTGAGAAAAATTCAATCATTTAAAAACTCGATATTTTCACGAAAAATTAAAGGTTTGAAAGTTAAAATTTTGAAAAAGAAACTAGAAATTTTCAAAGTCAAACTTTTAAAAAAGTAGAAATTTTTGAAAAGTTAAGGGTTCGAAAATAGGGCGCGATTTGTTTGACTAGATTTCATACATCAAGCTGTTTTATTTGAATTATGAAATTGACATATCAGTCATTGTTCTTTACAATTATTTTGATCAATTTTCAATAGCATAAATAGTACCAACGAAAATCCTCGTTCAAAACTACTTTTTTCTGTCAGCTTGTAGGTTTTTTAATGTTATGAGTGCAGGTTCCATCATGATCACTCTAAACTATAATAGCCAGGAGATAAACTAAAATGTAAATTTAAGAAACAATAACACAAAAGTTTAATTGATTTTATTTTGGACAAAACTAATGGTCAAATCTGTGCATCAACTTTTTAATAATTTTGATGGATAAAAAAATCAACCATTCAGCAACTAGAATAGCTACAGCAGCACTCATGCCAAATACCCAAACACCTAGCAAACTCTTCAAGTCATCAAAACCATTGGCAATCTTCTTAAGTCCTTTGGTGTTTTTATTTTTAATAATAATTGCGTATTGGTTTAATACGCGTTCTTGGGCCAAATCAATCCCCGTCGCTTTAATCCGTAGTATCCAATCATTCATCTGTCCCACAAGAGGAAATCCTTTTCTCAAAAGAAACATTACATGAAACTTCTTGATCTTTTTGGCAAAATACGCCTGATTGAGATACATATCCCGAACAAGACGCATATCCTTACATTGCAATGAAACCAAGAAAACATCCGGTCTTTGCAAAAATATTTCCCCAACTTCCGCTTCTGTGTCGCAGCTTATATTATGCGTATCGATATACTGCTTTTCATCATGGGTTAAAAAATTCGTAAACGACGAGTACGCAGATTTAGAATAAAGAAATTTAAAATTGTTTTGTTTCAGTTCCTGAAATTGTTCCAGTTGCTTTTCATATACGTCCTCATCGAAAACAGCGATGAATATGCTCTTAAGAACGGTCGAAAATACTAAAATTGGTAATAGTCATGACGCATACAGAACTCTCATGTGTTTAAGGTTCAGTGGTATTGCTGAATTCTCTAGTAGAGCTTGATTGGTTAAAATGAGCCCATCTAGAAATCTGCCAGGTCTAATTTGTATTGGAAATTTGAAACATAGGGCGTATATCAGGCTGTAAACAATCTGAAGATATGACAAAATGTTGAATGTTTTCGGATTGATTAGATTCATCAGTATTTGCCATTTGTCCAGCTTTCGTGAACGATGCAGCACCCAAGTTGCTTCCACATCAGTGTGGGGGTATATCAGTTCGTTGTTCAACTGTGGATAAAAATTTATTGGTATGACACTTGAAATTAGATGATTTTGACCACGTAGTTCCATATTGTTAATCAACTCATAGGAAAAATGCTTTTGAAAGATGATGTGACATTTTAACTTCTCGCATATGTCAGCGAGTAATTTATGTTGGGTGCCTTCAGTAGCTCTTCCAAACGCATCCATTGTGTATGGGAAGAACTCCTGGTACTGGACAACTAAGGTGGAGTTTCTCCAAGTGTTTGGCGTCTTGTTTGGAAATAAATTAGCATCTTTCAAAGAGGTTATATTTTTGCAGTGGCCTAATTTGATAAACTGTGCATCTGGCGAATTAAAATTTTCGTAACGGTAGGGAAAATATGTGTATATGATAAATTCTTCTATGGTAATTACGATGGTATCGTGAATGTAATAGGAGAGAAGTAACTTTGAAATCTCTTCTAGCATGATATTCTGGACGAGTAGTATGAATTTTGTCTTGGGATTATAAGTGGAAGTCTTAAGAAAATCTACCAAATTGGATAAGTTGTTCAATAATTGTACATATACATCTATCCTTGAGTACAAGTCTGGCAATCGAAAGCTATATCCATTATATTTTAGCATGGGGATATTTGTTATAAATGTGATGTTTATTGCAAGAATATTTGCAACGTCTAGTCGATTTAGATTAATTACATCCTCAAGGCACTCCCAAGATTCCTCTGTTAAATAATCATGATGAGACAGGTTCAGCTTGCTCTCGTTTGAGAAGTTTACAAAAATTAACACAATTATATATAAACTGAAATTCATGACTTCAGTCTTAGTAATCTTATAAAGTTCGTGTATAACTGAAATCTCTTATTCTTTCTGATCATTAATTTAGTGATTCAATACAAATAGAATTTTCTAGTATTTGGCCCAAACACAACACTATGATTTTATATTATAAATAAATAATGTGAAATTAGGACTGCACAAACATTGAAGTAATAAAAATTTACATGCTGATTTATTAACCCAGGTCTATTGTACATCAAACATAGAAATATAAAAGCAATAATTCCGGAAAAATCTAGTTTCTCAACCACTTAACAAATTCGAGAAGAAGAAATAGATATTTTAAATTCTTTAATATGATATTTTTATTCTGATAAGGTTTTCAAGTTTCAAATTTTGGAAAATGTGTTTCAATAGTTAACTGATCTGAATCTTTTCAAATTCTGGTGACACACCACTGACATGTTTCTTCAGACATCATTTTGTGACATCAAATAAATAACGTTTTGGTGGAACGGACTGGTCCTTGGTTATCTTCAAAAATTAAAATACAAATATTGTCCCATGAAACCAAGAAAGATTAAAAAACACAACAAATGTTGCTCTACTCTCTGAAGATTATCTTCAAAATTTAAAATACAAATCTTGTCCCATGAAACCAAGAAAGATTAAAAAACACAACAAAGGTTGCTCTACTCTCTGAAGATGATAGCTTGGCTATCGAAACGCGTTAGAGCAATCTTTGTTAAGTTTTTTAATTTTTCTTGGTTTCAGGGGACAGGATTTGTATTTCAATTTTTAAATAAAATGACAACGTTCAAGATTGTATTCCGATTTTGTAGAATTTTGATATGTATGTATTGGATTTATTGTTAAACTGGCGACCTGTCCCAGCTTCGCCCGAATGGACAATGTCTAGACTACAATATATATATATGTGATTTGATTTTATTATATAAAATGCGATAAATAAATCGTCCCTGTAGTTTTTTAGCATGTCTTAGTTTACTGCAATACTTTCTTATGGATTCAAAATGTATTGATTTTCAGCATTTCCAACATACAATTGGAAGACTTTGTGTAGAATGGAACCAATAGCAAAAAAACAGTTCGCAAGAAATCGATAGTTAAAAAATGACACTAATTTATAAATTAAAAGTAGAAATAAATACATATTGGACAATAGCAATAGGGTAAAAATCATGGGAAAAGTTGTTAGAAATTTTGAGTCTTCTTAAAGTAAATTTTTAAAAATTTCGATTTTATTGTAAAGATTAAAATATTAATAAAAGAGATAAAGACGTCATTAAATTGTTATCAAAAATCTCAATATTTTCTAAAAATTTAAAAATCATGTCGACATTTAAAAAAAAAGTGAAACTTTCGAGAGAAATATTTTTGAAACTTTTGACATTTTTAAACTATTTTTTGCTGTTGAGAATTTCGGTTACATTCATTAACGAACGATCACCTAGAGAATTTCTACAATAGGTCTTTTTTTTTGGCAATTTATTTTTTAACATTGACGTAGCGGCACTTCCCGTGAAGTAAATCTTGCCTCAGACTATGGGGCCGTGTTTATAAAATTCGAAATTTCTAATTTTTTTTTTTTAAACTATCAAGTTCGACTTTTATCTCGAACGTGTTATTCTAAGCCACAAATGTCGATTTTAAACTGAGAATTTCTAAGAAGAATAGAAAAACCCAAATTTTTTAGAAATACCTTCGCAAGATTTATAAAAATAATCAGATTTTAACTTGAAATTTTGGGTAAAAGCTTACGTTTGGGGTTTCGAGAAAACTTTAATAAAAAAGTCAACAAGGTTTAGACGAATATTTGAGATTAACGTCAGGTTATTGGGAAAATATTCAAATTTTGAGTTGATTGTTGAATAAATGTTGCAGCGAAATGTGAATTATTGAATTTGGTACATAAGAAAATTTTCTAGAAAGATCTGATAAGGGGAAAGCAGCCGCGATAACGAAGCAAACGGCAGATAGGCGTTCCAGAAATTTCGACAAACGATGAGCCTTATCTGCGGGATTTTTCTAGAACCTGGGAGCCAAAACTATACAGCGTCTCCCACTAGTGCGGGAAAGTCCAATAACTATGTTTAAATGAAGAATATATGGATTATTTTTTTACGGTGTTATCACATTTCTCGAAATGTACAAATTAAAAATATTTTCAACTACACAGGGTGTTCCACTTTTCCTGGCCAGACACCAACTTTTGTTTTTTAAATAGAAACACACATTTTTTATATTTTTTTCGGATTTTACATCAAAAATAAAGGGTACTTTCTGTAAAATAGTCCCATTCCAATATTCACGGTTTTTGAGTTATGTCGTTTGAAAGGTTTTTCTAGTCGATATTGGCTGCTTACATTATTTGATACTAACAGGTTATGCTAAGAGCTACTATGCCCATTTTTTTATCAGATGTTAAGTAAGGACAACTCTTTCGAATCGTGCTCCAAAAATTGCCCTGTGTTATACAGGGTGACCAAAATATTATGTCAAAATTGACAATTTAAAAATTGAAAAATTTCGAAAATTTTAAATGCAACACCCCGTATATTTTCATACCATGAGATGCAAAATTAAATTTTCTACAACTTTGCTACACCTGCTCATATACCTAAATTCATTAGTTTCTCATGAAATCTCATTTTTATGAAAAAATGCGAAGTTTACAAATAGTTTATTTGTAAGATAACGTAGTAGGCACCTGTCAAAGGATAATTATACAAATTTTCGATTTTCATAAGGTTTAATAGAAAAGCCATAGTAGTAATTCTGAAATGAATTACTCTAAAGAATTTGTAAATAAATAATAGAATAATAAAATAATTAGTAAATAAATAATAGAAGAATTAGTCAAAGTCATGGTAACTGTTTATTGGTAAGTCGCATTTACTAAGCTAATAATCCAGATTTACAAAGATATCCTCGTACAACGTGTTTTGCAAAACTGAAGGAGAGGTTTCAAAGAACAGCAAATGCAAATTATGAGAAGACAACAGGAACACAGGCATGCAGTATTCAAAACAGTAAATTAACATTAACATGCATTTGCCGTTCTTTCAAACCTCTCCTTCAGTTTTACAAAACACGTTGTACTAGGATATCTTTGTAAATCTGGATTATTAGCTTGGTAAATACGATTTGCCAATAAACAGTTACCATGAGCTTCTCCTACGGCGTACACCATATTTATTAATTTTTATTTAGAGTAATTCATTTCACAATTATTAGTGTAACTTTTCTATTGAACTTTATGTCACTCGAAAATTTGTATGATTATCCGTTGACAGGTGCCTACTACGTTATCTTACAAATAAACTATTTGTAAACTTCGCATTTTTTCATAAAAATGAGATTTCATGAGAAACTAATGAATTTAGGTATATAAGCAGGTGTAGCAAAGTTGTAGAGAATTTAATTCTGCATCTCATGGTATGAAAATATACAGGGTGTTGCGTTTAAAATTTTCGAAATTTTTCAATTTTTAAATTGTCAATTTCGACATAATATTTTGGTCACCCTGTATAACGCAGGGCAGTTTTTGGAGCACGATTCGGAAGAGTCGTCCTTACTAAATATCTAATAAAATTCATAGTAGCTCTTAGCATAACCTGTTAGTATCAAATAAAGTAAGCAGCCAATATCGACTAGAAAAACCTTTCAAGCGAGATAACTCAAAAACCGTGAATATTCGAATGGGACTATTCTACAGAAAGTACCCTTTATTTTTGATGTAGAATCCGAAAAAAATATAAAAAATGTGTGTTTCTATTTAAAAAACAAAAGTTGGTGTCTGGCTAGGAAAAGTGGAACACCCTGTGTAGTTGAAAATATTTTTAATTTGTACATTTCGAGAAATGTGATAACACCGTAAAAAAATAATCCATATATTCTTCATTTTAACATAGTTATTGGATTTTCCCGCACTAGTGGGACACGCTGTATAAGGCGGTCGCCTTTTTCTCGAGTCAGTTAGTTAGAGTCAGTCAGTGTAATTAGTGAGCTAGTAGTTAAAAGTCAATAAGTCTATAAATTATTCAGTTGTAGTGTTCCGAGTTTAGTTTGAAAATAAAGTGGGTATTATTCATCAAGTTTATTAGTAATCAATTCGAACCGATAAGCCCGCAACAATATTTCACAAAAAATATCGAAATTTTGAGATTAAAGTAAACATTGGGAGAGAACATTGGAAATTTCAAATTTAAAATTAAAACCTTAGAAACAAGGCGATAAATTATACATTTAAACAGGAAATTGTGAAAATAAACTCAAAATTTTGAAAAAAATTGTAATTTGATAATAAATTTATCAGTCGAGGGTCCAAGTTAACTCAAATGCTTTATTGAGCTGACTCAGGAGCTTGCTTGATTTAATCTCGCTGGAGTGTAGACATGTGATTTTATACTCTGTCCAATTGTTGATACAATCATTGATTGTTTCGACGATTCTATCGACGATTGTATCGACGATTGATTTTTAAGTCTGAGTAGCAGCCACAATTTTGTTCAACTTTGGTGCAATACAATGAAACTTGTGATTAAGTTTCCAAGTCTCAACGACTTAGCATTTTATTTTTATTTTTGATAATGCTTTAATTTTACCTTTGACATGCTATGGCATTAAATTTTTTATTCTATTTCACGTGCACACTTTGTTACCTATTGTTTATTTAGAAGAGGAAATCATGTGTTTATAATTGGGCAAATGCTAGAATATTCTCTTTGCAATGAAGCCATTTGATTGATGATTAGAAAGGTTAAAAGGAGAAACGTTTTACCTGCAATATTAAGAAATTGAAATGTTTTTTTCAATTTATTTAACATTTCTTCGGCCCAGTTTGGAAATATTTAAATTTTTATGGTTTGTTGACAATTTTCTAAACAGTTTTTTTTGCTCTAAGAGCAACCTTTGTTGTGTTTTTTAATCTTTCTTGGTTTCAGGGGACAAGTTCTGTGTTTCAATTTTTGAAGATAACCAAGGACCAGTCCGTTCATCAAACTTATGCAATATTAAGGCCGAAGTTATGCATCCTGGTTTAGTCTTACTGGTATTGATTTTTTTTAACTTTCCAATTGGAAGCTGCCTAAATATTTCTTATTATGATCCATTTGAGTTATCAGAAAACAACTATCGATGCCTCAAGAAAATAATTTATCGAAATCGACTTGAAATATCATATATTCTTGCAATAAATACCACATTTGCGTCAGATATTCCTATGCTAAGATATAATGGATACGAGTTTGTACTACCCGATTTGTATCCAAGCGTGGATGTTTACGTAATCTTTTTGAGCGCCTTATCTAATTTAGAAGATTTTTTTTAGACTGCTACATATAATCCCAAGGCAAAATTTATACTATTTGTCTATAATGTCATGCTAGAAGAGTTGGCCAAGCTGCTTCTCTTCTATTATATTCACGATGTCATCGTGATCACTGTAAAAGAATTCAGTATTTATACGTATTTCCCTTACCGTTACGAAAATTTTAATAAACCAGACTAACAATCCATCAAATTAGGTCATTGCCAAAATAAAACCTTTTTGGAAAATGTAAATTTATTTCCAAACAAGATACCAAATACGTGGAGAAATTCCACCTTACTGGTCCAGTACGAGGACATTTTTCCATACACTACAGACGCGTATGGAAGGAAGACTGAGGGAACTCAACATAAATTACTGGCTGATGTCTACCTCAAGTTGAAATGCCAAATTAACTTTTAAAAGCGGTTGACACATAAGCTAGTCAATAATATAAAATGTGTTTTTAAGTGCTTCACCGATGAACTTTTATCTAGAGTGGAATAGCAAACTCATTTAGATGTTGAAGCAGTTTGGTTGCTGCTTCATTTACCTAAGCTGGACAAGTGGCAAATTGTAATGGATATGGCTAAAGGAAAAACAATTAATATATTTGGTTATCTTCAAATTATTTTCAGCATGATATATGCTTTGTGTTACAAATTTTCAATGCGGATAAGACCAAGAATATTCTTAGATGGAATATCCTTAACTGGTCAAGCTCTACTAGAGTACTCTTCCACATTCTATAATTCTAGACACTTGAGGCTTTTGTATGCTTCATGGCTGGTGCCAATTTTGGTTTTTTTTTAAAGCCCTTGAAAGCCAATGTATCGCTGTTTTCGAAGAAGACTCCTATGAAAAAAAATTAGGATCATTCGAGGAATTAAAAGAAAAAAACTTTAAGTTTCTTTATTACAAAACAACGTACTCGTCGATTTCCAAATTTTTAAACTATGAGAAACGATTGTATATCACTACGCACAACATAAGCGTGGATGAAGCAGTTCACGAAATCTTCGTACAAAGACGGGACGTCTTTGTATTTTCATTAAAATCTAAAGGCGTAAAAGTAGATGATATTTATCATAGGCCGACATATTTCGCCAAGAAGAGCGTACAAAAATTCCATTTAATGTTACTTTTGAGTAAAGGATTTCCTTTGACGGCACAGGTGAACGATTTGATCCTCAAAATTAAAGCGTCAGGGTTAGATTTGGCCCAGGAGCGTGTATTGAATGAGAGCCTAATTATAGTCAGAAATAAAAATTCCCAAGGGACTAAGCAGTTTATAAGTGGTATTGACGCAAAGAAGTCTTTTAAGTCTTCCCAGTTTGCAGAGTTAAAGTGCCAAACCCTACGGGACTACGTCTGGGAAGGAGGTGGTATATGAAGCGAGCGAGAGGCTACTACAAGCTTGTGATCCGAATTACTAAACAGTTTATAAGTGGTATTGATGCAAAGAAGTCTTCTAAGTCTTCCCAGTTTGCAGAGTTAAAGTGCCAAACCCTACGGGACTACGTCTGGGAAGGAGGTGGTATATGAAGCGAGCGAGAGGCTACTACAAGCTTGTGATCCGAATTACTAAACAGTTTATAAGTGGTATTGATGCAAAGAAGTCTTTTAAGTCTTCCCAGTTTGCAGAGTTAAAGTGCCAAACCCTACGGGACTACGTCTGGGAAGAGTATATGAAGCGAGCGAGAGGCTACTACAAGCTTGTGATCCGAATTTCCAAGCGGTGATGTCACAGAGATTTTATACGAATTTGGTGAATTTGTAAGGAAAAGGTCGAGTAGATTAGGTTGATGGGTATCTACATCAGGAATTCTTGTGGGTTCCTCAATTAATAGCGACAGTCCACAAGCCTCCGCCACCCTGCCCGCGTCGTCAGTTCGGGAAGAAAACCTTAACCAAGGGATGTTTTGTACGTTGAAGTCACCGAGAAAAATAACCTCAGCTTTTGGATAATTCGTATGTAGGTGATCAAAGGTTACGGAGAGATAAGAGAAGAGCTGTCTGTATGAGGGATCGTTTGGAGACAAATAAAGTGAACAAATGAATATTACTTCGTTTTTGGAGCAGATTTTCAACCAAATCACATCATGATCAGCAGATTCCAGTGCTTCTTCCCGTTGACAGGACAGGTCGCTTTGCGTAAAAGCACAAATTCTCCTCTTTTGTCGAAATTTTGTGTGCAAGCCGTAGTTAGGGCAAAGCAAAAGGACTGTATTGATGGATGGGGAGACTTGGGTTTCTGTCAGGCAGCTTTTAGTGCTAGAATGGAACAAATTTTGTAAATGAAATAGAGGATACCAGTCCCGACACCTTACGTTATAAGGGAATTGAAATATTGGGATCTTTTGAATTCAAGGTTAAAAATCTCTGACTTTCGAACTTCAAATCTGAATTGAAGAAACCTTCTTCTATAATGCACAGACCAATAGGTTTGAACATTTATTAGATTCGAGATTTGGAAACCAAATACCGGTTTCGATCCTGTTAGATCTCGTCAGTTTGGTATATCCAACTCGAATGCTAATAAATGTTCCGACAAGTAAGTACTAAAACATTCACAGGCGTCAAGCGAGTGACTCTTTAGTACTACCACCTATTTTGATCCATAGAGAAACTATGGCCATAGCCAACAATGTCGTATGCACGCCTGGAGGGCTGTATGAATTTGTAGTCTAGGTTGCATTCTTCTTGCATATGAAGAAACCTTGGTTAAAATCATCGTCTATTTAGGGTAACTGTATTTTTAATAGTAGAGGCCCTCCCTCCCCACCAATTTTTTGGACGTCTCCCACTGCTTGTTGAGCTATCCCCCTTTCAGTTAAAGCTAGTAGGAAGCTCTTTCAATTGTAGTCACAGTATTTTTACCACTGGATACAAAATTATGCTTAACGGAGTCGTTTCGTGGAACGCATTCTATTTGTTAATCGAGATATGACCACATTTCTTATAATTTCGTTGGTATTTTTATTTATTTAGTTTCATTAATTAGTGGAGTGATACAGATATCTCTAATTACTTCTGTATTCTATTCTGACACGCTCCAAGTGTATAATAGGGCTACCCTTTGCGAATGAATGGATTGTACCTACTTATAAAAAGATTTGCTAGTTAAAACACAAAATCCTCGCATATCCAAAAACATTGGGCAGTTATAGGGGCTGCCGACAGAAGTGAAAACTTAAAACTATTATATAACAGTGTTTCTTTTTTAATTTTCAAATTGTAACATCAAAAATGAAAATGTCATATTTTGTAAATTAAAATTGTTATTTATAGTTTTCATATCTTTTATATTTGTATACGATCTAGTCTTTAATCTTGTCTATTTTGGATTACTGCATATTAAAAAACCTGTCACACTATCTAAATTTTATATTTACATAACAATCTTTGATTTAAATTATCTCAATATTGACAATAATGAGTTACTACAGTCTTCGTTTGATGAGTCGATATGCAAAATATTTAGAATTACTTTTAAAAATTTAAATATATTACAACAATTTTACCTTAACGTATCAATCAACAAGTGTTTTATAGGCAGCTTTCCACGCCACTTGTATTTATAAAGAAATAGTTTACTCAGCAACATGAAAAGGATACATTAAACTTCGGTCATTAAAAAAAGAAAAAATCTTTAAGGTGTTATTAATAACTGATGCCTCTTGAAACTCCACGTAATATTAGGATATCAGTAAATATATCATAGCGATTCTAGGACAGATGACGTTACAGCAGCTTCGGATGGCATGTCACCGAAAAAGAATTAGAAGCTCAAGAGGGGCGAATAGTTTGTTTCAGTTGTACAGCTTCTTACCTAACAATTGATTTCAGTTGGACAGATACTTGTCTAACAGTTGGTTAGTTGTTAACAACTAACTACTAGACAAATCAAATCTACTGTTAGACAAGTAGTTGTATAACTGAAACCAACTGTTTGCCTCTCTTGAGCTTCTGATACTTCTTCGGCGACATGCCATCCGAAACTGTTGTGACATCATCTGTCCTAGAATCGCTATGATATATCTTCTGATATCTTCTTCTGGCTTCAAACTAAATAAATATTTAAAACATTTCTCCTATAACCTTAAAAACGTTCACAATGGCCCCACAATTACCTTCTTGAAGTTCCTAATTCATTAGATTTCAAATGCCTTCTTTATAATCGAGTTCTCGCTCACTAACGTCTACTTATATAAATAAACTGCTACTGCTATATAATATAAAGTTGCTCATCCATTCTTTGTAATTGTCAACGTACGAGATTCTAATCTCAAAGAAAAATCAATTTTCTAATAAAACAAATAACATTCCAAATTGACAGTGTTTCGCTTGAGGCATGTTTTTGTTCCCATTGTATCCCTTATTTCGCACGAAGCATTTCCAATTGACACCTGCCGACCTACCAGAATTTTGTCAGCGTTTTTTCTTCTCTAATATAGGTAATTCTGGCTTATGCAGACAATAGGAATAATAATAATCAAATTAAAACACATTTTAAACAATTATACTATACACCTTTTTGCATATTCAATTTAAATTCAGGGGTAAAGGTAGATTATCTGATAAGTAGTTCAAAGTGGCGACTTTTGGTAACACGAAACCATTCGTTTGTCCCCTATCTTTAGTTCCTTAGTGGTCCTAAAGAAGTTTTCACTTCAAAAATGTACCCAATATTATATTGAACCAAAAGAAAAAAAAATTAAAAAACACAACCGAAGTTGCTCTAACGCGTTGCGATAGCAAAGCTATCATGTTCAGAGAGATGCTAAGTGCCAGTATCTCTCTGAAGATGATAGCTTGGCTATAGAAACGCGTTAGAGCCACCTCTGTTTTGTTTTTTAATTTTTCTTGGTTTCAGGGGACAAGATTTGTATTTCAATTTTTAAAGATAATCAAGGACCAGTCCGTTGCACCAAAAAAAAGAGCTCTTAAGGTTAAAAGGGTTTATTCATCAGAATCTAACGGTGCGTTAACTAGACACTTTATTCTGTATATTTCTTTTTGACAGAAATATATCTTCTCTTTAACATAAGTGTCAATTATCCTGAGAGAAGCTATCTGCTCCCAGCTGTGAAGTTAAGTCTCGTATAGCTTCTCTCCGGATAGTTAAATCTTATGACACTTACGTCAGAGAGAAATGTATGGAATAAAGTGTCTAATCTAAACGCACCCTAAAAAATATTTTTCCTGGTATTTTGCTAGCTTAAATTTATTTTCCCTTTTCAATACAAAATTCCTGTAAGTGCTAAGCATTCATTTACTACTTCTGTACTTGAAATAGATCAGCTCCGAAAACAGAACTACGGTGCTAAGACAAATGCCAAAGAACCAAAGCTTTAGAAAATTTTTGACGTCGTTACTGTTGATACCTTCCCATTTGGTGTCCTGTTTTTTACTATACAAAGTGGCATAATGCTCGAGCAGTCGCTCCTGACGTTGATCGATTCCCCTCTCTTTCATCAGAAGTATCAACCTATTGAATTGCCCAATCAGTGGAAATCCTCTACTGATGAGAAATATAACGTGGTACTTCTTCGAGAACTTCTTCGAATAAAATGAGTTATTCAGGCGGAACTCATTCCTCAAGAATGGTATGTCGTTTTGCGTAGTGGTCACCGAGTACGCAAACACATCACCACGTTTGGAGAAAATTTGCTCGACTTCAGTGTTTTTGTCGCATGTGATGTTGTGGTTGGATACGTAGGTTCTCTCGTCGTTGTTTAGAAATGATAGAACCAGTTCAATTAGTGGTTTGGATACCAGTAGCTTGAAATTATTTTGCCTAAAGTCATCAAAGCTTTCCAATTGTTTTTCATGGCCATTTTTATTGAAAGACGATATGAATTGTCCCTTAAATATTGCCGAAAAAACTAGCCCTGGAAGTAACCATGACGCAAGTAGTAGTCTTAGATGTTTAGCATTTGGTAGTTTAGTTGAATACTCTATGAGTGCTGTGTTAGCTACAGTCATTCCTTCAGCGAAATTCTTTGCACAATATTCGACTGGAAATTCATAGAATAAAGCATAAATGAAAGCAAAAATGATTTGCAACACTCCTAGTAAATACACAGTTTCTGGTTCAACCAAGCTGATTAAAATTTCCCATCTGTCCAGCTTTCTGGAGCGTCGTACCAGCCAAATGGCTTCCTCCTCTCGATTAGGATATATTAAGTCATTGTTCCATTCTTTGTATACATTTAAGGGGACTCCCCCCGACACCATTGTGTAATACGATTTAGTTTGTATCATCTTGGTAGCTAATTCATCTACTAGATGTTTTTCAAAACGGATACGACAACGCAATACGTTGCAAACTTCAGTTATGAGCTTATGTTGAATGCCTTCGCTCCCAGCTCCGCGCGCATCAATAGTATGAGGAAACAGATCATGATATTGAACCAGTAACGTCGAATTGATCCAGGAGTTTGGAACTTTTCCAGGAAATAAATCAATGTCGTTGAGCAGGGTTCCATTTTGGCATGAATTCACTACAGTGTAAGTAAATATAGGATGATTAAAATTCTGCTCACTGTATGGAAAATATGAGTAAATTTTGTATTCGGAATCACTACGATCTAAGCAAAATACCACGACGTTATGGATGTAGTGAACTGATAGTATTTTGAAGAGTGTTCCCAGCAGGTCACTTTTCGCAACTAGGATATATTTTGCTCCGGCAGTGTACAATCTCTTGTCAATGAAGCTAACGAACTCTTCAAGGAGATTTATCCAAATTATATACAAGTCAACGCGTGGGTGGAATTCGGGTAGAGCCACCATGCTCGAGTCATATCTCCAAATTGGAAATTTCATTTCGAAGTTTGCTTTCATTGAAAGTATATTCAACGCAGACAAATTATTTCTGAGAACCATTTCGTTAATGCATCCTTCTACCTCAAGCTCTGAACCAGTCCCATTATATATCTTGAAAGTTTTATAGCAAACAGCAAATTCTATAATTAATAACAAGTGTAAGCGCTTCATAAGTTGGACTTGTTTGGAAACGGGATGTTTAATAGAGTTAATTTTGTAATGGAATTTGAACTGTCGGTGGTAATTTTTAGGCATTAATCATGATAACATAATGCACGGAATATTATATTATTTGGTTCATTATTATTTAACTGCATTTAATGGAATTTCAAAGCAATTTGAGGAATCAAGTGAGGGATTTATGCATAGGACGGGTATGACAAATAATCGAGACTATTTATAAATATGGGGCATTTAAAATGTGGTCCCTTAACACACAAGTAACGTGGTTCATGTAATGATTCAGCTTTTAGAGTTGATCTAGTCCAGGGCTTCCCAACCAGTGGGTCGCGCCTCCTTAGGGGGCGTAAAGTCATCATAAGAGGGACCCTATGTGTATTCGGAGACAGAGTTTTTTTGAAAATACTAATGTAGAGATCAATCGCTTTAAACATTTATCAGTTTCAAAGTTTGGAAACCAAAGACCAATTTCGATTTTATTAAATTTCGTCAGTTTGGTATACCCAACCAGAATGCTGAAAAATGTTCCGGCAAGTAGATACTGGGGCTTTTCTAGAGAGCAACCGCTTTGCTAAGCGTTTGTGGTTCAACTGTTGGTAGTTTCGCCACCTATGATCACCATACATGCTTAGAGGGTGGCACTACTGTAGTCTAGGGTGCATTCTATTTGCATTTTTTCCTATATTTTATATAATTTGGCTTTTCTTAAAATTTTTACCTATTTTTCAGAATTTCGTCTTTCAAAATTTTTACTTTTTCTAATTATATGCTTATTTCTAAATTTACACATTTAAATATTTTGATTGTTCTGACATTAATAAAAAATGTCTGCTAATGTTCTGCTTTTATTTTTAATTTAGCATCAAAAATTGCAAAGTGTTATACAAAATGCGTTTTTTTTTAAATTTTAAGTTTTTTGAAAAGTTAAAATTTTCTACTTTTTTCAAAATTTCGATCTTTTTCAAATCTTTAACTCTTTTAAAATTTCGACATTGTTCAAAGGTTCAGCCTTTCCCAAAATTTCAATTATTTTTACGTTTCAAAATTTGAGGAATCCAGAATTTTTCAAAATATTTTGATTTTTTTGAAGATCTCAATTTAATTGATAATTAAGAGATTTTGTCGAAATTTCAATTGTTTCTTAAATTCTCGACATTTTTTAAAATTAAAACTTTTTATTGAAAGATTTGACTTTCAAATTTCGATTTTTTCAAGTTTCGATATTTTTTCCAACTTTCCAAATTTTTTAGAATTTTGAGTAAGCAAAATTTTAATTTTATTTAAGTTAATCATTCAAAATAATATCCACTTTTTTTTGCAAATTTTCAGTTTTGCAAAGCTTGATATTTCTTTAAAATGACTACCTTTTTAAAATTTTTGACTATTTTCCACAATTTCTACCTTTTAGAAAACTTTTATTTATTTTCAAAAAATTTAAAAATGTATTAAGATTTTAATATTTTTTAAAGTTTGATCTCAAAATTTTAACTTTTTTCAAGATTTTCAAATAACTTTGAAAGTTTTAGTTTTTTTAAATTTGGAATTTTGTGGAAAATTGTCCAATTCATTAAATTTGCCAAATTTTCCTTTTTGATGATGATAGCTTGGTTATCGAAACGCGTTAGAGCAACTGTTGTTGCGTTTTTTAATCTTGGTTTGAGTGGACAAGATTTGTATATCAATTTTTGATACTAACAAGGACCAGTCCGTTCAACCGAAATTTTTTTTTAATTGCGATATTTTTGAAAGTTCTGATTTTTTTTCAAAATTTAAACTTTTCAAGAAAATTTTGACATTTCTCAAAATTTTACTTTAATATTTCTACATTTTTTTTAAAAAATTTTCGACTTTGTTGAAACTTCAGCTTTTTTAAAAATCTCGACATTTCTTGATTACTTCGTCAAATTTTCAAAATATTTGGAAAACTTTTCGAAATTTTCAAATTATTTTAAAAATTTTGTTTTTACAGAATTCAAATTTAGATTTTTTTAAATTTCGAAGATATTTCAACATTTCGAATTTTTTTGAAAATCTTTAAATTAATCATTCAAAACAATGTCTCTTTTAAAAGTTTCCAATTTTTTAAAGTTCGACATTTCTTTAAAATGTGGTCTTTTTTAAATTCCCGATTTTTTTAAAATTTTGACTTTTTTTGAAAGTTATGACTTTCAAATTTCGACATTTTTCAAATTTTGGAATTTCTATGAAAATTTTCACCTAACAAAATTTTCACTATATTTTTTAAAATTTCTACTCCTTTTTGAAAATGTCCATTTTTTTTTGAAAAATTTAAGTGTTTATTAAAATTTTGATCTTTTTCAAAATTTTAACTTTCAAATTTCGATTTTTCTTATTTTTGCTTTTTAAAATATCGACTTACATTTGAAGATTTTCGATTTATAACACCTTTGGTTTATTAAATTTTGAATTTTTAAAACAACGTCTAGCTAATTAAATTTTTGAATTTTTTTGATTTTTTAGATTTGTTTGACTTTCTTAAAAAAACTTCTTTTTTGAAAATTCTGTTTTTTTGAAAATTTTAAATTTTTAAAAAAATGTTGACATTTCTCAACTTTTACTGAACCATTCTTTACTTTTTTTAAAATTTCGATTTTTTTGGAAAATGTGCTTGTTTAAAAATTTTAACGTTTCTTGAAAAGTCATCAAATTTTCAAATTATTTTAAAACTTTTTCAAAATTTTAGAATTATTTTGAAAACTTTGCTTTTACAGAATTTAAATTTCGAATTTTTTGTTTCAACCTTCTTCCAATATTTCGAATTTCTTTGAAAATCTTTAAATTAATCATTCAAAACAATGTGACTGACTAGTCAACATTTTGTCGAAAATTTAAAAAATAATCACATTTTGAAGAAATGTCGAGCTTTGAAAAAATCAAATTTGGATATTTTCAAAGCTCGATATTTCTTTAAAATGTAATATTTTTTTAAATTCACGACTTATTTTGAAATTGAAACTCTCAAATTCGGACATTTTTAAGTTTCGACATTTATAAATATTTCGTATTTCTTTGAAAATCTTAAGTTAGCAAAATTTTCGACTATATTTTTCCAAATTTCTACTTTTTTTGAAATTCTCCAATTTTTAAAAATTTTGTTTTTACAGAATTTAAATCTCGATTTTTTTTAAGTTTCAACGTTCTTTCAAATTTCAAATTTCTTTGAAAATCTTTAAATTAATCATTCAAAACAAGTGACTCTTTTGCAAATTTCGACATTTTCAAAGATCGATAATTTTTTAAAAATGTGGTACTTTTTTAAATGCACGACTTTTTTTAATTTCAGCTTTCAAATTTCGACCTTTTCAAGTTAGATTTTTTTTCAAAATTTCGAATTTCTTTGAAGAGCTTAACTTGGAAACATTTTCGACTATATTTTTCTAAATTTCTGCTCTTTTTGAAATTCTTCAATTTTTTAAAATTTCTGTTTTATTGTGTAATGTTTATTAAAATGTTGACATATTTCAAAATTTTGATTTTTTTTCATATTTTTGGTTCTAAAATGTCTACGATTTTCGATTTATGAAACCTTCGGTTATTTAATTTTTTTTTGAAGATTTTGGCATTTTTCAGGATTATTCTCTTTTTGACTTTTTTAAATTGTGAATTTTTTTCATTCTAATTTTTTTGAAAATTCTGATTTTTTTCGAAAATTTTAAATTTTTGAAAACAATTTTGATATTTCCCAAAAGTTTTCACCTTTTTTTTGAAAATTTTGCTTGTTTCCAAATTTCAACGTTTTTTGAAAATTCATCAAATTTTCAAAATAAAATTGACTATTGAATTTTCAAATTATTTTGTAACTTTCTCGAAATAATTTGAAAATTTGATGAATTCAATATGTTTTTAAAAATTTGATGCATTTTTAAAAACGTGTCACGAATTATTTTAAAAGCTTTGTTTTTTTTTCTTGAAAATTGCGCCGTTTTTTAAATTTTTGATTTTTTGTTGGAAAATGTCATTTTTTTTCTTTCAAAATGTCACCCTTATTTAAAGTGTTTGATTATTCTTAAATGATTTGGCTTTTTTTAAAATTATGTACAAAATTTTTCCTAGTGCCTTTCCCACAATTTCAATTTTCTTTAATTTTCACTTTTCGAAAAAACTATGTTTATAGAAATTTCGTGCTTCGCTTATTATGTAGAATGTAACGTAATCTAACCTAACCTATCCTAACCTAACCAAACATAAAATGGAGACGAAATAACTTGCCTCAGCTATTTTAGTTTCTCCAGATTTTCTTTAAACATTTTGTTGCAGACATTTTTTTTTATTATTCATTTTACCATCTTTCTTGAAATTTTGACAATTTTAAATTTTTTGCAAAAGGTTTAGACTTTCTTAAAATTTAGATATTTTTCTCGAAATTTCCACCTTTTTCTTAAATAACAAAATATATATATATATATATATATATATATATATATTTCTTTAATTGTCAAATCGTTGTTGGAAGATTTAAAATGTTCTTAAAGATCGGGTCCCTTGCTTTGCAAATCGGTGCTCGGATAAAGATTAACTCGGACAATATTTATAACATTATATAGAAAAAAAAATCGAATACACATTCGAAATGCCGAAAAAAATCAACATTAACGTAAACTTTTAAAAAAGCTATGAATTAATAAAGTTTGTATCTTTTCTCAAAGTTTAAAGTTAAAAATTTGAAAAAAAAAGTCAAAACAGCTAGAAAATGCAGACATTTTGTGAAAAAAAGCGGAAAACGATTAAAAAAAATTGAGCAATAATGGATTTTTAAGAAATTATAAAAATTGAAACTATGAAACTGGAATATCGAAAAAAAGTGAAAGTTTCCAACAAAAAACCATTTATATTAAACAATGTTGTTGAAATTTAGAGTTTAGGATAGAGATTTTAGAAAAAATTAACTTTGATAATGCAAAGTTCAAATTATAAAAAAGATGAAAAATTCAAGAACAAATTTGGAATTTCTTAAGAAAAATATTTTCATCTCAAAATTTAGAGAAAAATAATTAAAATTTCTTTTAAAAATCGAAACCAGAAAAAGCGGGAATCATTTAATTTCGAATGGAGCTATAATTTGTACAAAACACTTTACAAAATTTCGAGAGAAACGTTCACATTTTGATAATAAAGTCAACATTTTGGAAAATATAATATTTACTTTATTTGAGCAAAAATTCAAAATTGTCTAGTTTTTTTTCTAAAGTTGTGACCATTAAAAAAAATTTAACTTTATGCTGCGGAAAAAAATCGAAACTTCCAGTAAAAATTCGGAAGTTTTAACTCAATTTTTGTTTTGCATATTGCCTCATATTTCTCTTTTTATTTATTGTTTCTTTTCTTTGTTCCTAAAGAAGCTCCCTACGATGGTTGGCGAAACGTTGAACATTTTTAGTAGTTCCTTGACACAGTCCAATCCCGGAAGAAATATATCCTATACTGACTCTGGCCGGGGAAGCCTTCGTTATCAATTTTTGTTGTTTTGAAATTTAAAGTTTTTAATTTTTCGAAATTTTACTTTAGACCTTTAAATGTTCAAATAGAAAAAAAAAGTGAAGTGTCTAAAATTGTTAAGTAGAAGGAGAATCAAAATTTCAAGAAAATGATTGGAGTCACTTAAACATTTTTAAAAAGAAGTTGTTTAGCGACATTTTATCTTTTCTTTTTTTAGAAGCTTAAACTTTCAATTCAAAATTTTTTTCTTGGTGAATTTTTACGTTCCTCGTAAAATAAAGGAATTATAAACATTTCAAGCGTAAAAGCAAGTTTTCAGATAAAAAAATATGAACTTTAACAGAAAAAATATTTGTTAAAATTTCTAATTTTGAAATGTTTATTATTGGTTTAACCTTACATTAAGTCAAGTTTTTTTAAGTACAAATCACTTGCAAAGGAACATCTTTATAATTCAAGATTTAAAGTGAAGTTTCGAGCATGCATTAAAAAGGTTGCATTTTTTTTACAAAATACCGAGTTTAAATTTAAAATTTGGATTTTTTTTTCCAAAATTTTTCCTTACATCTCGAAATATAGGTTATTTTATACTACGACTTGGTTCATTAAAATATTGAACTTGATCAAAATTTTTAAAGCCTAATCTCAAAGCTTCGATTTTCTTATTTCGAATTTAAGTCGAAACAACGCTTTGGAATACAAATTTTTCTAAATTT
The DNA here is from genome assembly GCA_028583605.1 of Dastarcus helophoroides. Lineage (NCBI taxonomy): Eukaryota > Metazoa > Arthropoda > Insecta > Coleoptera > Bothrideridae > Dastarcus > Dastarcus helophoroides. The sequence continues at coordinate 5,756,751 of CM053337.1, read as the reverse complement.
AAATTGTTCCCAAAACTTGGACTTTAATTTTTAAATTCGAGAATTCAAGATTATTTTTCTTATAAATTTAAGAACTTTCAATTTATTAAAATAGATTAGGAGAAAGTCGAAATTTTTAAAAAAAGTTAAATCTTCCAAGTTATGGAACTCGTTACCAAATGGACTTTCCCCCCAAAATTTACAGCCTATCCTTGTTTAAGAAGGTGGTTCATGGCCATCTTTCCTTGTTTCCACATCCTACTCGCGGTGCTTTCAAAGCATAATAGGGTTATATTCTTTGCGAGTGGATTTCATATAAAAAAAATTAAAAAGCAGTTCTCTGCTTAAATTAATAACTTAAAATTTATTAAGTTGCACTTTCCAAATATTCAAAAAAACAAATGACAACAAATTTTAAAAAATAAATAAATGTACACTTAATTTTTTATAAACTTCTATAACATCTTTATATCATCGAGAAGATGGAAATGAAAATTACTACAAAATATTCGAAATTTTAAGTGAACAATTCAAAATTAAAAAACTGAGAATTGAGGGAAAAATCGACTTTCAGTGATTCATGAAATTAAAAATAATTAAAAAAAAAGACAATTAAGGGGACCATCTTTATTTCCTAAGTCAAATATTTAAAATACATGATCTCCAGAACAAAAACCAAGATGCTTGTTATCCCACCAATTAACCACATCACAAATAAATTTTTCATGTCAGTCAAAGTCATGACTCGTATTTCCACCCTTTTCTTCTTCTGTGACAAAATCAAACTTTTCCGAAAACTTAGCTGACGTGTTATCATCAGATCGATACCCGAGGACTTAATTCGAAGGATCAAATCGTTAAATCTTCTGTAAATGGGTAAACCTTTACGCATGAGAAACATAGCGTAAAACTTCTTTCCATCTCGACGTGACTGAACAAGTTTTACGTTTAGAATTTCATCCGGAACATTCGATTGATATTGCATCCCTTTAAGAGTAAACGAAAACAAGTTAGATCCACTGATTAGCTCCTTACCAATATCACAAGCGTAGCATTTGTACGAGTGTCTTGATATGTAAGATTTTTCGCTTTGTGTCAGGAAATTATCGAATACGGACGTCACACTTTGTGGTTGGACGAAAATCAACTTATTGCTTTTGATGTCTTTGAACGATTCCATTTGCTTTTCGTAGCCTTCTTTGTTGAGGACAGATATTAATTCGCTTTTAAATATTGTCGAAATAACCAACGCTGGAATAAGCCAAACCGTGATAAAGAACCTCAATTGGTGCTTCCTAGGAAGAGCAATAGAACTTTCGATAAACGTTTGGAACAAGGTCAGGAAAGTTTGCATGTAATCTAACACTTTGGCGGACTCTGGATAACGTAGAAGGTTCGTATACATTATGCTGAATACTATCTGTGTAACTGCGAGGATTGATAACGTGGCTGGGTGGAAAATTTTAACTATCATTTCCCATTTATTCAGTTCTCTTGCATGTGGAATTATCCAGATGATCTCCTCCTCTACGTGGGGAAAAAGGATTTCGCCCCTCCACTCCTTATATGTATTCAAGGGTACCATTCCACTTAGCAATTGGTATGGTTCATGTGTCATTAAACCAGTCATCACTTCAGGTATACTCTTCATTTTGAAGCGTATTTTGCATTCTAATCTTTTGGCAATCTCGATCAAAATCTCACCTTGGATACTTCCGTTGCTATTGTGATTTTCGTCCATGGTGTATGGAAAAATTTCATGATAATTAACAATCAAGGTGGAGTTCCTCCAAAAAGATGGCAATTTACTAGGAAATAAGTCAATATTTTTGGTTAGGCGTCCACCCTTGCACGTATTTACTTCATAGTAGGTTAAATCAGGGGCGTTAAAATTCTCGTATTTGTAGGGGATATAGGTGAATATTTTGGCCACATCGGTGGCCAACTCATAATAAACTACTGTGACATTATATAGATAATAAGTGGAGAGCATGACGAAAAACTGCCTAGAAATTAATTGGGTGGAGAGCATTAAAAATTTCGCTTTAGGGTCGTAATCCTTTCCTTTCAAAAACTCTAACAAATCAGACTGAATCAGATGTACCACATATACATCGATGGTATTCGGCCAGTTTTCCATTGTTGTGTATCTCCAGCATGGAAAATTTACTTTAAAAGGTACATTAAATAGTAGTACATTGGATTCGTTTTTTGTAGCTTCTGATATGATTAAATCCATACATTTCGAGTGCTCCGAAAATGAAATTGATTCGTGAATTTCATAAGACGTTTGAAACGTAAACAAAATTAAATTAAGTTTTAGAATTCTTTTGAACATTATTCACTGATATGGATGAATCGATAATGCAATGAACTGAATCATCTGGATTTATTTACTCTATTATTTATTACTTGATGGCTTGAACTGAATAATTTAATAAGTGCAATTTAAAATGATGAAATATGGAATTCGATGAAGCCACGAGGCATTTAATAGACAATTAATAGCGTGTTGTGATCTTTACTATACAATCCTGCGTAATTTATAATATTTTATGTATTGCACTCTTCGCGGATGTAACTTAAATTAGATAACTTTCTTTAATTTCCTTAACGTTACTTTTTTAATTTTTTAAAACAACAAAAATTAGATTTATCTGAATCTCTTCCAGTTTAGGTTTAAATCTTGGTCTATGGTCCTCCAAGTTTTCCTGTAAATGCCACTGAAGAAGAAAGAGTTTCTCTTTGTAGAAGGTTCTATTATGGTTTGGGGATTTGATAACATTTTGAATGAGCTCGCGAAATTGGTGGTAATTTGTGGAAATCCTAAAACTGTTGACAATATGTAAATGTTCCATATTTGGAAATTCGTTGACATAAGAACTTTTAAAAATTTATTATTCTTAAAGTTTTCCTTATTGTTGCTTTTAAGAATCGCAAAACCAGATAGCGCCTTGTAATTTCATTGAAAACACCTTTTCAATGAGGTATTACAAGGTTCAGGTACCTCTTCTTCTTCTTCTTCTTCTTCTTCTTCTTCTTCTTCTTCTTCTCTTCTTCTTTTTCTTTTTCTTCTTCTTCTTCACTTCAGGTCTTAGGCATTATTGACTGTTACAATACCCTCTTTTTCTTGGCCTACCAATACTTCTTCCAATACATCTATAAAATCTTGCCTTGGCAGTCAACCTTTTTTCATTCATTCGTTGTACATATTCTTCCACTTAATTTATTTTTTTGTAATTTTATCGTTTATATCAAAGATATTTAACTCTGTTCTTATATTCCTGTTTCTTATTCTATCCAGTTTTGTGCAACTTTTACTCTACAAAGAAATTTCATCTCTTGTGCTTGTATTTTATTGTCTTCTATTTTGTCGTTGTCCATGTTTCGCTACGTTATAAGAGGGTTGGGACAGCTATCGCCATATAAAATTTTATTTGCGTAAACTTTGAAAAAAAATGCGTACTTCATTTCGAAAAAAAATGTGGAGTTACTTATCACCCCCCCTGAGGAGGAAAGATACAAAAACCACTCTAAAATGATGCAAACTGGACGCAAAAATCGACTTGATTCAGAAATTCTCTCAAAAAATCTTGGTTTAGTTTTATTGAATTTATTCCAGTTAAAAATACTACCCTGTAGAACGCAAGATCTTTAGATTTAAATATTGAACGGAGTCACTGATGGCCAAGTTATTATTATTATACTGAAACAAAATGATGTGATAGACATCGCGAAGTCTGTATATACTTTAAAATGTATTTTTTTCAGTACACACTTTTTACCTCAATTTTTTTCGTTTTTTATTTATTACTATTCAATAATTAACTGTGATTCTAAAATTATAAATTTGAATTTGGTCATAAAATTTCGACAAAATCCACTTTCAAAGTATTGCTTTAAAATCTAGAAAAAAGTCATATAATTTGAAAATCCCAAAAAACAATATTTTTTGGGATTGTTTCTTGTTTTCCTGAAAGTCGTCTTTTTATAAAAATTTCGACCTTTTTTCAAAATCTGTTGTTTTTTGGAAATTACGACGAAATTTTGTTTTTAAAGTAAAAATTTAGAAAAAAATATTTCTTTTCAAAATTTCCAAAAAAATATTTCTTCAGAATTTTATCATTTTTTTCAATTTTTAAGATTAGTCAGTTTCGTTTTCGTCCGAAATTCAACTTGTACCTTTTCTCAAAATTCTTAAGGTTTTCAGACGGACAAGCAAAATTAATTTACTCCAATTTTTCAAAAAAATTAGAAGTTCAACCTAAAAATTTCAAGTTTAAATTTGCAACTTTCACTTTTTGCCTAAAATTGCGCCTTAAAAATCGCAAATTAGACTCTTTTTCAGAAGCTTCGATATGTGGTTCCAAATTTTCGTTTTCCAGTTTTACGTAAACATGTCTAAATGTAAATTTAATATTTCCACATTAACTTGGAAATGTCGACTTTGTAGCACTGTATATATTCGTATATACAAGGCTTATTATCTCAGCAGAGAGTAATGCTTCAATTAGCATGTAGCAAAAATGTTTGCGTGATGAACAGTTAACCCTAGAGTAGGCGCGCCATACTTTGTAACACGAAGGGGCGCGCGCGGTCTCAGAGACCGCATCTATAAATAACGTTATTTATTAACCTTTTTTGGTTCTATGATGAAATATGGTATCTTGGTATATTTGTTAATAAAATTAAATTACAAATCATGCATTGCTTTAACCTATAAACAAAAAATTTGGCCAAACACAAAGGCCAAATTATTTTACGAAATACGGAGCTAAATTTCCAATAATATTATATTTAAGGGTTGGGGTCCAAAAATAGGTTTCATTTGGACCAAACTTGTTTGGAATTATCTTCTACAACCTTATTTCCAAGCAAAAGTCAATTTATATCTCGAACTATATTGACAAAACAATTTAAAATGCGTGGGCGCGCGCGGTATCACATAATGCAATAAGCTATAACTTACAAAAATGGACATATAATTAATCACTTGATTAACCATTACATTTGTGATGTTATAAAACTCAGCTAAACCAAAAATGAGCATTATTGGCAAACTAATTATTGAAATATAAAATAATAAATATAAGTGCGGTCTGAGAGACCGCGCGCGCCCATCGGCGGGTTAAAAGTCAGTTACAAGTCACCCGATGGAGGTTTGCTCTCTTGGGTACTTATACGACTGACTAACGGCTTTAAATTGGAAGTGTGTACAACCACCGTACCATGCTGACGAGGCCAAGGAAGGCCGAAACTAGTCTATGGTTGCGGTTGTACATATTTTCAATTTTAAGCAGGTTTAACTGTTTAATTACAGAACATTTAATTGGTCATTTGTCAAATAGAACAAGACAATGCAATTACAACGATGTACAATATAAGTAAAAAATCTTGTGTCCCAATGATACAGAAGTTTTTTTTAATGATTTCTAATAATAGGCTACTGCTATCAAAATTATATTCTGAAACATAGCTAACCCTGTATATAGTATAGCCAATTTTTAAAAATGTATTTATTGTAAATTTGTACTATGGTTTGTGAATTTATATTTACCTAAAAGTTTTCAGTAAAATTTGACGAATGTTCATAGGCGTGAACATTTTTTTTAATAAAAATCGCTAAGGCTCGTTCTGATAATTTTACTGTTAAAAACTAAAGCCCGAGGGTAAATCAAATATTAACTCTAATTTCTATCATGTCGCAATAAGAGCGTTGGGAGTGTGCGCATTTTCTTAGATAGGTTAGGTGAGGATATCATGTGATTTCCTGCGCTCAAGCGAATTCTATTCTCGCCGTTTGCCAGTTTTAAATACAATGAGTCAGCAAGAGGTTCATCCGCACGTTGTGCAACGCATTATTAGTAAATTTCTTGTCGTTAAAGGTATAAAGCCCGCCAAAATTCTTCGTAGAATAGAAGCATAGTTTGGAACTCGCCTCTTAGCTGGAAAGTTTCTTGCGATAGTATTTTGGCATTTTAAAGGAGTTGTACAGGGTCTTTGGTTATAAATGCACCCCCCATTTATCCTTCGAATTATGATAGATACAAAAAAATTTGAATGAAAAAGTTTCTAAATATCTCTTAAATTTTTATTTGAAATAAGTTTGCGATATACAGGGTGCTACGTTTTTTTAGAATCAAAGTCAACTTTTGTTTTCAAACGGAACACTCCAATTATTTTTTTATTTTCGAATTCTCCTAAAAATTTCACATATATTTTATAAAACCTACCCTATAGCTAAATTTAATTGTTTCCAAAATATTGATATTTAGAAATAGCTAATATGAGCTTGATTTGATACTAATAATCAGGTATCTACGAGAAATGTTAAATGTAAAAGTTTTCAAGAATTGCCTAAATTTTTGTTTGAAATGATTTATTGATATACCGGGGGTTTTGTTTTTCCAGAATCCAAACTTAATTTGTTTTTTTTTAAGTAGAACAGTCCGATTACTTTTTCATTTTTGAATTCCCCTGAAAATATATTTTATACAATATACCCCATATCTAAATTTAACTGCTTTGAAAATATTGATGGTTTTAAATCGTAAATATGATCCTAGGTTCATTTCGATTAAAACTTTAATAAAAAAATGAAGTAACATAAAAAGCCGGCTTATTCCAAAACATATTAATAATAAAAGGGAAAGAGGGGCCCATTTCTTCTATGTTAAACGGTTTCAGAGTTATACTTATAGGTTTTTGTTTTAAGTTTAGAAAATTGTCAGTTTTTTAAGTAACAACATTTTTAAACTGCTGAGTCTAAGAATAAGCTATGTCTTATGAAATACTTATCAAAGTAGTATAGTAGTATAGTATAGTACATATAGTACATAATTCGGATGTTCTATTTAAAAACCAAAATTGATTTGTATTCTGGAAAGCTAAACTCCCTGTATATAGCAAAAATATTTAAAATAAATATTTAAGCGATTTCTATAAACTTTTAAATCTAACATTTCTTATAGATATCTATTATTTACGAAAAATCAAGATCATATTGGCGATCTATAACCATCAATATTTCGGAAACAATTGAATTTAGATATAGGTATGTTACATAAAATATATGTGGAATTTTTGGGAAATTTCGAAAATAAAAAAATAATTGGGTTATTCTATTTAAAAAACCAAAGTTGACTTTGATTCTGAAAAAACGTAGCACCCTGCATATCGCAAACTTATTTCAAATAAAAATTTAAGAGGTATCTAGAAACTTTTTTAGTCAAATTTTTTTGTATCTATCATAATTCGAAAGATAAATGGGGGGTGCATTTATAACCAAAGACCCTGTACATATCGATTTTCTGCAGGAATTTCGCACTGTCAGCTGTTGGACAAAGCAAAACGTGCATATCGGTGGAAGAGTCGCGAATTTTCAGCTTCACAACAATGCCCGCCCCCACTCAGCTAATCTGACACATCAAAAATTAAATAAAATGCATTTGGCAACATTTTAACACCCTCCTTACAGTCCCGATTTATCACTATGCCATTTTCATATGTTTGGGCCCCTGAAAGAAGCTCTAGGAGATGAGCGATTCCATGATGATGCTGCTGTTGAGACATTTGCACGCAAGTGGTTGCAAACACGCCTCCCTTCTTTTCATGATGATGGCATTAAAAAAACTCCTAATCCGCTATGAAAAATGTATAACCAAATCAGGAGATTATGTTTTTTTGGTGGAACGGAATGGTCCTTGGTTATCTTCAAAAAGTGAAATACAAAACTTGTCCCTGAAACCAAGAAAGATTAAAAAACACACTAGCATCTCTCTGAAGATGATAGCTTGACTGTCGAAAAGCGTTAGAGCAACCTTTGTTGTGTTTTTTAATCCTTCTTGGTTTCAGAAGATAAGTTTTGTATTTTAATTTTTTTAAGAGATTATGTAGAAAAATAGTTAATAACTTTCATATATTTATCTTGTACCAGTAAATTTTTAAAAAGAAATTCCGGTTCACATTTAATTTACCCTGGTAGTATGCTTTTGAATTTCGTAGGAATACGAAAGTATTTCTTTCAAACGTGCAATTCATCAAGTTTTACAATAAAAAAACATGTCAAGGTTACACAATAAGTTAAGTTTTTTTAAGGTGTCCCAAAACAAATTGGTCACATTGAATATTTCTTTTTAACTGCATGAGCCAGGGGGAAAGGGGAGAGCAAGTATATTATTACCACATGGAAGACATCATGTCTCGAATTCTTTGGATATAAAAATCCACCTTTAGAAAAGTGCTTCCATTTTTATCTTGTGAGATGTATTTAATTTTCTTTTAATTTTGGATTAAGTCAGTATTTCAGGAAGTTACTGTTCTAGTTGTGAAATTGATGTACATTTTATTCTTCACTAATATTTGAGAAATCTAGTAGAAAGCAGAAAGTACAAACTTTCGATCAAAAATGCCGTAATACTGATAATAACACCAACTCCTAACATAAAAAACAAACTCTTCAAGTCGTCCAAACTAATAGTCTTTGATTTAACTTTATTCATTTTTCCCAGAAGGCGCCCATTTTTCTGAAAATCCAACAAACGAGCCTGCATAAGATCGATTCCATGTGATTTAATCCGGACTAGTAAATCGTTGAATTGCTCAAAAATTGGCAGCCCTTTTATCATAAGAAACATCACATAAAATTTTTTACTGTCCTTATCACTTTGATAAACAGAACCTCGTATTTCATCGATAACGGGCGACTGAAGATAAATTCCTTTGAGGGAAAACGCAAACAAGTCCTTTCGACCCACCAAAGATCTTTCTACGTCGCAACTAACGCACAAAAATTTATGATGCTCAATATATTCCCGTTGATAAGGTTTTAGCATATTCAAAAAAACTGAAGTTACTGAATTAGGTATAATAATTTTCCATTGTTTTTCCATTATCTCATCAAAACTTTCTACTTGTTTTTCAGAGTCTTCCTTATTCAGAATAGATATAAGCTGACTTTTGAGTACTGTTGAAATAACCAAAATTGGTACTATCCAGATGAATAAAAAGAGTCTAGGTCGAACTAATTTCGGAAGCTTGATAGGACTCTCTATAAATATTTGTAGCAACATCACCATGTTTTTAACGCAGTTATAGAAACTGAAATGTGCTACGGAATTTGTTTGAATTGCGGTGTATATCAAAGCTGATGCAATATGTACAACGAGAAGAATCCAAAATGTCATTGGATCTAGTAAATTTGAAATCATTTCCCATCGTTCCAGTTTTCTAGCTTTCGTCACAATCCACACTATTTCTTCTTGCATATGAGGAAAGAGTACTTCACAGTTCCACTGCTTGTATGAATTAAGGGGGGCTATCCCGCTTATTATTTGAAAGCCTCCTTCTACCAAATTGCTCACCAACGCCTCTAAGCTGGTGTTTATATATTTAATTCGAAATTGGAGCCTACCAGCCATTGCCTCTAGTATTTTGGATTGAATACCACCTTCCGGATCATTAAATAAATCCACAGTGTAAGGGAATACTGTGTTGTAATTTACCAGTAGTGTTGAATTCCTCCAAGTCTTGGGGATTTTCCTTGGGAAGAGTTCATTGTCCCCTATTAGTACACCATTTTCGCAAACGCTTACTTTGTATGTTGCTATATGAGGTTTATTAAAATTTTCGTATTCGTAGGGAAAATATGTATAAATGTCATGATGCATCAGAGAATTACCGATGTAAATAACTAGGGCGTTATGAATGTAATAAGATGCTAGCAATTCAAAGTAATCCAGCGTGGTATTTTCCTTGGTTATTATTATGAAGCGAGCTCTAGGATCACAATAGATGTCGCTGACAAAATCTGGAAAATCGATCGAAAATTCTTCAAACTCGAGGATGAAAACTTCGATTGTCGGCTCGGTTTCAATGACTTCTCCTAAAACGTACCTCCAGGCCGAAAAATTCGTCTTGTAGTTGATATTGAACATCGCTGTGTTTCGACTTCTTAGATGCGCCTTCGAAATAATTTCGTCTAGGCATTTTCCCGTCTCGGAAAACGTTAATTTTTCTAAAGGGAAATTGCTGCTCGACGTAAATTTGCAAAATATTGCAATGATAGTAATCAGTATGTGAATCATACTGGAGTAATTCAATGAATGGTTTATTAAGGTGGAAGAAATCGATGTTTAATTTAGTAAAATTACCTAAAGTACGTAATGCAATGATTTATCTCTAATTTTTTAGGGTTGTATCGTAAACTATTACAAAGCTAGGATTTTTTGTGCTCGCTATTTATGATGTCATTATACATGGTAATACCACAGTGCATAATTTCATGTCCCAAAGAAAGTTAATAGGTGTTCCACGAAAACCGTTAATGATTTTATATTCTGTCCTGCCCTCAACTACAAAAATATGGGCGAAGTTAACTCATTAGACTAGGGCAGTGTTTCCCAACAATTTTTTGTAAGTAATATACTTTAAAAATTAAAATACAGAATTTGTCCCCTGAAACCAAGAAAGATTAAAACATACAACAAAGGTTGCTTTAACGCGTTTCGACAGCCAAGCTGTCATCTTCGGAGAGAGTTTTTTCTCTCTGAAGATGACAGCTTGGTTGTCGACAGGCATTAAAGCAACCTTTGTTGTGTTTTTTAATCTTCATTGGTTTCAGAGGACAAGTTCTGTATTTCAATTTTTGAAAATTACCAAGGACTAGTTCATTCCACCAAAAAAATAATATTCTTTGGTATTCAGTAAGAAAGGGCAACAACACACATTATGCACATTAACTGTTTAAGAATTTTTTGACGACCAGGAAAAAAGTATCTCATAAACGTTCACCAAATTTTGACTGCAAAAAAAACCTGAGCGTCCAATAAATGTTTGACATAAAAAAAGCAAGAACCGTTCTATTTATTCATCAATATTTATACTGTCCCCTTCAAAGTGATCGCCCTCAGAGACAAAGCACTTGTGTCAACGCTTTTTCCAATCTTCAAAGCACTTCTCATAAGCACTTTTTCCTAGAGCCTTGAGCTCCTCTAGCGATGCAGTTTTTATTTCATCAATCGTTGCAAATCTCCGTACTTTCATAGGTCTTTTTAGGTTTGGAAAGAGGATAAAGTCTCAGGGGGCCAAATCCGGTGAATATGGTGGCTGAGGCATTGTCGTGTTGTTTTTGGCCAAAAAATCTCTCACTAGCAACATGAATGAGCAGGTGCATTGTGGTGATGCTAAAGCCATGAATTATTTTTCCACAATTCTGAACGTTTTTTTCGTATTGCTTCTCGCAAACGGCGCATTACTTCAAGGTAATACTCAGTGGCGGCTGGTGACTTTTTGACAGGGGGTGCGCGGATGCAAAAATATTAGTAGTTAAGAGTTTAGGTGACTCCAGTGTCATCGCAAGATATTAAATTTCAGAGAAACAAAAGTGACACAAAAGGTATGATATTTAATAGTATTTTTAGGAATTAAATTTAATTACCATCTTATAATCTCCATTTCATGAAAACTGCATTTGAAAATAAAATATATTTTATTACAAGGTATTAATTAAACTCTACAAAAACACAAAAAAAATATTTTTTAAAACAAAATCCGCTCTACGATCTTTTAAAGAAATAGTCTTCATTACTTTCTCAACAAAATTGTTTAAATCCAAATCTATAAATGAATAATTAGACCCTAGAATGGGTACTGGTATCTCTTTGTAAATAGCGGTACTATTGGCAGTTACGCCTGGAAGCGGCATAATTAGCAATCTCAATCAGATCAACCGGGACCTTCGCATTTAGCATCATAAACGTAAATACCACAAAACATATATATTAAGAAGGATAGGTAGCATTTAAAGCGAGAACAACAAACTGACAGATTCGTCTGGCAGGCGGCGCCAAATTCAAATTTAATTTTCAATTAGTAAATTGTTTATTATAGTTTAAAACATCTGGTAAATTTTATTTTTGTATGATAAATATTACAAAACTGGGTTTAATGTTATTTAAAATGCAAAAATAAAACATTAGATATTTTAACTACAATGGGCAAGTTCGGTTTTATGTAACATAAATTACATGATAAAAGGTATAATACAAAAATGAGGTAGAAAAATGTTTTATTAGTTCACATTTACAAATAAAACAAAAATATAATACTTTTAATTTAATTAGTATACTAACTAAAATCTGTCTTTATAAATTCATATCTATGAAATAAAACCAAGGCTTCTAATCACTAGAAAGTTTCTTCTTTTGGGTTGTAGTTTGTAGTACTCCCAAGAATAAAGCATGAAAAAGTAAAACCAAAACAATTAGAAAGTTTGGCACAAGAAAATTATTTAGTTTGCAAGACTACTTCTACAAATATTATGCCAGTAACGCAAACAAAATTAGGTTGAGATTTTTATAGAATTAATTCCAAAACCAAACAATAGACACTTTAACCATTAACTGCTAAGTCAAGTAAATATAGACAATGTCTAGTGAATATTACAAAATTACATGTGTTTGGAAAACCAGGTCATATATTAAATTATTACCGAATAAATATTTACTACAAAAACTACTTACCGCCAAATTATTGTTTACATCAAATGAAAACCGCCATTACATCTTTCTTCGTATATGGCTCAAACAAACAAATGGCTCAATGTTGCCAAAAGACCGAAAAATAAATCGCTCACATCACCTCTTATTTTCTTGCCAAATCTGTCCAAGATGTTGAAAATCTTCCAAGTGCCAGATCTACACGGGTACATGACAACACTGTATAATTCAAATGTCAATTGTCAGGCCAGTTCAGGTAACCAACACAAAATATTTGTAGCTAACCAACATTGAATATGAAAAAACACTTAATCTGACCAAGAACTAGCGCCACCACCCTGTCTGGCGAACTACACACATTCCAAATTCTGACTCGTACTCACCATTTGGTAATATCGCACATGCGCGGAGCGGCGTACCCCGGGCTAGCTTTAACGTGGTATTCTGTAGTTTATTTCTCCGTATCCCCTGAAGACCGTTGATAGGCATCGCACGGCACTCTCTCTAGGTGCATAATTCTGCGCGGAATCAAACGTTGGTGCATTTGATTCCAAGTCATTCACAAGTATTATTATGTGTAGTATGTCATTATTTTGTGTTTAAAACTGTGATAAATCCAAGTCTTTTACATTAAACAGAAAAGAATAGATCGCTCGTTTCACGAGGAGCGCGCGCTCTTGCGCTCTTTAAGACCAGCCGCCACTGGTAATACTCCTTATTGACCCTAGGACCTTGAGGTAAAAACTCCTGATGCACTACGCCATGGTAGTCGAAAAAAAGCTGTGAGCAAAATTTTAACATTATATCGGACTTGGCGTGCTTTTTTCGGTCTTGGCTCTCCTGGGTGCTTCCATTGGGACAATTGAGCTTTGGTTTCGACGTCATAACCATATACTTATAATTCGTCACTAGTTATGACCTTTTTGAGCACATTAGGTTCATCACTGGCGGCATTCGAGAGCTCCAAAGCGATGCTCATGCGACGATTATTTTGATCAAAATTTAGAAGTTTCGGAACAAACTTCGCTGACACACGTCTCATGCTCAAAACATCCGAAAAAATTGCATGACACGAGCCGACTGGTATGCCAACATCCTTAGCAATTTCTTTTATGGTAATTCGAAGATTTTCAAAAACAATTTTCTTCACAGCTTCGACGATATCTTCTGCTGTTGATGTGCTGGGGCGCCCAGAGCGAGGTTCGTCGTCGGCTTCTTCTCAACCATCTTGGAAGAGTTGGTACCACTTGTTAAATTTTTTTTTTTTACTTAGAGCAGGCTCACTATCAACATTTCAAGTGTTTTAGAGCACTTGATTCCATTTTTTACACAAAATTTAATGCAAATTCTTTGCTGCTTTTTTTATAATAATAGAAAATCGCCGAGCACAAAAAAATATGTCTGACCTTTTTATCTGTCAAAAACAAACTAAGTATATTATGTACTTGAAACTGTGAACATAGGTTAGGGACATGTGTACCAACACAAAAACAATAAAAAATCAATAATCGAATGTACTTTGCCCGCGAAACTTGAAAAGTCATCTTACTTTTTGAAGGCACCTCGTACATTATTTGTTGAGTTTTAAGATTTTGTGTTTTCGCGATACACCTGACAACTTTAGATGACACATTGGTGTGTCGCGACACATCGGTTGGGAAACACTGGACTAGGGCACTAATATGAAAAGACCCATATTTTTTCTTGTTTTGTGAATTATTAGGCGAGTCGAACGTGAAACTATCTATGGTTTATATTACGCTTTTTACAGTCCAGAATTTGGAGACCTTTAAGTTTTTTCTAAATTTTGATTAATTTAGAAATTTCCTCTACAATCCTATTGGGTTGAAACTCGAAAGCTTTTTTTATAAATTTTACATTGTTTTTTTTTTCAATTTTCGAATTTAATGTCTTATTTTAGTTTAGAAATTAAAGATTGATGTTAATTCTGATTTTTTTTCCAAAATTACTGATTTAAATTACAATATTCGTTTTTGGCAAACTTTGTTTTAAACGCGAAATTTCGACTTTTTTTAAGATTTTAATGTTTTTTGAATTCCGGATTTTAATCTCGAATTTGGACCAGTTTATTGAAATTTTTAATTTATTAAAATTTTCAATTTATATTTTGATCGATCTTTTTAATATAAATTTCCATTTTTTCTGGAAAGTACGATTGTTATTCCGGTTTAAACTCAAAATTTTAACTCGTTTTTTCCATCATTTTCACTATAAGCTCGAACATGGTTTTATAAATTTTAATTTTTCGAAATCTCATCTTTTTTTCAAAATTTTATCATTACCACTTTTGCCCAAATACTATCTTTGAAGTCAAAACTGTTTACCATTTATAATTTCTGTCTTTTATTCTTTTCTAAATTTTGCATTTAAACTAAAGCTTTTAGAGATTTTAATTTGTATTTCGAAATTTTGACTCTCATTTCTAAGTTTTTTACCTTTTTGAAATTGGAAGTTTATTTAAATTTTTTTTCCTAAATTGTTTTTATTAAATTTTCAATATTTATACTTGATTTAAATTTGAAATTTTTATTTTTTTCTACAATCCCGTATTTTTTTGTAAAATACGGGATTTTTTTTTAATATACGGAATTTTTTTCCAATTTTCTCAATGATTTTTATTTCTAAGTTTTTTACCTTTCTGAAATTGGAAGTTTAATTAAATTTTTTTTCCTAAATTGTTTTTATGAAATTTTCAATATTCATGCTTGATTTAAATTTGAAATTTTTGAAACACGGAACTTGTCCCCTGAAACCAAGAAAAATTAAAAAACATAACAAAGGTTGCTCTAACGCGTTTCGACAGCCAAGCTGTCATCTTCAGAGAGAAACTAACATCTAATCTTAAAATTAACCCTTATATACTAAGAATATTCACTTCGTGCGTGATCGGCCGCACCCGAACGCGTATCCAATCATACACGTCGTTGTGTCACAATTTCTTATCTATCAACCTTAACTATTTTTAACAGAGATGAATGGCCTAAAGGTCCAGCGCAACCATTCATAAGGTTGTTTCCAGCCTTATGGATGGCTAAGCTCTCACATGCATTTAACATATAATTCTTATTAACTACTCTTAACAATTTAATATTATTATATATCCTATGATCTAATTCAAAAGCATGTCGAGCCAAACTTGACTTCTCAGTTCTTCCGTACCTAAAATGAGCCAAATGTTCTTTGAGTCGGATTTTAAGAGATCGTCTAGTTTGTCCGACATACTTTTGAGGACAATCCCTACATGAAATTTGGTAAATACCAGACTTATCTGTTTGCTCTACTTTATCCTTTAAACTACCCAAAAGCGAATTTAATTTTCCATTAGAAGTATAAATAACCCGAAAACCCTGATTTCGTAAAATTCCACCCAAACCCTGCGTGAACGAGGGTTCAAATGGAAGTGAGACAAATTTAAAGTTTTTGTTTTCATCAGCTCGGAAAGTTGTAGTATTCACCAATTCACATTTAAAATTTTTCTTATTAATAATTTTATTTTTATTTTATTCTACAATCCCGTATTTTTTTCTAAAATACGGGTTTTTTTTAATATACGGAATTTTTTTCCAATTCTCTCAATGATTTTTATTTCTAAATTTTTACTTTTTTGAAATTATAAGTTCAATCCAATTTTTTTTTTCATAAATCGTTGTGCCTAAATTTTCAATATTCATATTTAATTTAAATTTGAATTTTTTATTTTTTTCTACAATCCCGTATTTTTTTCTAAAATACAAGATTTTTTTCTAATATGCGGAATTTTTTCAGATTTTCCCATTGAAATATTTTATTTTTAAGTTTTGTCTTTCGACTGAAAATTTTGAGCTGAAATTCAAAAAATTCGATAACAAAAGTCGAAATTGCAAATTTCACTGGGAAACAGCAATTTCGTTGTCTTTCGTTGTCTACAAAAAGAAGTAGTGTGTGCTGAGGGCCGGATTATGATTTTCTGCAATACTTTTTCCTGTTGAACACCAATTTGAAGTTAAAATTTAAGGTCAATGAGCAAATAATCAAGAAAAAGCCAAGAAACCGATACGTTACGATGCTGTTATTAGAATTTTTGTTTTTTTTTTTTCGATTATTTGCTCATTGACCCCCAATTTTCACTTCAGATTCGTGTTTAATGGGAAATAATACCCCAAAAGATCATAGTTCGTCCTTCAGCACATTCTACTTATTATTTTTTTTGTGGACCTGGGTAATTATCCCGGCATGGACTCTCCTTAAACCAACAATTTAATTGACGAATAAAAATAAAAAGAAAGGTTCTCAACCCTCCTTTTCTCTAGAAGTTCTTCTGGGCAACACTGCATTGGGCCCTACCTAACTCCAGATATTATATTAGGGGTACAATTTTTATTTTCGGGGGCCCCTTAAGTGGTGAGGGCTTTAACCTATAGCTTTTGTAGCTTAACTTAAGCTATATCTTTTATAGCTTAACTTAAGCTATAGTTTTTATAGCTTAACTTAAGCTATAGTTTTTATAGCTTAACTTAAGCTATAGCTTTTATAGCTTAACTTACGCTGTAGCTTTTATAGTTTAACTTAAGCTATAGCTTTTATAGCTTATACGTAAATCCAGCACTGTTTACTTCACGCCAATGAAGTCGTGGTTATCAGTTAGTTTACATTATAATGTAAGGAAATTACATGATTTACGAAATGTTTTATCGCAGGAAAAAGTTGGAATTCCCTTCATAATGAAATAGGAAGGAAACGTCACGAATGCTTAGAGGAATTTTCAGTAGTTCTGCGGAATACTAATAATTAGAATTAACCTTACCGCAAAATTACTGTAAAAAACCTATGTAATACACATTTTCCCTGATTATGTATATTCATAACATGTAAGGTATATTAACATAAACAGCAACAATTTTATTTGTTTAGTTTAAATTACTATGAAATGGCTTAATTTCTTTAAAGTAAGATATTTGGAAAATCTAATTTTTTGAAGAAAATGCCAAAAACATAAGTAACAAATTTATGCCATTTAGACTTAAATGTAACGAGTGAAAAAAAAATTCAAAATTTATTTATGTCACATTTTGAGCTATTATTTAAAAGTCAAACATTTTATTCCAAATTTCTGGTTTATAACTGAAAGAGAATGTAATCATTTCGATGGAAAGTGCGTCATTTAGCTTAACACTTCAAGAAAAATGTGAATTCGAAAATTCGGAGTTTAAAACTGAAAACTCGAAATTTCGAGATTAAAATGGAGCTGAACCTAGAAATTTACGATCAAAATTGAGTCCTCGGAATAAAAACTACAATTTTAAGATTTTCTTTGGTTTAGGTGTTTCTTAAGTTTCAGATTTCTCTTTAAAATACCATTTTGTTTTAGTTGGCTCGCGAAATTTGGAGACAAAATTTTCGATACTAAATTCGAAAGACTTGCATGGAGAATTTAATTATTTCTTGAAATTTGAAGTTAAATTTGAATTCTGTGAAAACATTTTAATGTGCTCTCAAAATTTCTCGGTTTTTCCTATTTTTTACGTGTTATCTTTAAATACCAAATTTCAATAAAGCTTTAAATAAATAAATAGTAGTAAGAAATAAAGCTTTAAATAAAATATAAATTCAAATCTTGAGTTGGATATTTTTAATTGGCCAAGAAATTCTACGTTTTGTTATTCATATCTTTAATGATATTTACATCGATTATAAATATCGATCTTTTGTCTCTCCAAGTCGATAAACATTAATGAAAATTGATCATCTATGCCATAGACCAGCGGTCGGCAAATTTTTAAACCTAAAGAGCTAGCCGCAATAAAAAAATTAATTTCGTGAATTTCAAAGAGCCACAAATTTTTATTTTTGCTTTTACATTTTATTTCAAAATTAAATCAGATAAATCGGACAAAATATGGAAGAGAAAAAGGCTTCTCTGACTCATGTAGTCAACTGAAAATATATTCAGCCCAAAAGACTTTTTATTTCTCAAAATTTAGACCTTTACGTCAAAATTTACCTTTTTTTCCGCAATTTCGACTTTTTTAACTCTTCTCTATATTAGTCTTCTTTTTTAATATCTAATTACTTCCTAAGATTAGACTTACTCCAAATCTTTCCTTCTTTTCTTCAATTTGTTTAACATTTCTTCGGCCCAGTTTGGAAATATTTAAATTTTTATGGTTTGTTGACAATTTTATAAACAGTTTTTGAAATGCAACTACGTGATATTTAAATTTATTGAAAACGTCACTTCATGACAGTTTACAAATTAAAGGTTAGTTTATTTTACATAGAATAGGAAAAATGAAAAATAGGAGACCAAAAATTAGATATGCAAAAAATAAAAATTTTGTTTTTTTGATAAATTAGGAAAATATAAAAAAATACATAAAAGAGGTTGTAGCACTGGACATCGATGTTTCGCTCTCATTTGAGCTCGTCAGCAGTGCATAACATGGAAAGGGAACAATGGGGAATAAATACTTAAAAATAAAAAAAATTTTTTTAAATATAAAAAAGAAAAATAAAGAAATTTTAACATGAATAGACGTTTCATCATTAATTTGCTGTGTTAAAAATTTACTGTGTTAAAAATTTAAATATTTGAAGCCCAATCCACAAGAAACTACTCCGAGGGTTAATACCCCTTCCGGCATTGAACTACACTTGTGGGTTGAACTTACATGCTCTTGGTGACTACTGTTCCTAACCGCTGAAATCTATTCAGCTTGGTAGTTAGAAGCACTCACCATTTGCGGAGTCCGTTCGTTCCGTTAGAGGAATAGGTTTATTCTTTATGGTAGACCCTTATTGACCGGAAATATTATGTTTTCTTCAATTTGTTTAACATTTCTTCGGCCCAGTTTGGAAATATTTAAATTTTTATGGTTTGTTGACAATTTTATAAACAGTTTTTTATATTTTCCTAATTTATCAAAAAAACAAAATTTTTATTTTTTCCATATCTAATTTTTGGTCTCCTATTTTTCATTATTCCTATTCTATGTAAAATAAACTAACCTTTTAATTTGTAAACTGTCATGAAGTGACGTTTTCAATAAATTTAAATATCACGTAGTCGCATTTCAAAAACTGTTTATAAAATTGTCAACAAACCATAAAAATTTAAATATTTCCAAACTGGGCCGAAGAAATGTTAAACAAATTGAAGAAAACATAATGTTTCCGGTCAATAAGGGTCTACAATGAAGAATCTTTCCTTCTTCTCAAAACTCGACAATTTGTGAAAATGTTTACTTTTTTCTAATTCGACTTACTGGAAGACTCAACTTATTTTTCGAAAATTCATCTTTTGTTGATTTTTTAATAAAAAAGTTCAAATTTGAAATAATTGGAGATGTTAAGTAAAATAGTTTTTAAAGATCTCGATCTTTTTTTCAAAGTTTTTTTTCCGAAATTCGGATCTATTTTCAAATTTCACTTTTTTCCAAAATTACATTTTTTCGAATTTTGTTCTAAATTGCGGCTTTTTTCTAGAACTTTCTACATTTTTTTTCTCAAATTTGTCTTTTTACGAAATTTTGGCATATTATTGACTTTTACTAAACGTTTAAACTTTGGACTTGTAACGCAAAATTCATTTTTGTTTTCGAAGTTTCGATTTTTAAAATTCGACATTTTATTGTTTCTGCAAATTGCAATTTTTTCGACGAAATTTATCAACATATTTTCAAAATGTTTGACCTAATCTCAAAATCTGACTTTCTTTGGGAAATTTTGACATTCAAAACCTCAACATTTTTCTCGAAATTTCTATATATTTGTTTTAAATTCGTCCGTTTATCAAATTAAGCCAATTTGCCCAAATATTAATTTTTACTAAACATTTAAACTTTTGTTTATTTTCTACAAATTTGGACTTGTTTCGCTAAATTCGGTTTTTTTCGAAATTATGACTTAAAATTAGACATTTTATTATTTCTGCAAGCTGCGATTTCTTCGACATAATTTGTCAATTTTCAAAATCTTTGACTTATTCTAAAAATTTAATTTTTTTTCTTAAAATTTAACCTTTATTTAAAGTTCAACAATTTTCTCGAAACTGGAAGTTGTATCAACATTGTCTTCTCTTTCAAAACTTATCAATTCTAACAAAAGTCTAATTTTTCTGCACAATTGGATTTTTTTTTAATTCGTGTTGTTCTCGAAATTTCAACTTTATTCTCAAAATTTAACTTTCCTTAGAAAAATGCATTTTGTTATTTTGTTCTTCTCTGAAAAACTTCGACTTCTGAAAAAGTTCCACAATTGTTTTTAAGATTTTGATTTTTACAATTTTTAACAAAATTGAAATTTATTCTTCATGGTAGACCCTTATTGACCCTTATTCATGTTAAAATTTCTTGATTTTTTTTTTATATTTAAAAAAAAAAAAATAATTTTGAAGTATTTCTTCCTCATTGTTCCCTTTCCATGTTATGCACTGCTGACGAGCTCAAATGAGAGCGAAACATCGATGTCCAGTGCTACAACCTTTTTTATGTATTTTTTTATATTTTCCTAATTCATCAAAAAAACAAAATTTTTATTTTTTCCATATCTAATTTTTGGTCTTCTATTTTTCATTATTCCTATTCTATGTAAAATAAACTAACCTCTTAATTTGTGAACTGTCATGAAGTGACGTTTTCAATAAATTTAAATATCACGTAGTCGCATTTCAAAAACTGTTTAGAAAGTTGTTAACAAACCATAAAAATTTAAATATTGCCAAACTGGGCCGAAAAAATGTTAAATAAATTGAAAAAAACAAAATTTAAATTTGTCTAAGCAGTTCAGGTTTTAAATTTGTTTTGCAAATTTCAATCTATTGTTAAAGTTCAAAGTATTTTTTCTAAAATTTTGCTTTTTGTGGAAACTTTTGACAAAGTCATTTTTTTTCGAAATCTCTTTTTTTCACACTTAAGCTTTTTTGGAAATTTCAAGCTTAATTTCGACGAAACTTATCTATATTCAAATCTCAAAATTTGATTTTTTCTTCTTAAAATTTGGCTTTCCTTGAAAAATGTTGATCATCAATGCTTTTCTCAAAACTGAAAAATTTTATCGATATTCTCTTTTCTTTTGAAATTATTTTACCAATTTTTTGAAAATTCAAATTTATCAGAAAACTTTAATTTTTTTTATTCATCTTTTTCTCGATATTTTAAATTTCTTCTAAAATTTAAATTTCTCTGGAATATTGCAAATTTTTTATCGAAATTTCGTCTTCCCTGAAAAACTTCGACTTTTTAAAGTTCGATAATTTTTTTTAAATTTTCAGTTCATTTTTACAATTAACCTTTTTGTTATTTTATAGTTTTTCAAAAAATTTGTCTAAAAATTTCAGGTTTTAATTTGTTATGTCTATTTCTAATGTCGAAATTCGATTCTTTTTTTCTAAAATTTTTTTTTTGAGGACTTTTGATAAATTTGTTTTTTTCGAAATCTCTTCCTTTCTCTGGATTTGTTTAGAATCTCTTTCTTTATCCCAATTTTTTTGAAGTATCTTTTTCTTAATTTTTTTGAAGTCTCTTTTTCTCAGTTTTTGCGAAATCTCTTCCTTTTTCTGAAAATTCGGATTTTTTTGGAAATTTTAGCTTTTATTTCAATATTTGCTTTTTCTGTTAATTTAGATTTTTTTTCTCAGAAAAGTAATTCAACTTTTTTTCACGAAATTTCAAGGCTGTAGAAAATTTACAAATAAAAAAGTTAAAATCATGAGAAAAATATTTTTTAGTAATTTCGACTCCCCAAATTGATTTTCTTCTAGAAATTTTAAACTTTATGTGTTTTTTAAAATATTAATACAAATTAAGCAAAAATTTCGGAAAAATACTTCTTGAAATTTTAGCAAAAGGTAAAAATTCCTAGAAAAGTATTTTTGGAAATTTCGACTTCTGTAGGTCACTTTTTTAATGAGTACTTATTTTCTGAGTGTCTGTCCATTCAAGCTTTTATAGGAGAATCTAAAGAGCCGCAATTGTCTTTTAAAAGAGCCACATTAGGCTCGCGAGCCGCGGTTTGCCGACCCCTGCTATGGACGATTATGAAACTTGATATAATTTTTGACTCGCTTCTTACAACACTAGATCTTTCTTCGCGCCAAATTTAAAGATTTTGTGTTAAGTGGAAACATCCCTTAGGTTTTGTCGATCACTGATGATGATTAGTGAAGATTAAGTTCATCATACGCTTTAAGAGGCTTGAAAGCTTGATTTTATTACAGGCCTATGTAACCGTAAGCCGGAAAGTTTAATATTAAATTTAATGAGATAAATACCTTGACATTATATCTGCCAAAAATCGTAAGTCCATTCCGGAAAAAAAAATATTGACGTACAAGCGGACAACTAAATGACTCTACTTATTACTTTTTTTTCCATTATCAAGCATTTAACCCTGAAAACTCCCTAACAAGTGATTTATTTATGCTTTGATTTAATAAAACATTACAATAAGCACTGATTTTGCTAATTATTATCATTAAATTAATTAATGTAAAAGTTTGATTTTATTGCATCAGCCACAATTACCTAAAATCGATTTTTTATGTAGACTTACCTTAATCCTTTATACATAGCAGAGTACACGGGGAATCCATATTCATCCTTCCCGACATCATCAGTGTACACCCACGTGCCCCCTAATTGGGGACGCATCTCCAAAACATCGACGTCGATGTCGTGGCTTAGGAGGTGACGAGCAGAAGCAAGTCCAGCGGCACCAGCACCAATAACGGCTACACGCATTTTCGAATATTTATTTTTCTTTTTAAATAAAAATCGACAAAAAAAACGACAAATCCGCGAAGATCTGAATGAAAATGTAGAAATCAATAGGCGGTTGTTTACCACGCAAGAAATTCTAGACGAACTGTCTCGAACAAAGATCACGAACTAATTAAGTTTCTTAGATAGGATTTCTCTTATATGTGTATGTAAATAATGGTGGTAATTATCAGTATAGATGTAAATTTGTTATCGATTGTGGACTTGTAAGGGGATTTTGTAATTCGGATCGTGAAAGTATATCGGCAAGTGCGGCATTTAGAGACTAAATAGTGTTTTATTTGTCATTATCCATCTGTCATTTGTAATCGTCTTGGCGTAAGATTAGATGATGAAATATATTAAACTATTTACGTGAAGAACTGGTGATAATAAAAAAAATATTTTTCCGTCTTGATATTTCTGTTTAATTGCTAAAGCATCAACGAATATTACTGATTAATTAGATATGTGATTTAAAACTTTTTTACCAGTTAAATTACGTTTCGAAATTAAGGATATTACATATACAAAAATATATCAATTGTTGGGCTAATTACCTTTAAAAAGGAATTATTATATAACCCATTGCTTTTACAAAAAAAGGAATAAACTTACTTCGAATTACATTTTCAACTACTTTTAAATTTTACAATATAAACGATAAAATATAATGTACAAAATTTATTTTTTATTTATTAATATAGAATAAACTACCAACTAAAGGACACATACACAATGTCATGTCAACTTTAGTGCTATAAATGTTATGATTTATACTACAGGAAAGAGGCTAAATAATAGCCTAGAAAAAAAATAATTCATAAAGTTCGTTTTAACGAGTACAAAAAAATACAACAAATCAAATTTTTTTAAAAATTTCGACGTGTTTTTTAAAATTTAGATTTTGTAATTTTGACTTTTTTGAAAAGTCTGGGTTCAAAATTTCGATATTTTTGGACATGATTATCTTTTTTTTTAATTTCGTCTTTTGTCTAATTTTTGTCAAAATGTCGATCATTTTTGAATATCTACACTTTCTTTAAAAATGTATATTTTTTTGAAAATACTGAGTTCTATTAAAAATTCTGACTTATATTTCAAAATATTGACCTTTTCAAAATTCCTACTGCTTTTGGAGAAGTCGATGTTTATTGCCGAATTCTTTTTTTTTTTAATTTATTAACTTATTTTGAAGATTTCAACTTTTTTTTTAAATTTTCGATATTGTAAAATATCCATTTTTATCGTAATTTCGACCTTTCTCGGAATTTAAACTTATGTTGGAAAACCTCCACTGTTAAAAGGGTTAAGAGTAGTAAATAAGAATTCTATGTTAAATGCATGTATAAGCTTAGCTATCCATAAGGGGCCGTTCATAAATTATGTAAGATATTTAAGCGCGGGGGGGGGGGGGGGTTGATTAAATATTATAGTTTCTTACTATAGGGAGGGAGGGTAGAGAATTTGATATTAGGTAAAATTTCGAATTAGAAATTTTACCACTTTCGCCCTCAGAAATGGCATTATTGGATAGCGCCATCTGTGCTTTATCTCTCTTACTCAGTATTGAGTCTTACAAGAATCATATGTTGTCAGTACTTCTAGACTTTCTACTATTTCGTTGTTGTTCTCGTTGATCGGGGATTTCCCTGTTACTTAAAATCTCAAAAATATACTTCATTTCCTTTTAGAATATTTATTTTATCTAACATATCTGGGTACTTACATCCACTGTTATTTAAAGCGTGGGTAGAAGGTTTCCCAGATAAAACACTAAAGGTTTGTCAACAAAAGTCTAATTTATTCTGGACAACCCACAAAGAAGTTTTTAAAAATGATGACAATGCCTTCGAAAAATTTGTATCTCAAAAAATAAATGATTTAAAACAGCTTGCTGCTAAGAAAAAAAACCAACATGTTCGGTTTTTTTTTAAACAGGTTAGTTGTCACTTTATTTCTAAATTTTTTTGTTCAAAATATTATTATCAATATTTTAATATTATTTTTAAGTAATTGTTATATGTAAAATTCTATTTAAATAAACTTATAAGTTACGCATATTTTGCTGTGTATGCTAAGCTATAATCAAAATCACTGCTTACAGCAAAATGTGTCTGGTGGATCGCTTGCTTTGATGGACAAAAACTCAACAGATTCTTCTGTCGCATTATGCACTAGAGAAGTCGATATGGCGCACAGACTGATTCCAAAAGAGGCGATTCCTGATAAATCACAATTAACATGTCATCCTACTCCAGCACAAGATGCAATTGAAAAAAAATTTCATTGGTGGAGAGTGAATTAAATACAAGTATTTTACGTCGGGATTCTGGTCTTGGAGGACTCAAGATCAATCAAGAAATCACTCAATTGCAAAAAAACCTCTGTGAAGCTAAAAAACAACTTGCTAATAAAAAACGAAACGCTGAATATCAAAAAAGTTTCAGAAAAAAAGACAGGCATTGATAAAAGATGTTATTAAGAATCCAGTTGTAAGACAACAATTAAATGTGCACGAGACAGTGGGTCGCCCTCGTTTGGAGGAAGCTCAACCTGAGCTGTTGAAAGTTTTAGCAGAAATTGCGAGCTTTGGAGGTGGTGCAGATGAGAAACGCCGAACTGAAATGGTAAGAAGCTGTAGAACTCTAGATGACTTGGTCAAAGAACTAGAGACGTTAGGTTTCAATCTATCACGAAGTGCTACATATCTTCGTCTTTTACCTAGATGTTCTACTACAATTCAAGGAAAAAAACACTAAGTAACAGTTGCGGTAAAACTGGCGAGAGCAACAAATGATGAACACAAAAGCCATCCCAATGATAAATTTTGCACTGCTTCTATCCGGTCTATCGAGTCTCTCGCCTCCATGCTCAGGTTTTCTTCTTGTCACAGGACGACAAAGCGCGCATTCCAATTGGTAAAACTGCTGTAGAAAAACAAGCACCCTTTCTGATGCATATGGAATATCGAGTACGACTACCAGATCACGACTGGGTGGTGGCAGAAAGACATAAATTAATACCTTCAGTATATGCTGGCATTGAAATTAATACTGATGGAATGGGCAAACCTGAAGCAGTGACATACAGTGGACCTACGTGCGTTGCAATCAGATCAGGAAAACATTCATCATCATCAGCACGCACTCATAGCATCGATCTAGAACATTTTATGGAGCTAGCAGAATTTCAATCCATGGCCAAAACAGATTATAATAATATAAAACCAGTTATAATCATGGCTGTTGACGGAGGAACTGATGAAAATCCACGCTTTCCTCAAGTCATCTCTCATGCTGTTTCCCACTTTCGTAAATTTGATCTTGATGCTATATTTATTATCACTAACGCTCCCGGAAGAAGTTGCTTCAATCGAGTAGAGCGTAGAATGGCTCCATTGAGTCATCAATTATCTGGACTTGTCTTACCGTATGATTCTTTTGGTAATCATCTTGATGATCAGTGACGTACAATTGATAATGAACTTGAACTCAAAAATTTTAAAATGGTTGGTGATATTTTAGCGTAAATATGGAGTAAGTTAATTATTCATGATAAGCCAGTTGTTGCTAAATACGTAGATCCAGGTAGTGATAATATTAATAGAAGTTTAGTGGAATGGACTCCTGATTGGTACTGTAGATATGTAAGAGAATCTCAGTATTTACTGCAAATTAGCAAAAGCACAGAATTTAGATGCTGTGGAAAATTACGAAGTAATTTGCGAATGATATTACCAGATGGATTTATTCCACCACCTTATCCTCTTCGACAAGCGCAAACTTCAGATATACCACTTCCTAAAGACCAAGCAAATGCTAATTTTTGTCCTTTATTCGTGCAATTATCTCTAAACATTGAAATTCCTAGCCGCCCAGATTTTATTTAAACACCATACGACTTTTATTGTCCTGCTGTTCAAACGCAATTGATTGCACGTACATGTCCAACATGTGGATTGTACTTTGTATCAAATAAAAATGTGAAAATCCACATTCAATCACTTCACAAGTACCAGCGTGCTCGTACTAAGAATTTTCATCCTATTAAATTATTGCGTCGTCGTGCTGGACAGAGCCTGTGTCTTACATCATAGAATAATAATACCCATGATATAGAATGGTACGACAATGAAGATATTGATATTGAAAAAATTGAAGAACCTCAAGAGATTGAAACACAGAACTTGTCCCCTGAAACCAAGAAAAATTAAAAAACACAACAAAGGTTGCTCTAACGCGTTTCGACAGCCAAGCTGTCATCTTCAGAGAGAAACTAACATCTAATCTTAAAATTAACCCTTATATACTAAGAATATTCACTTCGTGCGTGATCGGCCGCAAGAGGGGGAGAGGGGGTCTAAATAGCCCTTAAAACCTCTTACGTAATTTATGAACGGTCCCTAAGAATTTTTTGACGACCAGAAAAAAAGTATCTCATAAACGTTCACCAAATTTTGATTGCAAAAAAAACCTATTTATGACCTAAGCGTCCAATAAACGTTTGACTAAAAAAAAGCAAGAAATGTTTTCATAATCATTGCCCCTAAGGCTGGAGACAACCTTATAAATGGTTGCGCTGGGTCTTTAGGCCACTCATCTCTGTTAAGAATAGTTAAAGTTGACAGATAAGGAATTGTGACACTACTACGTATATAATTAGCTGCGAATGCGCGTTCGGATGCAGTCCATCATCCACAAAGTGAATATTCTTAGAATATAAGGGTTAATTTTAGGATTAGGTGTTAGTATCTCTCTGAAGATGATAGCTTGGCTATCGAAATGCGTTAAAGCAATCTTTGTTGTATTTTTTAATCTTTCTTGGTTTCAGGGGACAAGATTTGTATTTCAGTTAAACACCTATCGAAAAATATTTTAATTCTAAGGAAAATATTGTTGCGCGTTTTCGGTTCGAATGATTAGTACGCCGCGAATTATACCATTTTATTTTAAAACTGAACTCGGAACACTACTCTGTTTAACTAACTTATTCATTGACTTCTAACTAACTTGACTAACTAACTGAGGAAAAGCCGACCGGACCCCCTATATATAGATCCCCATTTCGGGTTCTAGAAAAATCCAGCAGATAAGGCAGAGACTAAATAGACTGAACGTTTCAATGTTGTCTCATGCGTACAGTTGAAGCTAAAATGCGGGGAAGTGGGGAGGTGCATTCCACTACTCTTTGATATGGTCGGATTAAGTAAAATTTATAAATACGAAACTTGCCGCGTAACGGTTCTAACGATTTAGATGAAACTTTAGAATTAGGGGCTTTTGGACCAATGGGATAATTTTTATAAGTGCTGTTTGGTAAAAGTTCAGGAGAACTATTTTCAAAGATATCTTGGTTTAATAGTAAAATAATTTTCTTTCAATACGCGACGCCTGTGTACAATATTGTTAAGCCAGTGTTGTAAACACGTCATGATTGCAGTGAAATGGCGACGTGCGCACGCGGATAATTGAATATTTATATATTTTATTTTTACCTACCCAAAGAATGAAACTCTTGATTTTCCTTCACTAATGTGTTCACTGAGGTTTCAGCAATGATCCACAATACACTTCCCCATATTTACAGCCCATTTTCTTTAAAAAAAAACGGATGTTATCTTCGCAAAGGTCTGTCAAATAATAAGCGGGCATTGCGAGCTAGATGGAGCTAGGCTTTCGCCAGGCTTCCAACTGGCTTCACTGCTTACCGTGTTAGGTTCAGTCTATTTAGTCTCTGAGATAAGGTTTATCGTTTGTCAAAATTTCGGGAGCGTTTATCTGCCATTTGATTTATCATCGCGGCCGCTTCTCCTTATTAAATTTTCTAGAAATTTCCTAACTAAACTTTATAATTACATTTTGTTACAATATGCATTTTCGTTGAATTTCAGGTGAGATATGTACTAACCGTTGAAAGTGGGTTAAATATGCATTTGCATATGCAAATGTGTAAGAGCATATCTCTCTCTCTCTCTCTCGCCATTACATTTTACATTTACTGTTAAAGTTACGCACCCTTTGTTCATAGAATTTCGAAATGCGTTCATCCATAACTTCCTATCTGCTTACGCTAGACCTCAATTGTTGAAATCTACTCGTCAAGAGCAATCCAAAACACTATGAAAATGTAACATGTCCTATTTAAAAAAATAGTTTGCGTAATGATCTGAGGATGCGGGAATGACAGTTACACTCAGTAAAAATATGACGAAATATATCCCCCTGAGTATGCTTATTGGCTTGTTGTTGCATTTTTTCTAAAAAGGATGATCTAGAAAGTTAGTACAGGATATTCTTCTTCCGGGATTGGAGCATGTCAAAGAACTACTAAAAGTGTTCGACCTTTCGCCCACCATCGTAGGGGGCTTCAGTAACAAAGAAACAACAAATGAAAAATAAAATACAAGGAAATATACAAAAATGAAAAAGGCCAATTTCAAAACATCAGAGCACGGTCACTCAGCATGTCCACCATACCACTGTACCAATTGAAAATTGGTACAGAGGCTAAGAAAGTTTAGACAAAAGAACACAGTAACTCAGTATGTCTACCATACCAGAGGCGAAACTCTTCTGAGAGGAAATAAAGGGAAATTTTATATACCATTCGTCTGCGCGATCACTCCCGAAGATTTCTGATGGTTGGTTTCCAGATGGAGAAAAGCATGTAACCGTCGTCTCTGTTGATGTTTTTTTAGGAATTTTTGGACTTCAATGGCCACGCGCATCTTCCTATTGTAGTAATTGGGAATATTGAATATAATTGAAATATTATCACATTATTATATTATCAATATTAACAAAAAGAATCTTATGTCCGGTCTCATGTTGATATTCCGCAAGGGCTGACTGCGAAAATAAACCACACTTAAGACATCTTTGGTGCTCTGATATTCGCGTCTTAAATGATCGCCCCGTTTCTTTCATGTACACTAAACCACAAAAACAAGGAACCCTGTACACACCATTAGAACGAAAGGATGAAATTTTATATTTAGGAGATGGAAGGAGATGATGGTTTTTTAAGGATGATGAAAAAATGGGTTTATTGCTGTGTTTTCTCAATAATTTTCCGACTTGATTTATTACTTCGTGAACATAAGGAACAAAGGCTTTAGAAGAAATTATTGAATTTTTTGATGGACGGGGGTAGGGTGAAGTTGTCGTTTAATGACAGTTTCAATGTGGTGCGATTTGTAACCATTGTTGCGGAGGTTAAAACGAATTTTGTTCAATTCGTCTAAAAGATTTATCGGCTGTGAAATTGCTACAGCCCGTGAAACCACTGAATTTATAAGAGAACATTTTTCGGAAGAGTGATGATGGGACTCTCCATACAAATAACTATTAGTATGGGTGGGTTTTCGATAAACGGAATGAGAGACGCGACCGTTTGCTAAACGGGTGACCAGTACGTCAATAAAAGGAAAAGAACCGTTGTTTTTGACTTCCACAGTGAAACTAATGGAAGAATGTAAAATGTTTAGGTGTTACAAAAATATACCTAGTGAATGCTTGCCATGTGGCCATACAATAAATGTATCATCTACATAACGAAGCCATACATTGGGTTTTAAATCCGCAGTTTTCAACGCAGTATTTTCAAAGGAGTCCATGAAAATATTTGAATGACTGGGTATAAGGGGAACTCATAGGGGTGCCGGACACTTGTTTATAGAAGCTGCCATTAAAAGAAAAGTAAGTCAATGTGGGACACCTTTCAGTTAAATCAACTAAAGAATCTGCATTCTCATTGCCTAAAAGTAATTGACGAATTATCCTCATGCAGTCGGAAACTGCAACATTAGTGAGGTGATGTCAAAACTTACCAGTATGTTGTTGGGGTCTAGGGTTAATTCGGACAACAATTCGACAAAGTGGTTAGAATTTAGGACGTGTGATGATGTGTTTCCGGTATATGATTTGAGGATATTAGATAAATAATTTGAGAGATTGTAGGCAGTTTATCGTGCTTACAATGGGCCTAAAAGGAATATTGGGTTTGTGAATTTTAGGGAGACCATAAAGACGAGGTGGTTTGGATTCTCTCGGAACAGGACGTCAAAGTTTCTGAGGACAAATTTGAGGATTTCAATTTGGACTTGAGTTCGTGTCCAATTTTGCTTGTTGGGTCCCGAGGAAGAGGAATATAGGATCCGTCATTCAACAGAGCATTAATTTTGGATACATACTAGGAATTATCCAAGATAACAGTTGCATTACCTTTATCAGCCGAGAGAATAGTGATTAAAGAATTTGTCTTCAGGGTTTTAAGGGCACATCTTTCTTCTCTAGAAATATTGGACTTTGGTGGCTTAGCATGTTTTAGTATTTTCGTAGTTTGAAAGCCAATAGGATCTGATGCCTCTTTGGAGAGAATTCTGATGGAAGACTACTGCACTGATTATTTCCTTTGTTGGAATTTTTCTTGAAGCGACAGCAATAAGATGATATGTTCATTATCTAGAAAATTATTTCGGATGGATA
The DNA here is from genome assembly GCA_028583605.1 of Dastarcus helophoroides. NCBI lineage: Eukaryota > Metazoa > Arthropoda > Insecta > Coleoptera > Bothrideridae > Dastarcus > Dastarcus helophoroides. Next base: position 5,725,032 of record CM053337.1, on the reverse strand, counting down.
ATTTTCTTTGAAACGCACTGTATATTCTGCTTAAAAATTTAATCTCAATGCATATTTTGTAAACTGCATACAATACGACGATATTTTACTGAATAATCAGCTCTCTAGTGATTACCTGGATTCGTCTTCAATATTCTCCAAATCTTTAGATGACCTAAGACTTTGGCGCATGACGAAGGAGAATCGCAATAAGAAGAAATAAGGGATGGAACACCAAGTAACATTCAGTAAGCAGCATTTAAGATATGTCTACCATTGTAGACATAATATTTCATTCAGTAATTTGCTTTATGAGGGAATTGATTAACCAAGTCAGTATTTATTTACTTTCCACGCCCCAATGCGTTCTTGCCCAATACTTCGCCTACAACCGTTGATACAGGATATAGGACATGCATTTTAAAATAATTTCGATACTAAGCAATTTTGTAATATGTCCGGTTTTAACTAGATTCCTCAGCGATCATGTAAATTATATAAAATTATACGCTCGGCGGATTCGTTATCTAATATTTGACACAGCGGATCATTGGCTTTAAACAAGATGACTTCGTGTACGTCTACGTATCGTCATGTGAATTTTTATCTTCTTGGTATTTTTGATCAGATGACCAAATAGTCGAACCTTGGAAAAGCGATAAAAATTACCAAACAAGAACCGATAGAATTTTACTTCCTACTGTAAATTGTTTTTAAAATGAGTCAGTAAAAATTTTATCAGTTTCCAAACAAAATTATGTGGACCAGTCTTTGATGCCTGAATGCTTTTCACCTTAAAAGGAAAACACTTTTCATCATAAAATTTCGAAAAAAGGCATATAAACAGAAATGCAGGTGTAAAAGTTTTTTTGTAATGTAATGATCTTCAGAGAGATACTGAATCTACTGATACTGATACTCATCTCTGAAGATGACAACTTGGCTATCGAAACGCGTTAGAGCAACCTTTGTTGTGTTTTTTAATTTTTCTTGGTTTGAGGGGACAGGATTTGTTTGTTTACCTATTAAAACATTGTAATCTTTATTAAAAATAATAGTAATAATAATAAACCAGGTGTTTCAAAACAAGGAGTTCATACTTAAGGAGCATAACTCTCCAGCGATGCCTAGTTAGTATCCACCAAAATTCAAAAAAAATATTTTAAGTTGTTTCGTAGCATTTGGGGAAAAACTACATTTTTTTTTAATTTTCAGGACACTGTAACTTAAAAATAAAGCGGTTTCGGACATATGTTCATATAAACTTTTTTTCTTAAAATCGCTCGAGGATTATGCTTCTTAAGTATGAGCACTTTATTTTGAAATACCCGGTTCATTATTATTATTATTATTATTATTATTAATATTTTTAATGAAGATCACAAATTCTTAATAGGTAAACTTTTCTACAATATTATTAGCTAAACATTCCATATATTTTTATTTAATTTCACTCACTGTAACTCTAATGCCAGGTTTTGGGTTTTTTAATGCTCTAAGTACTCCACTAATAATCTGAAACAGTTTTTAAAATACGACTATGCGATATGTAAATTCTCAAAATATTACATGATAATCTACCAGTAACAAATTTTGTCACAACATTCCTGACAACTAACGTATCCTTGACAGTTGTCAAGGGGTGACGTTTTAAGAATGTAGATACCACGTAGTCGTATTTCAAGAAATGTTTCAAATTATTATCTTTCATTATTAAAAAATTAAAATTTGCCAAACTAGGGCAAAGAAATGTTAAAATGAAATTTTGTGGTAATTTTTCTACACCGAAGTTTTGAGTTTTCCAACATTCTTGGTTGTACTATCTTATAATCCTTCTGCTTTTTCACTCCATAATATTATTTTTTTCAAATTGAAACGTGGCTGGCAATAACATTTTAAAGCCGAAATGTTGAAGTTAAAGTCAAATTTTTCAAAAAAAGTCGAAATTTCATTTTATATATTACAACAAACTAGTTTAGTGAGTGTAATACCGAACTTTACAAATAATAAATTGTGAGTTTTTATTGACCTTTCGGTGTTTTTTTTTCCATTTGGCAATTTTGTAATTTTGTAATTTCGTAATTCCGTAATTTTGTAATTCGTAATTTCGTAATTTGGTGATTTTGTAATTTTGATATTTTGTAACTTTGTAATTTTGTAACCTTGTAATTTAGTAATTTTGTAATTTGGTAATTTCATAATTTTGTAATTTCGCAATTTTCTAATTTCGTAATTTTGTGATTTTGTAAATTTTTTATTTTGTAATTTCTTAATTTGTAATTTTATAAATCTGAAATTTTATAATTTTGTAGTTTTGTAATTATGATTTTGGTAATTTTGTGATTTCTTAATTTTGTCATTTTGATTTTCGTAATTTTGTGATTTTTTTATTCTAAAATTTTGTAATTTTAAAATTTTTAATTTTGTTATTTCGTATTTGTAATTTTGTAATTTGTAATTTTGTAATTTTTGTAACTTTTGTAATATTTTGTAAAATTTTGTAATTTTTATTTTGTAATTTTGTAATTTCTGTAATTTTGTCAGTTTTGTAATTTTGTAATTGTGTAATTTGTATATTTTTATTTATATAATTTTGATACATTTTAAATTCGTACTTCGTAATTTTATAATTTTTAAATATTTAATTTGTAATCTACCGTAATTTTGTCAATTTTAAACTTTAATTTCCTGATTTGTAATTGGTTTGACTATTTCAAAATTTACCACTAGTCGTATTTAAGAAATGTTTCAAATATAGTCTTTTACTTTAAAATTTAAGAATTTTGACTATGGCAAAATTTTAAAAAATTTTGTAAGTTCTCACTAATTTTGAGTTTTCCAACATTCTATGGTTTTATTTGTAATTCCTAATTGTATTTTCACAAATATTATATTTTGTTGAATTGAAAGTGGTGCAAGTAACATTTTAAGCGAAATGTTGAAGTTAAGAGAAATTTTAAAAAAAGTGAAATTCATTTTATATATTACAACAAACTATTCTAATTGAGTGTAATTAGAATTTCGAAATAGTAATTTTGTGAGTTTATTATTGACCTTTCGGTGTTTTTTTTTTCCATTTGGGATTTTGTAATTTTTAATTTTGTAATTTCCGTAATTTTGTAAATTTCCCTTTAATTTGTAATTTTGTTTTGTAATTTTAATTTGTAATTTGTAATTTTTAAATTTTTTATTTGGTAAATTTTGTAATTTTTAATTCTTAAATTTTGTAATTTTAAAGTTTATTAATTTTTGTAATTTTGTATATTTCAAAATTTTGCAATTTCGTAATTTTGTAAATTTTTTACTTTATAATTTCTTAATTTTGTAATTTTGAAATTTTTATAATTTTGTAGTTTCGTAATTTTGATTTTCGTAATTTTGTATTTTTGTATTTTGGTAATTTTGATTTCCGTTATTTTGTGACTTTAATTTTGATTTTCGTAAATCTGTAATTTTGTGACTTTAATTTTGCAATTTTGTTGTTTTAATTTTGTAAATTTGTGATTTTGTAATTTTGTAATTTCGTAATTTTGTACTTTTGTAATATTGTAATTTGTAATTTTGTAATTTTGTAACTTCGTAATTTTGTAAATATTTTACTTCTTAATTTCTTGTAATTTTAAAGTTTTATAATTTTGTAATTTTGTTATTTTGTAATTTCGTAATTTTGTATATTTCACAATTTTGCAATTTCGTAATTTTGTAAATTTTTTACTTTATAATTTTTTAATTTTGTAATTTCGAAACTTTATAATTTTGTAGTTTCGTAATTTTGATTTTCGTTATTTTGTAATTCTGTAATATTGTAATTTTGTAATTTCGAAACTTTTTAATTTTGTAGTTTCGTAATTTTGTAATTTTGTAATTTTGTAATTTTGTAATTTTGTAATTTTGTAATTTTGTGACTTTAATTTTGTAATTTTGTAGTTTTTAATTTTGTCATTTTGCGATTTTGTAATTTTGTAATTTTGTAATTTTGTAATTTTGTAATTTTGTAATTTTGTAATTTTGTAATTTTGTAATTTTGTAATTTTGTAATTTTGTAATTTTGTAATTTTGTAATTTTGTAATTTTGTAATTTTGTAATTTTGTAATTTTGTAATTTTGTAATTTTGTAATTTTGTAAATTTGTAATTTTGTGACTTTAATTTTGTAATTTTGTAGTTTTTAATTTTGTCATTTTGCGATTTTGTAATTTTGTAATTTTGTAATTTCGTAATTTTGTAATTTTGTAATTTTGTAATTTTGTAATTTTGTAATTTTGTAATTTTGTAATTTTGTAAATTTGTAATTTTGTGACTTTAATTTTGTAATTTTGTAGTTTTTAATTTTGTCATTTTGCGATTTTGTAATTTTGTAATTTTGCAATTTTGCAATTTTGTAATTTTGTAATTTTGTAATTTTGTAATTTTGTAATTTTGTAATTTTGTAATTTTGTAATTTTGTAATTTTGTAATTTTGTAATTTTGTAATTTTGTAATTTTGTAATTTTGTAATTTTTTAATTTTGCAAATTTGTAATTTGGTAATTTTAAAGTTTTTAATTTTGTTATTTTGTAATTTTGTAATTTTGGAATTTTGTAATTTGTTATTTTGTAATTTTGTAAATTTGTAATTTTGTAACTTCGAAATTTTGTAATTTTGTAATTTTGTAATTTTGTAATTTTGTAATTTTGTGTTGACTTAACTGAAATTCAAAATTTAGAACTCTTAAATCTAGATTTTTTTAAATTTCAGCTTCAATTTAGAAAAGTCCTTTTCTTCAGAAATAGAATTAAAACGCAAATCTTTTAAAATGAATTTTAAGTTTCTCTCTAAAATTTTAAGTTCTTCTACAAATGTGAACATCGAGGTTGGTTTTTGTATTCCAACTTTAATTCGAGAGAGAGAGAGAGAGAGAGAGAGAGAGAGAGAGAGAGAGAGAGAGAGAGAGAGAGAAGAGAAGAGAGAGAGAAGAGAGAGAGAGAGAGAGAAAGAGATAGAAAGAGAGAGAAAGAGCGAGAGAGAGAGAGAGAGAAATAGAGAGAGAGAGAGAGAGAGAGAGAGGAGAGGAGAGGAGGAGAGAGAGAGAGAGAGAGAGAGAGAGAGAAATTACAAATTTCGAAATTATCATCATAATTTTAAACAAAATAAAAGAAAAAATTTGTAAAACTTATTGAATTATGACTTTGCAGTTATAGAAGAAAAAATGGAAGCATGATATCAGTAATCTAGAAATTTCGAAGAAAAAACTAATAAATATAAATAAAATAAAAATGTTTCATAATTTCGGCTTAATCTTAAAAAATGTAACTTAAAATTTTAAAAATTGAAGTAAAAATATTATGGGAAAAAATTTTAAATTACTCAATATCTTTCAAACGCAAATCCAAATGTTAAAAAAATATAAATTTACAACAATAAAAATAAACAAAAAAATAGCAGCAAAATAAAAATTTCAGATTAAAATTTTTATTTTAAAATTAAAACTTTCAAGAAAAAAATTAAAATTTCAGGTTGAAACTCAATTTTTTTTTGTAATTGGTGACATTTTTTCTGGTGCCAGCTTAGGACATACGGATCCGATTTTAAAAATTAAGCTAATGCGAAGAGTGCTTTTTTTGTAACAACCCTTTTCTTATCACTGATAAAATTAGCAAGGGAATATGCAAAGACATATTTCCTTCCTAATTTTTAAAGATAATGGCTAAAATCGCTAAAATTTCACTGTGTATGGAATAAATGGCCATTTCATCAGTTATAAGGAGCAATGTATGTAAAATGTGGCAAATATTTTTGCCTGGAGCTTAGGGTGGCTTACAAGTCGCCGATTGCTGACGATTTATGACTAAAGAGATAGAACCCCTTCATTAAACCTTCATGGGCTAGAACCTCGCGGACTAGGTGCTGCTGACTGTTGCTCCAGAACTTGGCTCTTGGAGGAATGGGTGTCGCGAATTTAGCGTTTAGTGTGTGTGCAAGAGCACACATAAAAACGATATTGCAAATTAGAAGTAAATTGAATAACAAGCGCACAAAGATTATGAAACTTATTTACTCTCTGAATTTAGAAATAAATAAAATTTTTGTTTATACCGTTGTGATAATAAGTAGCTTATCTTGTATTTTGGTTCTAAGATTATTAATATTTAAATTAAGTAATAAATAGATAGTATGTCATCCAGAATAGTTACAGGAATTACAAAACAAATGATAGACCATTTTCAAATATGTTGAGCAAATGATTTCCAGAGGCTATTAAATTCTAACATGTTCATTTAATCGAGCATTATTTGGGATTTAAAATACAACAATTTTTATTAACCAGCGTCAAATGTGTTTAGCTTTAAACGAAAAAAGGCGGAATTCCTAGAGAGTTGAAATTTTTGTTTCAATTTTCAAATTTCCTGAAAAAAGTTGTCTTAGTATCAAGGTGTTGTGGGTGTTGCGAATTTGTTATATTGTGCAGCGTGTGTTTTGGCCTTTATATTGTAACAAAATGTAATTATAAAATTTAGTAAGAAATTTTCTAGAAAATTTGATAAGGAAAGCGGCCGCGATAATGAATCAAATAATAAGAATAAGAATAAGTTAGTTAATTAAACAGAGTTAGTGAATTACGATTGTAGGGTTCCGAACTCAGTTTTGAAATAAAGTGGTTACAATTCACCAAGTGTTAATCATTCGAACCGATAACGCGCAACAATTTTTGTTTATAATTAATTCTTATTTCTCCAAAGGCCTCTCCTTGAATGTAGCAACAGTTTAGCTCGGTTTAAAAAGTTCATAGCAGATGATTTTCTTTAAATCGCACGACATACAATAACACTTTCTTGGAGGTTTTGCAACTGATGTTAAAAATGTTAGAATATTGCACGTAATCTTTTTTATCACTCTTCCTTTTGTATCGGACAAGCCAAGCAGGTGATGACTCTTCACAATAATCGGAAAAATAGGGATATTTGAATCCACAAAAATATTAAGATGTTCCATTAAAAATAAACTAATTCTGTTTTGGTAAAACTTGCTTCAGAATTCACTTGCCTACTAATAATGTCATCATTAAATTTAAGGTCGAATTCCATGATACCTAATATTGGAAAAATAAGAATCAGGTGATACACTGCAAGGAAATTACGTTCATTTACCTTGAGTATTCTAAAGCAAAATAAAGGAAGTATATTTAACAAGATTTTTACTTCTTGATGCTATAAAAATAAAACCAGAAAAAGGCCATCAGTAGTAGTAATTTATGTCAAATGTAAATTTTTTTACGCCCAACAACCAAAGTCTGTGCTCTTTTTGTTACACTTACATTATTATAAGCTAGAAGCAAGTAAAATTTGGGCTTAATAAAATAACCAAATCGTCATTTTTTTATAATTTATTTTGAGTACCCACTAAATTTAATGAAGTAGCTCCCAAAGTGATTCTATAAAAATTAAGATTTTGTCAGCTCTATATTGACGTCTTTTCATCGTTTAAGTTTATTTAAATGACAAAAAATATGGTGGCAATGCAGCTTCACGTAAGTGGTCAATAGGCGTTGTGACTCCAGGATTAATTGAATTGTGAAGGTTTAAATAGCGATTTATCAGTTTCTCGAAGTTCTTTGACTTTTTTACGTTAATTTTAGAACGATGCGTAATTTATTCCAATTAATTATTCCGCACTCTAGCTATTACACTGTTGACCTCCTTGATATCCGTAAATGGAAGTTTCGATGCATATGTTGTGAATTCCGAATATTGCCTCATTTTTAACATGGAAAGTAAATATAAATAAGAGCCATAATCAGTTATATTAATAGATAATTTTACTATAAAGATGGTATTTTCAAATCAGGTTTTTACCATTTTCGTACACTGTTAAATGGGAATTTTTATTTTCAATCCACTCGCAAAGTGTATTATGCCTATAGAGTACTGTAGGTAAGTAGGATGCGGCTTTAAATATAGATGGACTTTTTGAATAAGGGCCGGTTGTTATTTTCGGGGACAATTCCATTCGGTGAAGAATTCCATAGTTTGGAAGTTCTATAAAAAAAGGGTCTCCATAGACGGAAATTCTCATTGTGCCAAGCTGGACAGCACAGGAATTTGCGGTCTTCGACTGTCTTGTATGCCTGAAGAATCTTGCCCTTAGGGGATTAAACCTACCAGCTTCTGCTAGCATCTCCCATGAAAATACTTGTAGAAAAGAGACAAGTCATCAATCATCCGCCTAGATTCCAGAGTTTCCATAGAATTGGTCAAATTGCAGTCATTAGGCAAATTGCTCTTCTTTGAATTGAATCCAAAGGAGCCAAAGTGTGCGTTGGGGTTGAACTTCAAACATCAGAACAATTAATCAATTCCTTCCTTTCAGGAATGCTTAGGTCTCCCCCTTCTTCGTCGAGTACGCTGAGTCCATTGCCATATCCTTTTGGGCCATTTTTTCATAGACATTCGTTTTAAAAGCCCATACCACTTCAGCCGTTTGACTTATATTGTCTCTATGATGCCAATGGCAATTCCCATCTTCGGTCTGATATCTACATTTTTGACTCTGTCCATTTTCCTCAGTCGACAGCATCACCTCCAGTAATCCATTTCCATCGCTCCTATTTTGGATTTATTTTTTCTGTGTACCTCGCATACTTCTACTTTGTATAAACCTATACTTTCAACAATGGTTTTGTATATTCTAATTTTGTTTTTTTTTCTCTATTTCTGAGTTCCACAGAAGATTATTTAATTGTCTTGTAGCAGTTCTAGCCTGTTTAATCCTTGATTTAAACTCGTGGTTACTGTTTCCATCAGATGTTATTGTGACACCTGAGACTTTTTGTTTGTTTTATTATTTGCGAATCTAATTTCAGATTTTTTCATTCACCTTCTACCACAAGATATTCTGTTTTAACTGTATTGATCTCAAGACCCCATTTAGAATATTCTTCATCAATTTTCCGCAGCATATAACTGACATCATCCTCTTCTTCAGCTAATAAGGCTTGGTCATCTGCCAAATGGAGTGTGAATAGCTTCTTATTTTTAATATGTATACATATATTGTAACATGTCTTTCGCCATGATGTTAAGGTTTCGTTTAAAAATATTTTAAATAGAGTTGGGGCTATACACAGCTATACAACAGCCTTGTTTTAGGTCTTTAGTAATTCTACTTTCTGTCGAAAGCACTTTTCCAGTTTTGATGTAGGTGGTCATGGTTTCGTTAAGCTGTTCTGTTGCATTTATATATATTTGACTCACCCCTTGGTTCTTCATAGCTTTCCACAGAAGCTGCAAAGGAACGCTGTCATAGGCTTTGGTTAAATCGATAAGGACATGAGACATGAGATAAGGATATGAGTTTCAAGATTATGAGCTAAACGTTTGTCTATAACCTATTTGATAGTGAAGATGCCATCCGCGCAGGATCTACCAGCTTGGAAGCCTGGCCTTCTATGCGATTTTTAATAACTTTCCATATACTCAAGATAAGAAGAAGACCCCTATAATTGTCACAATTTCGACGGTCATCTTTTTTGTATATATTAGTTATATAGGCCTTTGGCCATTCTAGTGGTAATTTATCTCCCCTAAGGAACCGCGAAAATACGTATGCTAGCAACTCCACTTGAATTTGAGGTCCATTTTTAAGTAGTTTATTTGGCACTCCTCCTGATGTTGGTGACTTATTATTTTTTAGGTTTCATAATACTCTTTGAACTTTTTCAGAAGTTATTATGGCGTCCAGTTCTTCTTCATCACTTTCCTGTTCATCGTACTAATCTAAATACTCTAGATCTTGTTAAAATGCCTTTCTATTTTCAGTCAAAAGTTTGGAGTAATGGCTTGTTACATTGTCACATTTTCGACGGTCACTTTTTTGTATATATTAGTTATATAGGCTTTTGTCTATTCTAGTGGTATTTTATCTCCCCTAAGGAACCACGAGAATACCTATGCTAGCAACTCCACTTGAATTTGAGGTCCATGTTTAAGTAGTTTATTTGGCACTCCTCTTGGTCTTGATGACTTATTATTTTTTTGGTTTCGTAATACTCTTTGAACGTTTTCAGGAGTTATTATAGCGTCCAGTTCTTCTTCATCACTTTCCTGTTCATCGTGCTAATCTAAATACTCTAGATTTTGTTAAAATGCCTTTCTATTTTCAGTCAAAAGTTTGGAGTAATGTCTTGTTACACTGTCACATTTTCGACGGTCACTTTTTTGTATATATTAGTTATATAGGCTTTTGTCTATTCTAGTGGCATTTTATCTCCCCTAAGGAACCACGAGAATACGTATGCTAGCCTCTCCACTTGAATTTGAGGCCCATGTTTAAGTAGTTCATCAATTGACACTCCTCCTGGTCCTGGCGACTTATTATTTTTTAGGTTTCGTAATACTCTTTGAATTTCTTCATGTGTTATTATAGCATCTAGTTCTTCTTCATCACTTTCGTGTTCGTCGTACTCATCTAAATGCTCTAGATCTTGTTGAAATGCGTCTCTATTTTCAGTCAAAAGTTTGGAGTAGTGTTTTGTTAACTCTTCTATTGGAATAATATTTAGCCCCAGAGACTAAATACACTGAACGTTTCAATGTTGTCTCATGCGTACAATTGAAGCTAAAATGCGGGGAAGTGGGGAGGTGCAGTCCACTACTCTTTGATATGGTCGGATTAAGTAAAATTTATAAATACGAAACTTGCCGCGTAACAGTTTAGATGAAACTTTAGGATTAGGGGCTTTTGGACCAATAAGATAATTTTTATAAGTGCTTTTTGGTAAAAGTTCAGGAGAACTATTTTCAAAGACATCTTGGTTTAATAGTAAAATAATTTTCTTTCAATACCTGTGTACAATATTGTTAAGCCGGTGCTGTAAACACGTCTTGATTGCAGTGAAATGGCGACGCGCGCACGCCGATAATTGATATTTATATATTTTATTTTTACCTACCCAAAGAATGAAACTCTTGATTTTCCTTCACTAATGTGTTCACTGAGGTTTCAACAATGATCCACAATACACTTCCCCATATTTACAGCCCATTTTCTTAAAAAAAACTGATGTTATCTTCGCAAAGGTCTGTCAAATAATAAGAGGGCATTGCGAGCTAGATGGACCTAGGCTTTCGCCAGGCTTTCAACTGGCTTCACTGCTTACCGTGTTACGCCTCTTACACACGGACGGTTTTTCGCCGGTCGGCAAATTTGCCGACCGGCAGAAAAACCGACCAAATTTTAAATAACAAGGAGTTTAATGCATCTTTACACACGAGAGCGGCGACGGCAATTTGGCCGACCGGCTGCCGCAAAAGTTAAAATATCGACGGCGAACACACGGCTGCCGGTCGGCTTTTTCGCCGTCGCTAGGTTTTGTTAGCTGGTAGCTTATGTAGGTTTACAGACGAACGGCAACAAAACCGTCGCCGCGCTAAATATTTTACAGATGTCAGAACCGGATTAAGACTTCTCTAAAATTCTGTTTAGGGATGTAATTTAATTTCTTCGATCGACTTCTAAACTTGTCTCATCAATCGGTTATGATAATTTTATCTACTTTTGTTATGCTAGAAAAGTGTCCTAAACCTTTGCTTTTTATCCCATTTTGTATTGTCACAATTCTTGTAAGTTAAGGCGAGGGTAATAATGGTCCTTAAGAGAAAGCTGTCTTTTAAGGGTTGTAAAAATCCAATAAAGCATATGCACATAAAACTTCAGTAGTGACTTTTTCCATTACGGCTCATGTAAAGTTCAAATATGTACCGCGACGACAAATTAAACGCCGGTGCCGTGTGAAGAGGTACCGACGGTTTTTGTGCCGGTCGGCAAATTTGCCGGTCGGCGAAAAACCGGCCGTGTGTAAGAGGCATTAGGTTCAGTCTATTTAGTCTCTGTTTAGCCCTGTACTCTTCTGTCCGTTGGTTCGAAGATCTTTTATTATTTTCCAGGCCGCCCTAGATTTGGTTGAACCGATGTAGGCATCAATTTCATTGCATTTATGCTTCCGCTGTTCGTTCTTTGCTTTTAGCACTGAGTTTTTCACTTCTCTATTCAATCGAGTATACTGTTTTCTGTCTTTTACACCATTTGTTTGCAACCATTTGTGATAGGCTTGTTTTCTGCCTTGTATAACACTGCCCTTATTTAATCAACTCTTTAAATAACGTATTATCTGAACTCAAACTAAATACTTAATATAGCAGATTCGCATTCGACGTTACTTTTATTTTCTCTTACTTTGTGGTCAGAAATCTATGGAGGAGGACGCTATCCTGAAGGGTTGGGAGTTCATCTAGGAAAAGCTGTAAATAGATGATTCTATTCAACAAATGGATTCTTTTTTTCTGATAGATGCTACAATTTTAAATCCTATGGTTGGGGTCATATACTTATTAACATAAGCATAGTATTCTTCTTCTTGATGTGCCATCTCCGCGACGACGGTTGGCAATCATCATTGCGATGCGGATCTTCGACATTGCATTCCGGAATAACTAATTAAAGCTGCATCCGAGCCACTCTCTGGGATGTCTCAGCCATGACATCCTCTTTCTACCGATGCTCCGTTTACCCTGGATCTTCCCTTGCATGATCAATTGTACCAGCTGGTATTTATCTTCAGGTATAACATGGCCTGGATACTGCAACTTTCTTGTTTTCACTGTATGAATTATTTCTTTTTCCTTGCCCATTATTCGAAGCATCTGATCGTTGGTAACCTTATCGTTCCATAAGACCCTCATAATACGTCGATACGCCCTCATCTCGACGGCCTCTAGCTTATTTATGGACTGCTTATTTGAGGTCCACATTTCCACCGCATACATTAGAATCGAGAAAAGATAGCACTTCAATATTTTCACTCTTAAGCTCAGACTCAAGTCCCGGCTACGCAATAACTGTTTCATGTTGTTGAAAGCTCCTTTGGCTTTTTCTGTTCTAATTCTGATTTCTTTTGTATAGTCATTTGATTCATTGATGTTAGTTCCTAAGTAGTTGTAACTTTTCATTCGTTGTATTCTAGTGTTGGCCTAACTTGACCTTTGTAGAGAGTGAGCAGCTGATGAGATGTGGGGTACCTTTGACAGCTAAAAGGTACCCCACATCTCATCAACTGCTCACTCTCTACAAAAGTCAAGTTAGGCCAACACTAGAATACAACGAATGAAAAGTTACTGAGAGGCGGATTTTGAATGGTACACACTTGATGGTCCAAAGAGAACTTAGTCGTCCCAAGCTCTCCTAGGATAGACAGATTAGATCCCATAGGGAGGATTTTACCATCCACGAGATTGTTGTAAGTTGTTGTTAAGTTTTTCTTAGAGAAAACAATTGCCTGAGTTTCTGAGGCATTGAAGTCAACCAGATTTTTCATTAATCATTACAGAGTAATATCGAGATCCCGATTAATTATCTGTATCTGCTGTTTCCTTAGTTTATCTGAACCAGCGGTATTTGTCGGGGAAAAAATGACACCAGGTTAATATCATTTACGTAGGTATATATCGAATTGGAAGTTGAAGCTAAGAGAACGTTCATGTGTGACAGAAACAAAGTAGGAAATAGAATAGACCCCTAAAGTATTCCTGCATTAATCGCAGATGTCTTAGATGAGATGCCATGCTATCAGCGATAACCTGAAGAGATCTTTTAGTGAGAAAACTGAATATCAAATTACAGAGACTTGAAAGAAATCCATAAGTTGTTAATTTGGCGAGAAGAGATCTCTGCGTAAAAACTGTGCAAAATAAACAAATGAAAATAAGAGAAAGCAGACTAAACTGCCTAAGAGATATTGTCTTCTGCAATAAGTACATGACAGCAGAAAGTAAGATCCGAATTTACAAAACCACAGTACGTCTTATAATGACGTATGGGGTGGAAGCAAGTCCAGGTAGAAAAAGAACAACGCAAATAATGAAAATCACGGAAATGAAAACATTAAGAACGATACATGGGAAGACACTGAGAGATATGGGTAGAAATGAAGGGATTTAAAGATTGAGTCACATGCAGCACATATATAGATTCACAAGAGACAAAAGAAAATACTGAAACCAGCACATTGAAAGAATGGATGAAAATAGAATGGTTAAACAAGCGAAGATATTGAAACAAACAGGAAAAAGAACACAAGGAAGACCGATGAAAAGATGGAAACAATACTGGATATCAGAAGAGCAAGAGGCTTGAAAACCAGAACAGGTTGAAATACCTAACTCGCAGAAACCTACCTCAGAGAATAAAGAAGAAGAAGAAGAAGAAGAAGAAGAAGAAGAAGAAGAAGAAAAAGAAGAAGAAGAAAAAGAAGAAGAAGAAGAAAAAGAAAAAGAAGAAGAAAAAGAAAAAGAAGAAGAAAAAGAAAAAAAGAAGAAGAAGAAGAAGAAAAAGAAAAAGAAAAAGGAGAAGAAGAAGAAGAAGAAGAAAAAGAAAAAGAAAACAAAAAAAAGAAGAAGAGGAAGAAGAGGAAGAAGAAGAAGAAGAGGAAGAAGAGGAAGAAGAGGAAGAAGAAGAAGAAGAAGAAGAAGAAGACGAAACTCGGCCCTTATTCTTCAAATAAGTATTTTAACCAATTTTTCATATAATAGAATTCTTCAGCTTACAACTTGAGAAATTCGTTCAAGTCGAGTTCCACAGGGGTCTGGTATGTTCCCTACTTAATTCCTGTTGTATATAACTAACCTGTTGGCTTCATCTTCTAATCGGTTATACATAAAGTTGTCATTTTTCTCAGACAAGACAGTATTTAATCATGTTTGTAATTGAAAAATAAATGTTAGCAATGAAAAAATAATTAAATGCGGGCCTGAATGACATGTACTTCCATTAGTTTGTGTGTATGTGTATATGATTACTACTGAAAACGTAATAGGTCGCAATTTTTGACTCATTTAAGAGATTTTGTTTCTATCGATTTGGAATTGATCAGAATTGAACCTTATTACTTTCATTTCCAGTTACGTGTGGGCGAAGGGCAAAGGCTGTGAATTTTTCATTGATAAAATTACCTATAAAAAGTTCACATAAATATAAAAGAACTGGATAACAATGAAAAATTTATTTGAGCGTAAGAAAATTTCTGCTAAATATTTACAAAAAGTAATTTATTAATAATCATTCTTTTAAGTAATATGATTCACGGTTCCATTTGCTTATAATCAAAGAGTATTAATATGCAGCTTTCACGTTCAAGACACACTCCCATAGCTGACATTAATGACAGCTGACTTTAATGAACGTATTTTCATCAACAATTTTGTAACTGTCCTCTCTGAATGTCGCTAAATCATTATACCTTCTCTTGACACTTTCATCTCTCAGTTTCACTATGACAGGTGGGATAGATTCGACTTTAGCAGCAGCTGCCAATTCATCGTAATATTCTTGTTGCTCCGGCCCCATGTAATGCGCTTGTCTGGGACCGTAATCACGAGCCTTTCGCAGTTCCATGTCACGTTCGGTATCCTTCCTCATTTCCTCTTTCGACGGTAGATCCATTGCTTTGGTGAGGTATTTGCAAAAGTATCTAGCCTGAGAAAGAAAAGTAGCTAGGTTATTGGTATTAAAATGAATCTCTAGAAGGAGTTTGTAATCAGAATACGATCTAGACCGCATAGTGCACCCTTTGTAAGAGCAAAGAGGTGTAGTAGCAGGTGTAAATAGCAGTATTACCAACAATGGCCTGATTACACTTAGCAATATAATGGTGCTAACGCTCCATTAGCCTTACATCTTTTCTTCTAAAAACAATGGAGAAAGCAATAGGTTAGTACATCAGAAGCGAAACTCTTATGAGAAAACCATTTCATGTACAACAATTTGCCTATCATGTCGGCAAATCCACAATAGAAGCCCTACATAATCTAGTTAAGGGTATAGAAAAAACTTTTGTGGGTAAGGAAATAGCGCTTAGCGCGTTCATCGACATAGGGGAAGCCTTTGATAATAGCTCATATCGATCCATCGAACGAGCCTTACAGGAAAGGGAAGTTGAACGTCCCACAGTAAGATGGATTGAGTGGATTTTTTTCCTTTTTTTTTCTTTTTTTTTAAAGTTTAATCCACTTGCAAAGGGGAACCCCATTATGCTTTCAAAGCACTAGGAGTAGGATGCGGAAACAAGGATAGATGGCGATGAACCGCCTTCTTAAACAAGGATAGGTTATAATTTTTGAAGAAAATTCCTTTTTGTAACAAGTTCCATAACTTGGAAGTTCTATAGAAAAAAGAATCTCCGTAGACTCCCTGTGTCAAGCTGGACCGCACAGGAATTTGCTGTCTCCGACTGTCTAGTACGCCCCCCTGTCTAGTAGATCCCTGGGAGGGATCAATCCTATTAGTTCCTGCGAGCATCTTCCATGAAAGTACTTGTAGAAAGTACAAGAGACAAGTCACCAACCATACGCCTGTGCTCTAGTGTTTCGAATGAATCGGTCAGACTCTCGTCATCAATTAGGCGAATCGCTCTTCTTTGAATTTAATCCAAGAGAGCTGAGAGCTAAAGTGTGTTTTGGGGCTGAACTCCAAACATGAGAACAGTATTCTAGTGTTGGCCTAACTTAAGCTTTGTATAGTGTTAACAGCTGATGATATGTAAAGTACTTTTTAGCTTTAAAAAGAAAGCCTAACTTCTGAGAGGCGGATTTGGCAATGGCACGTACATAATCGTCCCAAGAGAAGTTAGTGCTCGCATTCACCCCTAGGATAGATAGATGCAAAAAAGCCGTTTGATCGCGGCCGCAATAAACGAAAAAACCGAAATAACAGTGACAAGAATAAAAGGTTGTCCTCAAGGCGAAGTTCTATTGCCTCTACTGTGGTCACTTATCGATAATCTTATGACTACATTGAGTAGAGCGGGATTTACAGTCCAAGGCTATGCAGATGATATAGTCATAAGGGTGAAGGGAAATCATGATACTGAAGTATCCAAATTAATGCAAGCAGCCCTAAACATCATAAGGAACTGGTGTGAGGCAGAGGAACTTAATGTTAATCCATACAAGACAGTTGTTATTCCATTTACGAGGAGAAGAAAGCTAAACCTACAAGCTCCCACTCCTAATGGGATACAGATATAATTTTCTTAGGGATCTTCCTAGACCAAAAAATAAATTGAAACACTCATTTGGAAAGAACTCTCTTAAAAGCCACAATGACAGCATGGACCTGTCGTAGACTTGTAGAAAAGACACGGGGGCTGAAACCGAAAATGATATTTTGGATATACCAAACGGTAGTAAAGCCCATGGTCATCTATGCCTCAATAGTATGGTGGCCCAAAATAAAACAAATTTCTGCGCAGCGGTTAATTTGCATTGGAATAACCGGAGCTCTGGCGTCATGTCCAACAGCTGCAATAGAGGCAATGATAGACCTGACTCCACTTCACCTTTGTGTGAAAAAGGAGGCAGCGCTTAGTCCCTCAAAGCTATTCCAATCGAACAAACTGAAACCGGGTGACTTGGTTGGTCACGTACAGATTCTGGAGAAAATTCCCCTGAGATCCATTGGCAAATCAACAGATCAAATGCCTACTAAACTGGATTTTGTTGTTCGATACGAAGTGGTTATCGGGAACCGCCAGATATGGAATAGACACAGTAAAAGAGCGCATATGTCTGGTACACAGACGGATCCAAAGAAACAGAAGGAGTAGGACTAGGAATATTAAGTCTGAATTAAAGACTCTTTGAACCTCTAGGAAACATTCCCACAATTTTCCAAACAGAACTGCTTGCTATAACTTTGTGCGCAAAAGAGTGCCTTCAAAAAAGACTCAGAAACGTACAGGTTTACATCGTTTCGGATAGCAAGGCTGCATTAAAGACTCTAAAGTCGTTCAGAACCGAGTCGAAAATGGCCTGGGAAAGCAAACAATTCCTGAAGCACCTGGCTGCAAACAGCAAAGTAACTTTGATGTGGATTCCAGGGCATCAAGGCATAGAAGAGAACGAAGATGCAGATGGACTCGCAAAAGAGGCCTGAATCACACCTCCCTTCGGTCCAGACCCATAAGGTGGTCTTACAGAAAGCCACGTAAAAAATGAAATAGATACTTGGGAGAGAAACCAAAGGCTACCATACTGGAGCACAACTTCAGGCCTAAGACAATAAAAAAAGTCCATCACTATCTCAAGAAAGAAGTTTGAGCAGGTTCTCGTGAACAAGAATGTCTTAAGAAATAATAACGGGACTTTTCACAGGACACTTCCCAGTGAAGTGTTACCTGAAGAAGATGGGAAAAGTGGATGATGAAAACTGTAGATTCTGTAACGCAGTAACAGAAACAACAAAATACCTGCTATGCCAATGCATACTATGCTATGCCAATGCAAGGCATAGCAGGTATTTTGTTGTTTCTGTTTCTGCGTTACATGCATGACTTAGTTCTGTAAAACGCTCAAATTTCTTGAAAGGGTGACCCTGACATCCCAAGAAATAAGAGAAATGGCTCCTAAAAAGATAATAGACTCTAAAAAGTCCAAACATCTTGAACAATTATTAAAAAATTAGAGTCCGCACAAAAAATCCTAATGGGTTGCAGTGCTGAGAGTCGTAAAAGACTACACGATCCTATTTCAGAAGTGTAGTAATGCCAGGCGTCCGTACTTCGTTCGGACTGTTCGGTTATTATCATTTGGAATAAACGGTGGATCGAACATAGCTTTGTTCGGTAATTTTAGTAAAATAGGTTCAAAAAGTTGGTCGACGAATATAACTAGATACCCTGAGATTTGGTTGAAAGCCACAATTCTTCTAGGTTTTATTGAAAACGCAACCAAGCTGAAACCAAATTTTGCTTGATATCTCATTTGCTCTCTTACCTGCAGATCGGACATTCTGATGGCGCAAGTATTATAGGGTACTCCTATGAAACATAATGTTGGTCTATCAATGTGGATCATGTGCTTATAAAGAGGTTGAATCTGGTTGTTCACTATTTTGATACCGGTGGATTCATGGAGGAATGGAAAGTTGTAACTGTAACCCGTACAAAGAATTATGGAATTAAAATTTCCTCGTGATCCATCTTTAAACTCAATCTCTTTGTCTCCAAGGATTTGAGCTATGTCTGGCCTTTTTTCTACATTTTTGGGATATTCAGTCTTCTCTGCCGCCTTGACGTGATGACTTAAAACCACCTGAAAAAAGTTAGAAATAGTGTTGCAACAAAATATAGTTATAAAATTTGTATTAGTGATTGTGTAAGGAATTCTCTAGAAACATTTGGTAATGGGAAGCGGCCGCGAGAATAAATCATACGGCAGATACGCGCTCTAGACGTTTCCCAAAGCAATAAGCCTTATCTGTACGTAGGTTCCAGAAACCGGAACGGTACCTACAAATACGCGGTCATCTTTCCCTCAGTTACTCAGTTGGTCAGTTAGTTATGCAAAGTATAATTGTAGTGTTCCGAAATAAGTTTGAAATAAAGTGGTTACAATTCACGAAGTTTTAATTTTTGAACCGACAACGTGCAGGAGTATTTTCAACCATTAGGTAGGTTCTTAGTGAGAGTAGAAATAAAGATAGATGGCGTTGAACTTTACATTTCGAATACAAGTCGAAATTGTGGATTCTGGGGTCGAAGTCGAGAGAAAAAGCCAAATTAAAAAGGAAAGTTTAATATAGAATTTACGGTCAAAATACTGAAATAGTAAATATTGCAAATTTACAGACTCCTCAAAAAAGTGAAAATTTCAAAAATTCACTTAATTTTGAAATTAAAGCTCTTCCAGGGAACTTTTAATTTCTCTATTTTGTAGGTAGACATTTAGAGAAAAAACTCGAACATTTAAATCTAATATCGACATTTCGAAATTTATATTAATATTTCGAGAGAGAACTTAAATATAAACATTTTAATTGTCCTAATAAATTTCGGGATATTTTCTAAACTTTTATTTTTTCTAAAAAATTTGCGTTTAAACTTGATAAATAGTATGTTTACACCCAACATTTAGGTTTTAAGCACGAAATATAGACTTTTTCTAAGAATTTTTTGACTAACTTTATTGCGACATTTTGCCTTTTTTGAAATTCTCGATACAAATATCGTAATTAGGGTTAAAGTTAGATTATTTTCTTCGATAAATTTTCCATTTTTCTCGCAATTCAGAATTGAATCTTAAAATTTTGATTTAATAATAAATTGCCAATGGTTTCTAGAAGATTCAAATTTTTTAACGAAATTACTAGCTTAGAATTCCAAATTTTTACTTTTTTTTTTAGTAAAATTACCACTTCAAACGTGAAACTAAAGGTTTAGTATATATTTTAATTTTATTTTAGAAGATGCTATTTCATTTTTAATGTCTGGAGTTTAGTTTCATCATTCTTTATTTTTTTTTGTTAAATTTTGTTGTAAAACGAGTTTCTTTTCAGAATTTTCTCAGAATTTTAGTATCAGCTGAAAAATTTTAAGCGGCTCCAAAAATTTGTTCGTAAAATTTTCTTATTTTTTCTCGAAATTTCAACTTTATCTCCAAAGTAATTCAGACCTTAAATTCATAGAATTTTGTCCTTAAACTCAGCCTATGATCTTTTATAGAATTCCTAACTTTTCCCCTAAAGCGTCGACATCAATTTGAAAGTTCGTATCCCTAAATTTCGAGTTTAAGCCTGAAATTTCGCCAATTTTCTCAGAAGTTTTTGCAAAAGCTAAATTTATTTTACAAATTTTGTATATTTTCTACGAATCTGAAACATTTAGATCTAAAAATTCAAAATACAAACTTCAAGTTTTCCAACTTTGAAGTTCGAGATTTTTTTTAGAAATTTCGTTTTTTTTCCGAATTTGAACTTTATCTCAATTTGTTCAATTAAAATGTATCTTTAAAAATTTAAATATAAATCTTGTCTCCTGAAACCAAGAAAGATTAAAAAACACAACAAAGGTTGTTCTAACGCGAATCTGAAGATGATAGCTTGGTAATGGCAACCTTTGTTGTGTTTTTTAATCTTTCTTGTTTTCAGGGGACAGGATTTGTATTTCAAATTTTGAAGATAACCAAGGACCACTCCGCATCTCGTCCATTTTGAAATTTCGACTTTAATTTCGAACTTGCGAGTTTAAATTTGAGATTTGTACAGTTTTCGTTAACTATTTTAAAGCGAAAATTTAGAAGTTTTCTAAAAAGCTTGTTGTCAAGTACACGTCTTACTTATAGCTGCATAGCGCTGTTAATACTAGAGCATGTTGGTAACGCAAATTAGCGAGCAACCTTTGTTGTGTTTTTTAATCTTTCTTGGTTTCAGAGGACAGGATTTTTATTTCAATTTTTGAAGATAACCAAGGACCAGTCCGTATCTCGTCTATTTTGACATTTCGACTTTAATTTCGAACTTACGAGTTCAAATTTGAGATTTGTACAGTTTTCGTTAACTATTTTAAAGCGAAAATTTAGAAGTTTTCTAAAAAGCTTGTTGTCAAGTACACGTCTTGCTTATAGCTGCATAGCGCTGTTAATACTAGAGCATGTTGGTAACGCAAATTAGCGAGCAACCTTTGTTGTGTTTTTTAATCTTTCTTGGTTTCAGGGGACAGGATTTTTATTTCAATTTTTGAAGATAACCAAGGAGCAGTCCGTATCTCGTCTATTTTGACATTTCGACTTTAATTTCGAATTTACGAGTTTAAATTTGAGATTTGTGCAGTTTTCGTTAACTATTTTAAAGCGAAAATTTAGAAGTTTTCTAAAAAGCTTGTTGTCAAGTACACGTCTTACTTATAGCTGCATAGCGCTGTTAATACTAGAGCATGTTGGTAACGCAAATTAGCGAGCAACCTTTGTTGTGTTTTTTAATCTTTCTTGGTTTCAGGGGACAGGATTTTTATTTCAATTTTTGAAGATAACCAAGGACCAGTCCGTATCTCGTCTATTTTGACATTTCGACTTTAATTTCGAACTTACGAGTTTAAATTTGCGATTTGCACAGTTTTCGTTAATTATTTTAAAGCGAAAATTTAGAAGTTTTCTAAAAAGCTTCAATTTCAAAATTTTATCTTTGAAATTTGACGTAAAATTGAAAATATTTCTTAACATTACTTGTATAGAAATTGTATTTCAAAATTTTTAATAAAAAAATTAGGCAGCTTGGGAACTGCTTTCAGAAGTGAAAACTTCTTAAATGTATTCTTCATGGTAGACCCTTATTGACCGGAAATATTATGTTTTTTTTTAATATATTTTTATTTAAATAAATTGAAAAAAATTCTTAAATGTAGTTAAAATTCGTATTCTTGTGAACGGTCGTGTGATTCAGCAGTTAATCAGGTAGATTTTGTTCCATAGGTCCGATAAGTCGCGGGTTCAAATCCCGCTGTTGTCAACGCGTTTTTTAATTCTATTAAACGTCTTACTTATAGCTGCATAGTGCTGTTAATACTAGAGCATGTTGGTAACGCAAATAAGCCTGATAACACGAAACCATAAGTTTCCCCTCTATCTAAAATCGTGTAACGCTCTTAAAGAAGCTGTCACTTCAAAAATCGATACACGATAAAGAAAGTAATAAGTTGGGTCAAGTGACATCAGCTAGTTTCTAAATAAAAAAGTACAGAAAAAAAAGAACAAAGTGAACTTTCAGTTAGAAAATCTTACATAAAAGAAATGGTTAATAAAATTGATAAAAACAGTAGAGTACTTTGGTAACGCCTAATGGTCACGCATGATGGTAACACATAGTGCTACCAACCCTTAAACATATTTACCCCTAAGACTAAGGTCAAAAACCCCTAAAATCGTCACAAGAATTTGGAAATACCCCTAAAAAAATTTACCTTTTGTAATACCCTTCGTTTATGAATTAATTATTTCCAAAATAATATCATTCTCTTTAGTAGGATTAGAATTCAGAATTCGTGCAAATTTCGATACACCATTCAACAGTTTTTGGTTCAAAGAAAACAAAACGAACTGTTCATCAAATATCGGCTTTGATTTGCTTTAGCGACTTTATTTTTGGTTGTCAAATATTATTTTCAAGCACTGTGGTAAATTTTCGCCCAATCGACCTTTTTTTTGTCGTCAAGATTTTAACTTGGGGCACTTTCATGGATACTGTCCTGCTTTTAAGTTTTAGAAATCTGATAGTCCTAGGTAACTAAAAGAAGCTTCCCTCAAGGGTGTGGATTAAATAGTATGAAATCCAAGTTTTGGGCAAATGAATCAAATGAAAACGAATCTCTAATGAACAAATCTTTCTAAATCAAATGAATCGAATTGCCCACCTCTAGACACCACAGAATAGTTGTAATATGTCTAAAAATTATACGTTATAGTTAACACTGGATACATTTTTCATTTTTTTTTATTAAACTCGGCATTCTTAGTAACGAACGAGAAATTGTACTAGATCAGAGACTAAATAGACTGAACGTTTCAATGTTGTCTCATGCGTACAGTTGAAGCTAAAATCCGGGGAAGTGGGGAGGTGCATTCCACTACTCTTTGATATGGTCGGATTAAGTAAAATTTATAAATACGAAACTTGCCGCGTAACGATTCTAACGATTTAGATGAAACTTTAGAATTAGGGGCTTTTGGACCAATAGGATAATTTTTATAAGTGCTTTTTGGTAAAAGTTCAGGAGAACTATTTTCAAAGACATCTTGGTTTAATAGTAAAATAATTTTCTTTCAATACGCGACGCCTGTGTACAATATTGTTAAGCCGGTGCTGTAAACACGTCATGATTGCAGTGAAATGGCGACGCGCGCACGCCGATAATTGAATATTTATATATTTTATTTTTACCCACCCAAAGAATGAAACTCTTGATTTTCCTTCACTAATGTGTTCACTGAGGTTTCAACAATGATCCACAATACACTTCCCCATATTTACAGCCCATTTTCTTTAAAAAAAACCGATGTTATCTTCGCAAAGGTCTGTCAAATAATAAGAGGGCATTGCGAGCTAGATGGAGCTAGGCTTTCGCCAGGCTTTCAACTGGCTTCACTGCTTACCGTGTTAGGTTCAGTCTATTTAGTCTCTGTACTAGATATCCTTAGCTGGTTAAGTCAACAAATAAATATGATTGGCTAGATTGATTTATCCTAGGTCTAAACTTGTAGATTAAGAAGTCCTCAAAAATACCCCTAAAAATATAAATCCCCTAAAAAACCCATTTCGCTTATTTACCCCTAAATTTGGGGGAAACTCCTAAATTGGAAACACTTAGCTTCCCCCTATGCATGCATTATGGGTTGCGCAACTTGCATCACAACGCAACCCGCAATTCATTTATCCGAACGCGTGAGCACGACATGTTGGTGTATGTGGCACAAGCTGGTACAGCCTGGTATAGCCAGTGCTCGGTGATTCACAATTCACGGTGCGTATTTTGATTATATAATTTATAAATTACATTCAATTTATTTTGATATTTTTCGGCGGTCGAGGTGTCCGGATGATAGTGATCGAGATGGGCGTGAGGACGGTCGACCTTCTTCCTCATTAGTTAATATGCCAGGTGCTTTCAAGCGAGAGAGTACAGCCCTTGCTGTCTGTAATACCGTTCGTCGTCACTTTTAAGTAGTATGTATATATTTCTTCTATGGAATTTTAACGCCTGATTGCTATTAAAGAACTGTTTTCACCTTATCTCCTTTGCTACCACCCATTCACTCATCGATTGCCGAAATAGGTGAAAAAATTGTGATCAAATAATAAACAGAGAATATTTACTCTTATAGGATATAGTATCACTTTGAGTGTATCTGAAACAGTTTTTCGCGATAAAATGTATAGTATTAACGATTTCGTCTCGCACGGTATGTCTATACCAATTTTCATCAAAATCGCTTCAGTAATTGATTCGTGAAAAGCGGACAAACAGTGAGACAAACACTTTCGCATTTATATATTAGTTAAGATTAATTAAAATGCAGACCTTTTTAGCTACCGTGGATGTTTGCAATGTTAAATCCAAACCAGACGCGCCTGCACCAATCACTAATACATTTTGGTCTTTGAAAGCATCTGCAGATCTATATTCGTGGCTATGAATGATCTTTCCCTTAAATCGTTCCTGACCGGGTAATTTTGGTACCGTTGGGTTGTTGTGGTGGCCGCTACAAACCATGACAGCATCATATTCATCAACGGTCTCTTCCTTGGTAATTCTGTGAATTGAGGTGGTTCTCCAGTTATTTTTTTCTGTGGGTCGTACATCAGTCACCATACAGTTGAACTAAAAAATATAGTTATGGAAAAATTTCTTTTACAAAGTAGAAAGTAATAGTTAAAAATATTTGAATTATTATTTTGGGGATAGTTAGAATTAGAACATTTTAATTCTAATTAGACGAAATCCTATAACTGATAATACCGAAAATTGTTTTATTTGTATTAATTACGTATCGTCTTGTTACTCTTTTTAGAGCTGTTATCATTGTTGCTAAATGTATGTATTATCTAGGTTTTTAAAATTGAGAAATTTATTTGTTAATGTTAAATTAAGTTAGATAAATAACGAAGTGTTCTTAATAAGTAAAAACCACTACTGAAGAATACTTATTCACAAATCATTATATTTTATACTTTAAAAAATAAAAATACATTCATTACCTTGATTTTTTCGCTAATGTTAAAATGAGTGGCATACTTTTCTAAAAATTGCAAGTACTCTGGTTGGGTTAGGAAAGTTTTCTTCTCTTCTGGTACGGAAAAATCCGGAAAACTCATAACTTCTTTGGGCAGGTTAGCTCTGGAAATAACAATTATGCCTACCTAACTACTCAACTTAAGTCCATAGAATACTCATCAGATATAGTATTGGGAATGAAAATTTTTGGTTCTTTAACTGCATACTTGACTTTAATCCAACAAATAATTGGATTCGAGTTGGGCTATGTTTGGCATACCCAACTTGAATCCAATAAATATAACCGAATTGAGTTGGATGTACCAAACTAAAGATACAAATTAAGTTTCTAAATAAATAATTGACATGTTTGGATATTGAAATTACAATAACACTTAAGTGCGACTTAAGTATTTCATTACTTTGTCTTAACATCTGTAAAACTTTAAAATATTAAGATGATTGAGTTATGGAACAGTTTCTGGGATCTCTTGCTCATACTAGCTTGGTCTGTCGAGAAATGGATAACTGCTTTGACAACTTAACAATAAAGCTGTTTTTAAATTTGTTAAATTGGCGGATTAATTTATTTAGTTTTAATTAGTCTCTGGTTTTAATTAAGAATCAGACATAGTAGATTGTTGTAAAATAGCGGATGGTGCTCTTGATAAAACATTCTTTCTGATTTATAAAATTAGTTTCGGATAAACGCAGCTTGAGGGAGTTCGTGCAGGTTGCAGAATGATGTTTTGTTCAAATTCTTTGATACGATCATGTATGTATTTAGCTGCTTAACAAGTGTTCAGCTATATAGGGTTGTACCCTATCGTTAAATGACGTTGCTGTTTTTGTCAGATTTTCTATTTATTTACATAAAAAATAGAGAAGAACATAGGAAAACATAATATTAGTTTGGGAGTATCTTGAACAATTTTCCGGGATAAAACCTCTATTAACGATCCCGCTTTGCAAGGTACGTCTATACAAATTTTCGTCAAAATTGCTCCAGTAATCGAGCTGTGAAATGCCAACAAACAAACATATAAACACACTTTGGCATTAATTTATATACTCTATTCGTGGATTTGGAGAAAGTCGATGCTTTTTTAACTTAATTGGTGCTAATTTGCCCAACTCTTCTCGATTAAGCAGAGAATGATTTGAAAAGTGCTAGTACTAACCTCAAGTCCTTGTACATGGCAGAATATACCGGGAAGCCATATTCATCCTTCCCTACGTTATCGCTGTATACCCAAGTGCCTCCGACTTTCGATTGCATTTCCATAACATCACATTTGATTCCATGAGCTAGCAGGTTACGGGCTGAACAAAGTCCTGCAGGCCCAGCCCCAATCACAACAACTCTCATTTTGTTTAACATTTAAGTTTTGCAAGCACGATTTTACTAAATAAATTTGAACCAAGGTCGACAACCTAGATTAGAATAACTTCTCGATCAGACGGATTTAAGCTACTGAGGCGAGAGGCGACGGAATTTTACCGTTCAATATACAATACACATGATGTGTGTGTCACCGACAGCATACGATTCGCAATTTTTATCATTTAAACAGATTAATTTCGAAACCTGCGATCGTATGCTATTTTCGGTTACATATTTAATTCACTCTTTTCTTTTAAAGCTGCGAATTATTAGCTCAATGTTGACTGTTAAGGAATAATTTTAAAATTGCCCCAAATATCCGTACCACTTGGTTAAAACGGACTTATTTGTCAACTCCTCATCCAAAATTCGCTGAGAAAAAATACTTTAAGATAACTCAAACACTAATAGCGCAACATAAAAAGTTGAAATTTGTTGATACAGCTGTTTCAGTTAGAAATTTTTTGACTTCCCAACATGTTAGTAAATTTACTGCAGCAATAATAATATTTATAAAACCCGGTCGTAGATAAATAACTTCTGTTTTTTTATTAAGGCACACATACATGTATGAATAAAACAAAAGTAACAGTTTCGGAAATATTAACGGAAAAAGAATAGTTACAAATTGGTTAAGGTCATCATTAGAGCTATTTCTAAATAAGGACCTAAGTTTTCAATGCGCTTTTTGAGAAAAATTTGAAGTAGTATAGTTCTGTTGCAGGTAAATTCTAAAATTTAGATATTCTAGTTTTGTAGATATTTTATTTAAAATGGTCGAAAATTCACTAAAATATCTGTCAGCTATGTTGCACCAGAAAAGTTACACAAAGCGGCAACTGCACAAACACCGCTGGTTTTCCAAAAAGGCGAGAATGCGCGCGCCAGAAAAAGAAGAAGGTTGTTGACATGGAAATAATAATGTTGTTTATATGTATATATCATACTGTCAGTCATACAATAAACATCAATTTTTCAAGTGTTAACTAACGTTTTAATCATTTATAACAACAATTTTCCACATGGTCCTTCGAGCCGGATAAACCACTCGTGGAAAGCATCATTTTCCAGCTCGACTAACAAGCAACAGCCAGTCCAGTGGCCACAGATAACATACATCATTTACGGCTCGACCAGCAAGTAACAGCCAGTCCAGTAGCCACAGACAACATTCATCATACAAGCGCAGTGGATTCATTCAGTTTGCGATCATCATTTTCCGGTTCGACCAGTGGCGGCTGGTCCTAAAGAGCGCAAGAGCGCGCGCTCCTTATGAAATGAGCGAACTATTCGTTTCGGTTTAATGTAAAAGACTTGGATTTATCACATTTTTAAACATAAAATAATGTTATACTAATTAACTAATAATATTTACGAGTGACTTGGAATAAAGTACGTAAACGTTTGATTCCGTTATATTAAATATTATAAGGAAATTTAAATAAGTTGGAGCGCGCAGAATTATGCACCTACCGTGGCTGCCGTACGATGCTTATCAATGGCCTCCACGGGATACGGAGAAATAATTTATAGAACACCACGTTAAAGCAAGCCCGGGGTACGCCGCTCCGCGCTTATGCGCTATTGCCAAATGGTGAGTACGAGAGTTGAGTGATAAATATCACTCAACAGTACGAGTCAGAGTATGGAGGCTGTATTTACGCTTTATGATGCTAAATGCGTAGGTGCAGGCTGATCTGATTACGATTGCTAATTGTGCCGCTTACAGCCCTAACTGCCCATAGTACCACTATTCATAAACAGAGAGCAGTACCCATTGTAGGGTCTAATAATTAATTTGTAAATTTGGATTTAAACAATTTTGATGAGAAAGTAATGAAGACTTTATTTCTTTAAAAGATCGTATAGCGGAATTTGTTTAAAAAAATATTTTTTTTGTGTTTTTGTAGAGTTTAATTAGAACTTTGTAATAAAATATATTCTATTTTCAAATGTAGTTTTCATGAAAAAGTGATATAATTTTATTCCCATGAAAACAAACAATTTTAATCAAGTAACCCAGAGCCGTAACGATGTGCAACCGTACAGAGTACTTTAAAGGGGCCCAGAAATTTCGATAATGTTTTTTTTTGCACTCGATGAAAATAATTTAGAGATGATAACCCAAAAATATTTTGGAGGTTATAAGATGTTAATTAAATTTAATTCGTAAAAATACTATTAAATATCACACCTTATGTATCACTCTTGTTTCTCTTAAATTTAATACCTTGCTATTGCATTGGAGTCACCTAAACTCTTAACTACAAATATTTTTGCATCTGCTCACCCCTTGTCAAAAAGTCACCAGCCGTCACTGGGTTCGACTAGCAAGCAACAGCCAGTCCAGTAGCCACAAATAAGTCTGATTCACATTTCTGTATTTATCCTCCTTTATCATATTGTTACGTGCGTTATCGGTTCGAATTGATTACGCTTATCGAATAAGACCCACTTTATTACTGAAGTCAACTTGGATCACCACAATTGACAATTAACTCACTTATTATTGACTTCTACTAACTCACTAATTACACTGACTCTGACTCCTCGAGGGAAAGCTGATCGCCTTTTTATAGTTTTGGCCGCCGGCTTCCAGAATTTTCGGCAGATAAGACTTATCGAATGCCGAAATTTCTGGAACGCTTATCTGGCGTTTGTTTCGTTATCGCGGCCGCTTTCTCCTTATCAGAACCTTCTAGAAACTTTTTTTTATTTACTAAATTCTACAATTCTATTCTAAATCCTATTTCATCTATTTACATTGCGTTACAATATGCTAATTTAAAAGAGAAAGCTATTCTATTAATTAAATTAGTCATTTTGCAATGTCAGATAGTGATAAACAAGCAGCAGAGCTAGCCACCTTACATAGGCAAAGAGGTGCATTAAAACGTAAATTAACAGATTTTGTTGGGCACCTTAATGCTTTTAAAAAATGAGCTAGACAATCCTGTCATCTTACATTTGAACTTAGTCAAGCAGTTAGAAACTAGAATAGAACGAATTACACCTCTAGTTGATCAATTACCAGAAATTCAAAACAAAATTTTCTGCTTATTAGATTCAGAAGAAAATGATGAGTATATGTCAGAGTTTGAAGCAATTTACTTTAATAGTATTGAAGAAGCAAAAGCTTTGTTAGAAACATTATCGCGCAAAACAGCGCCGACTCCAGGAAATAATTCTGTTGCACATTCAGCAGCATATTTAGATACCAATTTACAAGGTGTCAAATTACCGACTATTACATTACCAAAGTTTAACGGTCAATATGTTAAATGGCTAAAATTTCATGACACATTTTTATCTCTCATACACTGCCATGAGTCTCTTAGTGACATAGAGAAATTTCATTATTTAAGAGCCTGTCTAGATGCAGCTGACATAATTAAATCAATGCAACTATCTGCTGCAAACTATTCTATTGCCTGGAAACTTTTATGTGACAGATTTACAAATAAAAAGTTGCTAATTCACAAATATCTAAGCTAACTATTTCATTTAAAGGAAATAAGATATAAATCAGCTGTGTCACTCAGAGAATTGTCTGATACGGTTACAAAACACCAACGATCATTACATGCATTACAGCAACCAATCGATTATTGGGATTCAATTATTATTTATATTATCACTAGCAAACTTCGAAGATCGAAAGCGGTATTTGGTTTCCAAACTTCGAATCTGATAAATGTTCAAACCTATTGGTCTGTGCATTATAGAATCCTTGTCTTCTGGCAACTCTCCTAGAGAGCAACCGCTTCGCTAGGTGGGAGTGTTTCAACTGTTGGTAGTTCACCTACCTATGATTCACTATACACGCCTGGAGGGCTGCATGAAATTGTAGTCTAGGTTGCATTCTTCTTGCATACTAGCAAACTTGACAAAAAACTGTCCGTGATTGGGAAACTGACAATACTAAGAGGGAATTACCAACCGTTCAAGAGTTAAATAATTTTCTAAATCATAAAGCGGACATATTTGATAATCTAAGCAAATCACAACAAATAAATAAATACCAACAGTTCAAAGAAACTAAACCCAAAAATATAAGTAGATCATTCATACCCACCAATTATATTTGTTATTGTTGCAAAGGTAGCCATGCTATTTATAGCTGAGAAAGGTTTTCTGTGTCTTTCAGTTAAAGAACAAATTGTAAGGGCAAAAGAATTGAAACAATGCATAAATTGTTTAAAAGATAATCATATTGCTAAAAATTGCAAGTCTCAGGGATGCAAAAGGTGCAAACAAATCCATAACACACTCCTACATTTAGATCCCCAAGAACCTGAGGTTCCTTTATCGACTTATTTAAATTTGTCTCACATTTCATTAGCAACTGCTTTGTTAGAAATCACAGATAGCAATGGAAAGTGGCATACTTGTCGTGTTTTGCTAGATTCCGCTTCACAGTCAAATTTTATCACTTACGAACTCCATTCAAAGTTAGGAATTGATAAATCACAAATAAATGTTTCCATTCAAGGAATAATAATAATATTGCAAATCAAGTAATGTCTAGAGACATTACTTGATTTGCAATACAATCGCAATGTACACTCAAAATAAGGTTGCGTGTTAAAGAATTCAGTAGCAGTTTAAGATGTGTTATTATTGAAAAAATTAGCGACAATTTACCTAGTATTTCAGTTCAGGCAGTTAACTTAAGGTTGGCAGAGAATATCGAATTAGTTGATCCATCTTATGTTACTTCAAATAAAATAGATTTGCTCATCGGAGCACAATTGTTTTGGGTTCTATTGTTAGACGGTTAAATTCGATTGGGAAAAAACCTTCCAATATTACAAAATACCAAGTTAAGATGGATTTTATCAGGTCCTTTAAATTGTCCACAATTAGGTTCATCATCAGTGTGTTATTTTAATAAAAATGCAGATATACAAACTCAATTACAAAGATTCTGGGAACTTGAGGAATGTCCAAAGACTCCTTGTTTCTCTCCTGAGAAACTTCAGTGTGAAAATCATTTCCAAGAAAATATTCAAAAAGATTGAACTGGTCGTTACATTGTTTGAATACCATTGAAGGAATTCATAAGTACCTTAGGTGAGTCACGTTCCATAGCTTTGCGACGATTTCAGTCCTTAGAAAAAAGGTTTCACATTAATCCAGTCTTTCAAGAGCAATATACCAAATTCATGAACGAATATCGAACTCTAGGTCATATGACAAAGATTGATTGTCCAGACGACAATGTTCCTCATTTTTCCATTCCTCACCATGGCGTTATGAATGAGAATACTTTAACTATCAAATTGTGGGTTGTGTTCGACGCATCGTGTAAAAGTTCTTCTGGCGTCTCTTTCAATAATTTTCAATTAGTTGGGCCCACTGTACAATCTGATCTTTTTTCTGTTCTGGTGAGTTTTAGAAAACAAAATGTAGTGTTTGTAGCTGACATCCAAAAGATGTATCGGCAGGTCCTTAATAGAACCACATGAAAGGTGTTTTCAACGGATCCTATGGCGCGATGTTTCATCTGGTCCAATCAAAAGTTACCAGCTCAATACTATTACTTACAGAACTGCCTCGTCTCTATACTTAGCCACAAGTTGTTTGATACAAATAGCAAATAAATTCGAAGAACAATTTCCAAAGGCTAGTCAAATCATAAAAAATAATTGCTACGTGGACGATATTCTTTCAGGCGGTGAATCAGTAACAGAAGTTACTACCCTTTCTAATCAAATTGAATTCATTCTTAAGCAAGCCCAATTCTTACTTCACAAATGCGTTTCTAATAATCCTACGGTATGCGAGAGTTCAGGATTAAATTCAATTCAGCTTGGAACACAGCTAACCAAAACATTAGGTTTATATTGGGCACCAAAGAGCGATGAGTTAACATACAAGACAAACAAACATTCTATTACTGATAGTCTTTGTAAAAGACAACTCCTTTTTCTTATATGTCAGATTTTTGACCCACTTTGCCTCGTTAGTCCATGCATGATCATTGGCAAAACAATAATGCCGTTGTTATGACAGAAAGGAGTAGGATGGGAGGACAATATATCAAAGAATATTGCTGAAAAACGGTACAAGGTTCAAACCGATCTTCCAAATCTCAACAGTTTACAAATTTTACGGCACATTTTGTCAGCATTGAATTACACGGGATCTCTGACGCTAGTGAAATGGCACATTCCGCTTGTGTATAATCGAGAAGCATTAGTCAAACAGGTACTATTAACATAAAATTAATCTGTGCAAAATCAAAGCTTGCGCCATTGAAGAAGATAACGACTCCTCTATTAGAGCTGTGTGGATCTCACCTTTTGTCCAAATTAGTTTCTGTAGTAAAATATGCTTTAGATATTAATATTAATCATAGCTATTTCTGGTGTGATTCAACGATTGTTCTGGGTTGGCTCAAAACATCGCCAAGCTTGCTAAAAGTTTTTGAGTCATCGATCTCTGATGTTATGTCAACTTTTGTTAATGGAACTTGGCTACATGTACCAACCGCAGAAAACCCTGCAGATTTAGCATCTCGTGGAGCATATCCATTTCAATTATTAGAATCAAATTTATGGTGGCATGCTCACAATTATTATTATCAACAATTAGAGACAAATATTGGCCTTAAGGAGAAAAGAATTGTGCTCTACTCGTAGTACATAAATGCATTCAATGTTTTAAGTGTAAACCATCGAATAATTATCCCCAAATGGGCAATCTTCCTAAAGAGTGCGTTAAGCAAACTTTTCCATTTGAAATATCAGGCGTGGACTATGCAGGTCCACTTACTATAAAAGATAGAAAAGATCGCGGAAGTAAAATGGAAAAATGCTATGTTGCAGTATTCATTTGGTTTAGCACCAAAGCAATTAATTTAGAATTGGTATCTAGCCTTAGTACCGAAGCATTTCTTGCGGCACTAAAGGGATTCATTGCACGTTGTGGTAAGCCCTCAAATCTTTTTTTTTTTGATAACGGTTCCAATTTTGTTAAAGCAAATCGTGAATTACAATTATTAGTAAGTCGCTTACGTGTCGATGAAGCCATTTTAATTGACAGTCTTGCAACAGAAGGGATAACCTGGAAATTTATTCCTCCGAACTCTCCCCATTTTGGTGGTCTTTGGGAGGCTGGAGTAAGGGGTTTTAAATATAATTTATGACGGGTGGCTGGCAATGTATCTTTAAAATTTGAAGAATTAGCTACTCTCTTGAGCCAAGTAGAACCTGTTTTGAATAGCAGACCCCCCACACCCATATCCTTTGATCCTCATGACATGGAAGCATTAATTCCATCTCATTTCCTTGTGGGTCGGAAACTGTTGGCACTACCAGAAGAAAGTCTAATTCAAATTCCGCAAAATCGACTGTCCCTATTTAAGGTTGTACAATAACTACTGCAACAAGTTTGGTCTGAATGGAGACTAGAATATTTACAGACCTTGCAACAACGATCAAAATTGCAGCAACCGGTTCCAAACATAGAGATTGGAACTATGGTTATACTCAGAAGCTACCCTCATCACTATCCTGGGCAATTGGACGTGTCAGTGCAGTGTTTCCAAGGAAAGATGGTGTGATACGCGTTATTTCTATAAAAACTGCCAAAGGAACTTATAAACGCGCTCTCAGTAAAATATTTTCCCTTCCAGTGGATAATCAATGCCTGGATATAAACATTTGGATTTGTTCATTGTTGTGTAGTAGTTGAATTCGTTTTATTTGATGTAAACCTGTATATTTATGTACATCTATATTTCAATGTTGTTATTTATGTTCATTGAAAGTTAATACTTTCAAGGCGGGCGGCATGTTGCACGAGAAAAGTTACATAAAGCGGCAACTGCACAAACACCGCTGGTTTTCCAAGAGGCGAGACTGCGCGCGTCAGAAAAATAAGAAGGTTGTTGATATGGAAATAATAATGTTGCTTATATATCATATTGTCAGTCATACAATAGACATCAATTTTTCAAGTGTTAACTAACGTTTTAATCATTTATAACACCACAAGCTAGGCTGAATCACAATACTTAAACCAAATAAATAATATCTAGATCACGATCATTGCACATTTTTCCTTAGCCGGTTTAAACTATACTGCTCTCCGTTTGTCGGAGAAATAGTTCACCCCAGGCTTCTATCATCTGCATAGCTACACATATGTCAGATTGGAAGTTGAAGCTAAGAGATCGTTTGTGTGTAACAGAAACAGATTAGAAACCAAAACAGACCCTTGATGCACACCTGTATTAATCGCAAATGTTTCAACGAGATGCCATCAACGACAACCTGAGACAAGGAAAATGGATATCAAATGATAGTGATCCAGTAAAAGTCCATAAGATGTTAAATTGGCGAGAAGAGATCGGTGCCAGACTGTCTAACGCGTCTGAAATATCTAATGCCAGAATTCGAATCTCGTCTCGTCGTATTTTTTCATGGTTGGGTTTCAGTTATGAGTAGCGTATGTGAGGAGATCGTTAGTTGAACTTTGTTGTCTGAAACCGTATTGCCTGTCCGATATTTTTCCAGATTTTTGAGAAACACAACGTTAATAAATTTCTCCATCACTTTAAACAGACAAAAAAGTTATAGGGTGATAGTTATCCAGATTTCTTTTTCCTTTTGAGGAATAGGATGCACCCTAGTAGATTTTCAGATTTTAAAGCTAGTACAAACTCGTAGACAAAATTGCGCAACTATCTTTAGACAAATCGAGGATTTTGCCTCTAGACTGTTCCAAACAACTTTAAGATGGATCAGAGAAATTGTCAAAGATCTATAACTTCACAATTCAGTTAAACTAGTTTCAGGAGTAGCATGACAAGCGAGACAGCGACCTTTGGAATTGCTGCTTGTCCACAGGGAGTTGGAGAATAAGCGATTTTTTCCCCATTTGTCTACAGCAATCGTAGAACTTTATCCATAGACACGAGTTCCGCCATTTTGTCTACGAGTGTGTACTAGCCATTAAGAAATACACCTTTGTTGTAAGAAGGTATTAATAAGTTGATGTGGACAGGATTTAACTTAGGAGTCAAGAGCGCACTTTGCACTTCTTAGGAATAATAGCGTCTTCGACGTGTCGAGCTCCAGACTAATTTTCCTGATTGTGATGCCACCGGCCGCGTAAATTTGGTAAAAAAAAATCAAAATGGGTTTTAGTCTGAGGGTTTATAGCACTGCGGTTCAAAAATCACTAGGCAAAACTGTCGGGAAAGGCTAAGCCTTTTGTGTCCGACACTGGACTGCTTCCTGTTTGTCCACCGATTTGCCCTCGGGTGGTAAGTGGCAGTTGTCCAATGTGCTGCTTTCCATTGTTTGCAACTCCTTATCCAGCGGCGGCTCAAGAACTGGGGTCCATTATCAGTTATGATCTCTCGTGGATAGTCGTACCTGTGGAAGACTTGCTCCTCCAGGCGCTGAGTGATGCGGCTAGTCAGCGTTTCAGGGATGACAAACGCTTTGACCCACCGGGAGAAAAGGTCAGTGACTGTGAGCACAAAGCGATTGCCGTCATCTGTCACTGGATATGGTCCCATCAAGTCGCATGCTATGGTCTGCCATGGTTCAGTTGGCTGACACGGTCGCAGATCGGCGGCGGCATGTGGTGGCCTACTTTTCAATTAAGCGCACAACAAGCAGCCTCTGACGTATTGGGCGACATCTTGGGAAACGGAAGGCCAGTAGAAATGTCGGGAGATTGCATCTGCTGTTTCTTCCTGTTGTGGATGTCCTGCTAATTGGGAGTGTGATATTCGAAAATGACCCTCTCTATCATCGATTGCGGAACTATGAGTCGCATCATCTCGCGTCGAGAGAGGTGGCCATCTTGCTCTATGTTGAGCTGGTGGGAGCGTCGTTCCCAGTCTTCTGGGTCTGGGCCAAAAGGTGTTTGTATTTGGGCCAGCATTGTTTGGATAGCTTCGTCTTGCTCCTGGGCTCGTTTGACTTCTTCAGTTAATGTCACGATCTCCAGCTGGCAGCATAAAGGCTTGACGTAGGTTCTTGACGGGCTTGAATTGGGGGAGGAATTTCTTCTAGATCGGTGAAAGTGGGCCGGAGATGTCGGGATAATCCATCTGGAAGTTCATTAAGTTTTCCGGGACAATACTCTACCGTAAAAGAATACTGTTGCAAGAGCAGTGCTCAGCTGGTAATTTTGGCCCTGTCGTCCTTCATTTTATTTAACCACTAAAGAGCGCGATTGTCCGTTCTAGAAAGTAAAGGGGCGACTATCTAGAAACTGAGGGTATGAGATGATAGCTAGGCACTCTTGTTCATTCAAATGATATCGCTGCATAGCAGAGGTGAACTTAGCGCTGGCATATGATATGATCCTCTTCCCTCCATCCTGAATTGGTTGATAAAGAACAGCTGACATTCCGACTCCACTTGCGTCTGTCTGGAGAATAAAAGGCAGATTTGGGTCTGGCTGGCGCATTTCCTCGATTTTTTCATGGCGTCTTTAATGGTTCTCTCCAACGATATGGTTTTTTGGTACTTAGGATGTTGGTAAGAGGTGCGGCTAGCTGTACGAAATTAGGTGTACATTCGCGCAGCCAACCACAGAGGCCTTGAAATCGTCGAAGCTGTGTTCGCGTCTTCGGAAATTCCATAGCTTGGATAGACTCCAAGTGACATTCTGAGGGCTCGTGCTAGATGCTCCCACATGGTGACCCAGGTACTGAATTTGGGAACTTCCAAGTTGACACTTTTCTGGTGCACAGGTTAGTCCATGGGATCGAAGTCTTTCAAAAACTACTTGGAGATGCGTAAGGTGCTCTTTGTAGGTAGAGGAATAAACTATTATGTCATCCAAGTAGACCAAAGCAATGTCGTTCAAGAGGCTAGGCAATACTTCTTGAGATATGAAGCGTTGGAAAGTTCCAGGTGCGCTCTTGAACCCAAATGAAAGCACCCTAAATTGGTAAGTAGCGCCATTTGGCGTCGTAAACGCTGTATATTTCTTGGAGTTTTGGCTTTGGGAAATTTGCCAATAGCCAGCCTTTAGGTCCAGTGTCGAGAGGATAGTGGCGTTTCCCAGATCTCTTAAAGTTTGAGGAATGAAAGGAAAAGACGTTGACTCATCCGCAGTCTGGGAGTTAAGTTGCCTATAGTCAACGCAAAATCTCCAAGCACCATCTTTTTTTGGTACCATGACCGCAGGAGAGATGTATTCGGATGTGCTTGGCTCGATGATCTTGCAGGCCATCATCTCCTCAATCTGTGCGTACATGGCTTTGCGCTTGGCTTCTGTTGGAATGGTGTTGGATTTTTAAGCCGGATTTCGTGGGTCATAAATCGGGTAGTGGTATAGCCTGTTTGATCAGCAAAAATGTCTTTAAATTCATCAAGGAGTTTGCGTAGATTTAACTACAGTTGTGTAAGGAAAGCATTCTCAATGGTGGGTGTCGTGATGCTGTGGCCTTTGTGGTAGATCCAGGGGTAACCTAAGATCACTTCCTCAAGACCCTCGACCACCAGAAATTTAATGGTCTTTGCATGGGTCCCAACTTATACCTCCAGGTTCTGGACTC
The DNA here is from genome assembly GCA_028583605.1 of Dastarcus helophoroides. NCBI lineage: Eukaryota > Metazoa > Arthropoda > Insecta > Coleoptera > Bothrideridae > Dastarcus > Dastarcus helophoroides. The sequence continues at coordinate 5,686,573 of CM053337.1, read as the reverse complement.
CAGTGATGGATGTGGCTTTGGTAGCTAGTTGCAAGGAAGTTCTTGGCTGATTAGCCCAGCTCGGACAAAATTACCATTAGCACCAGTATCAATATGTGCTGAATAGCTCTTTCTTAAGATGCTAATCTGAATGCGTGGCAGGCTACACGATGGCTTTCCGGTCATAAGTGACCGAATTAATGCTGATTTCCCTGATTTGATTCTGCGCGAAGTTTCCTGCGCCAGCGAGGATGTACCTGTTGAAAGAGTATCTTCGCTAATGCTCCTTCGGAAATTTCCGAGGCCACTCTTGCTGCTAATCGTTGTGTGTGTATAAGAAATTCCTCGACTGGCTGTTGCAATTCGTGAGCCTTGCAAGTATTTCTTGCAGCACTTGGTCTGACGCGTACTCTCGTTTTAATTTTGCACAGAAAAATTGATAATTTAAAAACAGGTGGTTATTCTTCTCGGCCCACACTGCTGCTTTACCTTTCAACAGTCCTATGCATAAGGATAGACGGTCTTCCTCGGAGGTTTCTTTGGTGTTCTCTTCTAATGTATTCAAGAACTTTATCGGATTTTCGTAGATTAGCCCCTCAAAAGACGGTAGTTTCACTGAAGCGGACATCTCCATTGCATTCATTGTCTCCTGGACGATGTGAACCGCCCTTTCGTCGGAGAGCCGCGTGGACTGCTGCAGCATTCCCGCAAGCTTCGTTATAAATGACTTAGTCCATTATGAGTCCATTTTTCTCTAAGATGGATTACTGTCACTTGTTGAAGAAGTTGTGGGATTAGTTGGGCGCCTTTCTGGTTCGGTTTCTTTTGTTTTTCCACTTCTCGTAGCTGGCACCTCAGCGTTTCTGCTCGGCTTTGCTTGCATTCACTATACAACTTGTGCCCCACGTTGGGACCGCCAAACTGCTACTGGACCGCATAAATTTGGTAGAAAAAAGCAAAATCGAAATGGGTTTTAATCTGGGGGTTTTTAGCACTGCAATTTCTCTGTCGGTTCAAAAATCACTTGGCAAAACTGTCGGGAAAGGCTAGGCCTTTTCTGTCTGACACTGGACTGCCTCCTGTTTGTCCACCAAAACATTTTATCAGGAACGAATTCTATTCTTAGAAGGAAAGCAATAATCGTCCTTTGTCCATCTCACTTGCAGTTCTATTGACATGAAATGCAATTAGGCCTGTTGATGGTAAACATTCGGGTTGTAATCGACCCAGGGACAAAAGCTTTCAGCAATTATCCGAGGCTTGACATTACTCACCCTTTGTCCATCCTAATTGCATTTTCATGATAAGAAAAAGCACTAAAGATGACAAACATCCTGTTATTCATCGAGGTGTAATTATATTATTATCACTTTGTTGCATACTTAAATTTATGCCTAGCGATTTTTTTTCTACCGTTAAGTGTCGTCAAAAAGATAAATATAAGGTATAAGTGAGTAGTCTAAAAACAATTTCATGCATTGATGTGTCAACCAAAGGAAGAGTAGGAGGACTGCGTTTTTTGATTCTGCAATTTTGAGTAATAATTGAGGTTACCAAGTCAGTTGTCCTTAAAGTTGTCTCAATATTGTTGTTGTTATCGAGTAAAAGTAAAAGATTTAAACTAATTTGCAAATGCCCAAAAGGACCTGGAGCCGTTTAGTCTGAACATTTGATGAGCCTCTGGCGCATTTTATTTGCCTCATCAATAAAAATTTCGTGCAAAGGTGATCCAAGAAGGATTGTTCCCCCAATGCGTATGAGCGATTTTTGCAGGAGCACATTTTTTACTCAACCAAGACAGAATTCAGTTGAAAAGAACGACTTAAGCATTCCACACCAACCAGTATAATCTCAGTAATAGATTTGGTGATTGAGGAAGGCTTGCCTGAGTTAAAGCAGACTTATTTCGTGGAAAACATACAAAGAAGCCTCTTAATTCTCCTCAGTTTGCAGAGTTGAAATGCCAAATCTTAAGAGCCTACGTCTGAGAAGGAGATGTTATATAAAGTAAACAAGAAACTACTACCTCTTCTGATCAAAGGTTCCAATCGAATCTAAAGTATTGGTAAAGAAAAAATCGGCGATAGTCCAATAGTGATGAAGAAAGTCGTCCTTGACGTGTCGTCAGTTCAGAAAAAAAATCTTAACTATGGGATGTGTATACATTGTCACCGATTTTTAGATAATTTTTTTCTTCTGAATATTGTAGAACACAGAAAGCCATCGTTTTACTTTTGAAAGATTAAATATCCAGAAAAATGGGTTTTCGCTGCAATTCAACTAAATTTTCTTTTTCACTATGAAAACAAATATCTTTAAGATTTTGGAAAATAATAAAATGATTTAATATGAAATTAAAAAAGTTTCTATACGCAAATCTTATCACCAAGGAAAAAGTGAGATGAAGATAAGATAATTCTAGGATTTTAAGGAGATATAAATGGAATATTGAAACACTAATATTATATTATGTATTTACATATTTTTCAAATAAAACAATAGGCAATATATTAATTTTAAAATTATTATGGCATAATAACTTAGGCAATTTTTATAAAGTTTTCATCATCTATGATTTTGAAGACGTCGTCGAGGTTTCTATTTTCAAGAACTCTCATGAACAATTTTTGGTAGACAGGTTTGATATTTTTAACTTTTGCCGTTTCAGCTAAATCCTTTAAATATTCTAGAATTTTTCGTCCTCCTAATCGATGGGCGAATTTCTTTTTCCATCCCCATGCCGATGTTCTTTCAATGTCGGCAGTAATCTCATTTATCATTTCTTCCAGTGGAGGAAGTTTGAAATTGCCAGCCAAATACGACATGAAGAACCTGACCTAAAATTTTAGAATGGATGTTGCATGCTCAATAGAGCGATCATTTATTATTCGAGTAGTTAAGTCAAGGTAGATATACAATAAATATTGGAATAAGTATTACACCAAACTACCCAACCAAAAAAAAAAGGGGAAAATGAAGTTTTTTGTTTATGAATTACTTTTATTTTGGTGGAATGGCCTGGTCCTTGGTTATCTTGAAAAATTGAAATATCAATCTTGTCCCCTGAAACCCTGTTGTGTTTTTTAATCTTTCTTGCTTTCAGGGGACAAGAGTTGTATTTCAATTTTTGAATTACTTTTATAATTCGACAATAAATAATGAACAAGGCGTTTCCTCTTTTTATTCAAATTATATAAGATTTACCTGTAACTGCATGACGTGATACACGGGTGCATTAAAAGGTAGTCCAATAAATGCCATACTTGGAAAATACACGTTTAGAACATGTTTGTATGCATATTTAACCCAATTATCTTCGATGTGTATTTTACACTCAGGTGCAAGGAATGGAAATGAATACAAATAACCTTAAATTAAAAAAAAATAGGCAGTCTGGGGGCTGCTGACAGAAGTGAAAACTTAAATCTAGGAAATAAGAGTTGTTTTCTTCTAATTTTATAATTAAGTGTAGTACCAAAAATTACCATATTTATAAATTAAAATTATCATCATATCCGCTCTTGTTGTACCACTGCAGTACCCACAATTAAGCAATTAAAATAATAATCAACATCAGTGGCGTATCGTAACTTTTATGAATGGGGAAGCCGGCCGGACACGATTTTAGAAGATTAATTACAATTTTTCTTTTAACTGATTAGCATTCAAAAAGTAATATTTTTTGTCGCATTTCGATTAGTCGAAATATTGCTTCGGAATTTCAAAACAAAATTTAAATTTCAATAAGATGGTTGAAATGTTGGAATGAAAATAAAAATTCTAGGTCTGAAGCCAGATGTTTAAATGCATTAAACATTTAGTAGTTTGGTTCATCAATCAGAGGATCCACGCTGGGGGACTTCTGGCCTAGTGTGGCCAGGTTGAGAGAGCGCATCCAAGGGACGTTTTTCAGTTTCTCAACAAGGTTGGGTGGCTAAATTAATGATCAAGGACACCTCAATCACACACAATGGGCGCGGAAGGGGTGGCCTAAGTGCTGGCCTAAACTTTAGGCAATCCACATCGAATCCAGATTCAGATTCACTTTGGTTTGTGAATTATTCATTTTTGAATTTTTCCCTTTAAATCTGAACCTTTACTCAAAATTTCGAATTAAAATTTTAAATTAAAACAGAACAAAATCTCCAAGCTTAAACTCAAAATTTGTATTAAAAAATTACAAAAACCACTTTAATCACTAATTGTGTACCTCTGAAGTTGATAGCTTGGTTATCAAAACGCATTAGAGCAACTGTTGTGTCTTTTGATCTTTCTTGGTATCATGGAACAAGAGTTTATATCAATTTTAATCACAAAATGTAACTTAAGCAAGTCCATACTTTTTTGTCAGATTTTCTTTGAAACTTTAATTTAAAGAAAATCTGAATTAAAAAAAAATGTTTTCCGAGAGTCAGAATTTTCAAAAAAGTCTAAATTATCAAAGAATCGGAATATCCAAAAAAAGTGTCGAAATTCCGAAACAACATTTTCAAAAAAATCACAATTTTAAAATAAGTTCAAAGTGAAAATTTCAATTTTTTACAGAATTTCCAGAAAAAAATGAAACTTTGAAAGAACGTCGAAATTCTAAAAAGTCAATATTTTTAAAAAAATGTCCATTTATTAAAAAAGTAGAAATTAAAAAAATATATCAAAGTGAACTTTTTGAGAAAAAGTTGAAATTAAAAAAATTTTAAATGTGTTTTTTTGATTTTTCTTGCTGTTCGTGGTATCAATTTTAATCACAAAATGTAACTTAAGCAAGTCCATACTTTTTTGTCAGATTTTCTTTGAAACTTTAATTTAAAGAAAATCTGAATTAAGAAAAATGTTTTCCGAGAGTCAGAATTTTCAAAAAAGTCTAAATTATCAAAAATCGGAATTTCCAAAAAAAGTGTGAAAATTCCGAGACAACATTTTCAAAAAAATCAAAACCTTAAAATAAGTTCAAAATGTTACAATTTCAATTTTTTACAAAATTCAAAACTTCCAGAAAAAAATGAAACTTTAAAAGAAGGTTGAAACTTTCAACTCACAATTCTAAAAAGTCAAAATTTTTAAAAAAGTGTCCATTTTTTATAAAAGTAGAAATTAAAAAAAAATTATAAAAGTGAAATTTTTGAGAAAAAGTCCAAATTTAAAAAGTTTTGAACGAGTTTTTTGATTTTTCTTGCTGTTCGTGGTATCAATTTTATTCACAAAATGTAACTTAAGCAAGACCATACTTTTTTGTCAGATTTTCTTTGACACTTTAATTTAAAGAAAATCTGAATTAAAAAAAAATGTTTTCCGAGTGTCAGAATTTTCAAAAAGGTCTAAATGATCAAAAAATCGGAATTCCCCAAAAAAATTGTTGAAATTCCGAAACAAAATTTTCAAAAAAATCAAAACTTTAAAATTAGTTCAAAATGTTGAAATTTCAATTTTTTTACAGAATTCAAAATATCCAGAAAAAATGAAATTTTGAAAGAATGTCGAAATTTTCAAGTCACAATTCCAAATCGTCCAAATTTTTAAAAAAGTGTCTATTTTTTATAAAAATAGAAATGAAAAAAAAATTATAAAGGCGGAATTTTTTAGAAAAAGTTCAAATTTCAAAAATTGTGAATGTGTTTTTCGATTTTTTTTGTGGTCCGTGATATCAATTCTAATCACAAAATGTTACTCAAGCAAGAATATACTTTTTTTGAAACTTTAACTTAAAGAAAATTTGAATTTAAAAAAATGCGGTCCAAATTATCAAAAATCGGAATTTCCGAAAAAAACTTGAAATTCCGAAACATAATTTTCAAAAAAAATCAAAATTTTAAAATTAGTTCAAAATGTTAAAATTTCAATCTTTTTACGAATTCAAAATTTTCAGAAAAAAATGAAATTTTGAAAGAACGTGGAAACTTTTAAGTTACAATTCTAAAAAGTCCAAATTTTTAAAAATGTGTTTATTTTTTATGAAAGTAGAAATTTATGGTAAAAATATTATAAAAGTGGAATTTTTGAGAAAAAGTTGAAATTTCAAAAATTTTGAATGTGTTTTTTGATTTTATTTGCTATCCGTCATATCAATTTTAATCACAAAATGCAACTTAAGCAGGAATATACTTTTTCGTCGGGTTTTCTTTAAAACTTTAAGTTAAAGAAATTTTGAATTTAAAAAAATGCAAATTTTTCTCCGAGAAAGTCGAAATTTTCGAGAAAGTCCAAATTATCAAAAATCGGAATTTCCAAAAAAAACTCGAAATTCGGAGACAAAATTTTCAAAAAAATTAAAATTTTAAAATAAGTTCAAATTGTTAAAAATTCAATTTTTTACAGAATTCAAAATTTCCAGACAAAGTTGAAATTCTGAAAAAACGTTGAAACTTTCAAATCAAAATTCTAAAATAGCCAAAAATTTTCAAAAAAATTATATAGGTGGAATTTTTGAGAAAAAGTTGAAATTTTATAAATTCGAATTGTTTAAAGAAAGTCCAAATTTTCAAAATGGTCGGAATTTTTATGTCAACATTTTAAAAAAGTTGAAATTTTCATCAAAAGCGAAAATCTCGGAAAAATTGACATATTCAAAATATAATTAAAATTTTTAAAAAATAGTCAACATTTTGGGAAAAAATTTAAATTGTATGAAACAAAACAAATTTTTAAAAAAGTCTAAATTTTTATCATGATTAATATTTTCGAGAAACTCTCAAAATTCTAAGAAATGTCGAAATCTCTAAAGAAAATCGAAATTTCCAATAAAAAACGTCGATATTGAGAGAAAAATTCAAAATTTTGAAAAAAGAAAGTTTTGAGAGGTTAATATGTTGAAATGTCTACATTGTTAGAAAAGTCGAAATTGTCAATAATAAATCGAAATTTAAAAGGGTCGGCTTTAAAAAAGAATCAAATTAATATCTAAAGCGGAATTTTTTAAAAAAGTTAAAAATTAAGACAGAAACTAAAATTTGGAGAAAAATTTGAAATTTAAAGAAAAAATTTAAAAAAAGTCATATTTTTGGTGGAACGGACTGGTCCTTGGTTATCTTCAAAAATTGAAATACAGAACTTGTCCCCTGAAACCAAGAAAGATTTAAAAAACACAATAAAGGTTGCTCTAACGCGTTTCGTTTTCTCTCTAAAGATGACAGCTTGGCTGTCGAAACGCGTTAGAGCAACCTTTGTTCTGTTTTTTAATCTTTTTTGGTTTCCGGAGAAAAGTTCTGTTTTTCATTTTTCAAAAGTCATATTCTTGACAAAATTCTAATGTTTCGAAAAAAAAACCAATTTTCAAAAAAACCAAAATGTAGTATTTTCCAAAAAAAGTTCAAAATTCCAGGAACATTTGAGTTTAAGAGACACTTAGACATTTTTAAAAAGTGATCAAAACGTCACGAAAGTAACTAGATTTTAGAAAAAATCAAATTTTTCAAAATTCGAAATTCTTAACATAAGTAAATATTTTAAATAAAAATGTAAATTTTACTAAAAAAAGACATCCTAAACAATTGAAATTTTGCATAAATTTTCAGTCAGCATTTCAAAAAAAAGCCGAAATTTTAGATAGTTTAAATTTTTTAGTCTTAATTTTCAAAAAGGTCGAAATTTTCAATAAAAATTTTTCAAAAATATACAAAAATATTATTTTTTGAGAAAATGTTGTTTTGAAAAATTTTGAATTTTTTAAATAAGTAGTTTTCATTTTCAACAGTTATTTTTCAAAAAAATTAAGGTTAAATTTGAAAAAAAAAAAAGAAAATTAAAATAAATCAATATATTTTTTAAAAGTACCACTTTTTAGTCAAAATTTTAATAACAGGCCTAGATTTAAAAAAAAAGTGTCAACTTTTTTATCTGAATTTAAAAAAATTCGATGTTTTTAAAAAAAATCAAATTTTTAGAACTTTGAAAAATTTCAAAGCGGAATTGTTCAAAAAACGTTCAAATTTTCAACGCCGAAGTCGAATTTTTAAAATGGTCTAAATTTATGAAACAACAAAAAGTAATTTTTCAAAAAAATTATAATAACGTTAAATTTGTAAAAAAACCCCAAAATAAAAAAATCAATATATTTTTAAAAAAGTACCACTTTTTAGTCAGAATTTTAATAACAGGCCTAGATTTTGAAAAAAAGTGTCAACTTTTTTATCTGAATTTGAAAAAATTCGATGTTTTTAAAAAATCAAAATTTTTAGGACTTTGGAAACTTTCAAAGCGGAATTGTTCAAAAAAAGTTTAAATTTTCATCGCAGAAGTCGAATTTTTCAAAATAGTCAAAATAGTCGAAACACAACAAAGAGTAATTTTTCAATAACATTTTTAATTAAAAAAAATCCTTGCAGGAAAAGTCGAAAATTAAAAAAAGTCAATAAATTGAAAAAGGCACACATTTTCAGTCAGAAGTTCGAGAAAAGGCATACATTCTAAAAACGTGTCAATTTTATTATCCGAATTTGCAAAAAGTCCAAAATTTTTAAAAAATTCGAATTTTCAGAATTTTCGAAATATTCAAAGAAGCCAAATTGTTTGAAAAAAATTCAAATTTTCAGCGAAAGTCGAATTTTTCAAAACTGTTGAAATTTACAAAAAAAGTCGAAATTTCGGTATAAAAGTCAAAATTTGGATATAAAAGTCGAAATTTCCAGAACTAATCAAAATTATTAAACTTCGAGAAAACCAAAATATTTAAACAAAAAGTCGAAAAATGTTCATAAAATCACAATTTTAAAGAGCATAACTTAAAATCTTTTTAAAAGTTTTGTTTTAAAAAGATCGAAATTTTCAATATAGTAGATTGAAATTTCGATAAAAAGTCAAAGATTTCGAAAAAATGTTTTTATTGAAACGTAGGACCTAAACTACTAATTAAAAGTCGAATTAAAAAAAAAGATGAAATTTCATTTTAAAAAAATCAAAATTTTGAAAAGGTAATGATTTTGAAAAGTTTATATTTTGAAAAAAAGTTAAAATTTTGAGAAAAAGTTGAAATTTTAAGAAAAAGTCAATATTTTGAAAAAAGGAACTTTTGAAAAGGTAACATTTTGAAATGTATAGATTTTAAAAAGTCGATATTTTCAATAATAAATTGAATTTTAAGAATTCAAATTTATCAAAAAAAGTTAAAATTTTGAAGAGCTTCGACATTAAAAAAACAAATTTGAAAAAAGTTGACATTTTCAATACAATTCGAAATTTTTATAAATTCCCACACCTTAAGAATTTGTACACAAACAGTTTTGATTAATTTTGTCAGAAATAAGCTAAATTTGTTACTTTCCAACTAAATTTCGATCATAAACGTTGCTAATATCAATAAATACTGGCCGCAGCTATTGCGTGCAAAAAGAGAGGTTTTGTAAGGGAAGCTGCGCTTCCCTAGCTTCCATGAAGAACACGCCACTGATTAACATTGATATTTGATGTTTTTTGATTGTTTACTTTTAGATGAAGGTTGTTTGGAGGTTAGGTTAATTTGACTTAATGTTTGCTTATAAACTGCTTCAGTCATGAACGTTTCTTTTCCATATACATTATTTTTCCCATTTTTATCACAACTTCATGATATTTCATGGTTATACCTTTGTTTGCATTAATTATTGCTAGCTTACGCAAATATCACTAGTCTGTAGTTTCAACTATCAATAAGTTTCAATCTCTTCTTCAAAACAAATAAATTGTTGATTACGAAATTTAATTTATTTAATGATTTTTTTAATATTAAATTACAGTATTTTGTTCATTCTACTGTTTTTTTGTGATTTGGTTTTATATTATATTATTTCTAAAATCGGGGTTTCAACCAACTTTTTATGTTTTTCTTAATTTGGATTTGTAATTATAAAATAAATAGGCGATATATGCTGGTAATAATGATTTAGTTAAGTAGTTATTGAAATATGAATAAGTATTGCAATTCCTGCAGCAATTTTTAATCATCAATTCTGGCAAAATAGTTTCCACTGAGAATAATATTTATGTCGACACTATCTTGCCCCAACCTCCTTAAATCCAGTCATTAGTCAACAACGAAAAAAAAAAAAAAATTTAAATTTTTATGGTTTGTTGACAATTTTCTAAACAGTTTTTGAAATGCGACTAGGTGATATTTAAAATTATTGAAAACGTCACTTCATGACAGTTCACAAATTAACAGGTTAGTTTATTTTACATAGAATAGGAATAATGAAAACTAGAAGACCAAAAATTAGAAATGGAAAAAATAAAAATTTGTTTTTTTGATAAATTAGGAAAATTTAAATATTTTCAAACTGGGCCGAAGAAATGTTAAATAAATTGAAAAAAACATAATATTTCCGGTCAATAAGGGTCTACCATGAAGAAGAAAAAAAAAAGTTCAATTGTTTATGTAGTTCCCAAACATGCTCCAGTAATACAAAACCCAATTACACCAACTGCTTTTGTGAAAAGATCAATTAAAAATTAATGCTAATCTAGCACTTACCAGTACAAAAGATGATTTCATCTATTTCTTCTGTGGTTCCATTGTCAAAGTAAGCAATATTTCCAGCTAATTTTTGAATCCAAGGTTTTTGCACCACCGAATCTTTTATGCATCCATTTGGTTCGCCTTTGAAACTTATGATAGCCTACAATATAAATCAGTGAGTAATCTACCTAATATTTCGAAAGCACGACTGAGCATCCATACCTTCTTGGCTGCTCCTACCACTAGATTACTAATATCACATCCTGAATAGGCAGCTCCCAGCAGCAAAACCCTTTTTCCGACGTAATTATCTGGTTTTCTGTAATCGTGGCTATGAATCCAGTTCCCCTTGAAGCTTTCAATTCCAGGAATATTTGGGATGGATGGTTCCGAGAAATGTCCATTGCAAATCATGACAGCATCATAGATACCCGAATGTGTATTATTAGTTTTTAAATCTCGAACTTTCACGTACCATTTATCGCCATCGCGAGGACTAACTTCTTCTACGTGGTGAAGAAACTGGAAGAATGAATTTCTGAACGTCACTAAAGCACTGAATTGTGGTTTTCTTCAATAACTTCCAAAAAAGGTTATTAGTCTTTGACGTGGAGTAAAGGATTGACCTTTCCAATCCTTACTTTGTGAAATTCTTTATCTTTATAACTATTAAAATTTGTTAACGATTAATAAGCAACTGATATTAAAAATTCCTTAATGTTTCGATAAATATTTGCTAACACCGGATCAGGTGTTAGCAGTAATGTGAAATCTGGTCCGGTGTTAGCAAATATTTATCGAAACATTGTGAAGTTTCTAATATCTCTTGCTTTTTAATCGTTAATAAAGTTTAATAGTTATAAATTGTGGAATAAAGAAGTCAAACCTTTTTAAGGATTTTCTTTTAAAACTTGTTCAGCTAACGCTGAAAAAAATTTGATTTACTTTAATATGTTTAAGAAGCTGAAAGTGCTCGGCGAAATCATTGACGTATTTTAAAATCCTGCCCTGACTGACATAACCCAAGTGTTCTTCTTCCTTTGGAAAATCGAAACCCTCGAATGTCATGAGCTCCTTTGGAAAATTCGTCCTAGAATTGTGATCGAACTGAATACTGAAGCGAATTAATCATTTGATTACCTAAGGTTTTGGTACATTGCTGAATGTATAGGCATTCCATATTCGTCTAATCCTACTTTATCGACATAGTTCCACGTGCCACCTATCATATCGGTTTGTTCAAAAACTTCCACTTGGTGACCATTTTCGAGGCCGCCACGAGCTGAACAAAGTCCGGCTACTCCGGCCCCAATAATGGCTATTTTCATTGCTGCAAAATACAATTAATCCAATGAAATCGTAATTTTATGAAACATTTTAAGTTAAAAGTAACAATAAAAAAACTTAAAACTTATTCAGACTCCGCGAATTCTAAAATTTACGACGTAAATAGCCGGTGTGAAAACGTAGGCGTGCATAGTTAACTAATCGAAAGTTACAGTTAAAATTAGTGGAATTAGCGAGGAATCGCACTTGGTAACGGTACATGCAAATAAATTCGAAACTAAAAGGTTTTGCATCGGGATCGTGTACTGCGCAATGGGAAATTAATTCAAGAAAACGGACCGTAGTGCACATTTCCGACTTCGTATATCAAATAATCGCCCCATCTGACAAGAACAACACCTGCTCGGTCTAATACATGGTACTGCGATGCTCGTGCGGTACCACCTTCGCCTGCACACTATTTACACGATCCACTTTTATCGCCAAACATTTTACTGCACGAGAAAGGAAGAACCTTTGAATTGTAAATCGAGACATGAAGACGGTTTTTACTGGGGTTTAATTACAAAAATTCCGACCAAGTGCAAATCGAATTTGCGCAGCAAGATTTTATTTAACGTCGTCGACAATCGGTCACATAAATTCGGAGAGCACTGACGAAAGATTTTTTTTCGGTTGCTTGTGTTTATGTAACCGATTTTTGGAAACAACAACTCTAAAAAGTCTCCGATGTCGAGTTTGTCACCTAAGACCAGGACTTTCCATCCACTGAGGCATGCCTCACCAGGGGAGACCTAATAAGATGAAATTTTTACCTTTTTAAATTTCCACTTTTAAAGATTCTCATTTTTTTAAATATGATATTTCTTCAAAAGTTCTAATTTTTTCAAAATTATTATTTTTATCAACACTTCAAATTTTTTCAAAATTTCTATTTTTTCAAAATTTCTGCTTTTGTAAAACTTTTAGTTTTTCAAAATTTTTAGTTTTTCAAAATTTTTAGTTTTTCAAAATTTTTGGTTTTTCAAAATTTTTAACTTTTATTGTAAATTTTTTTCAAATTATTTCAACATTCTTATTTCTCAATAATTAAGTTTTTGCAAAAAGTCTACCATTTCAAAAATTTGACTTCTGAAAATTTCACTTTTTTGGATATTTAAAAATTCGGAATTTTTTGAACTATTTCGCCTTAGTTTTCAAATTTCCGAAGTTGCATAGATTTTTTAAAGATGTTGATATTTTGAAAAGTATTGACAATTCTGAGATTTCGTCTTTCTCTTTAAAAATTTTCATTTTTCAGAATTTTGACGAATTTTTTTAAATTTTGAGTGTTTTTAAAAATATAGATTTTTATAAATATAAATTTTTAAAAATTTTTTAAAAGTTCTTTGATAATCTCAATTTTTTTTCAAAATTTCGATTCTTTCTTAAATTTTCGGTCTTTCTTAAGATGGTAACTTATTTTTGAAAATTTTGGCCTCAAAATTTCGACTTGTTTCGACATCTTTACAAAATTTCGAATATAGTTAAAAAGTTCTACCTTTTCTTAAAAATTTTGCCTTGTCTTTTGGAAATTTTAAAAAGTACAATTTTATTTAAAGATTTCGACTTATTTGAAAATTCCCATTTTTTCAAAAATTATAACTTTTAACGAAAATTTTTTGTATTTTCTAAAAATTTCGGTTCTTTTAAAAAATGTGAAATTTTTTGAAAAGTGAAAAGTTTCGTATTTTAAAAAGTTTGATTTCATTTCTTAAAAATCGCCCCATTTTTTTAATTTAAGAAGTTTTTCCTCTTTCTTGTTAAAAAAGTTGTGACCATTTTTTGATATTTCGACTTATTTAATAAATACGATTTTTTTTAATTATTTTTAAAATTTTAACCTTTTGCAGAATTTTAAAATTTCAAAATTTATAATATTTTAAAAATGTCAATCATTTTAAAAACTTGACTGAAAATTTCGACATTTTCGAACTTTTTAAAGATTCCAAATTTTTTTAACGTTCACATTTCTTCTTAGTTTTCAAATTTTCCAAGTTGGGGATATTTTAAAAAATGTTGACATTCGACTATTTTGATATTAGGACTTTTTCCTTAAAAATTTTGGTTTTCAAAATTTCAACCTCTTTGAAAATTTTGACTCTTTTTGAAAATAAAAAAAATTTTTCAACATTTCAAGGTTAAACATTTTTTAAAATGTCGAATTTGTTTCAACATTTTCGCAAATTTTCCAATTAAGTTGAAAATTTCGACTTCTTTGTAAATTTCAGTTTTATTAGATAACCGCATTTCTTCACAATTTGCTCTTTTTTGATATTTTCAACAAATTTTTAAAATTTCGACTTTTTTAAAAATTACAGTTTTTTAAAGAATTCGACTTATTTGAAAATTCTTATTTTTTAAAAATATAAATTTTAACGAAAATTTCTCTATTTTTAAAAAATTCGGTTCTTTTAAAAAATTTGAAATTTTTTGAAAAGTGAAAACTTTCGTACTTTAAAAAGTTTTGAATTCATTTTTCGAAAATCACGCGATTTTTTTTAATCTTAGAATTTTTTTCAAAGTTTTTCCATTTTCTTGTTAATTGTTAAAAAATTTTGACCATTTTTCGAAATTCCGACTTAATTTTAAAATTCCCAATTTTTGCTAAAAATTTTTACATTTTCAAAATTTAGATTTCTTGAAAAATTTCAATGATTTTAAAAATTTTATCTTTTGAAAATTTCGCCTATTTTGAATTTTTTGAAAATCTCGAATTTTTGGACTTTCTCCTCTCGCCCTAGTTTTCAAATTTTTGATCATTTTAGATTTTCAAAAATTTCAATTTGTTTTGAAAATTTTGATTCTTTGAAATTATAATTTTTTCAACATTTCAAGGTAAAATTCTTTTAAAAATTTCGAATCTATTTGCAAATTACGTATTCTTTCGACTTTTCAACTTTTTCTCAAAATTTGGGTATTTCTCAAAATGTCTAGTTTCTTCAAATTTTCGAATTTTCTTTAAGTTTAGACATTTTCAAAAATTGCGACCTTTTTTGGAAATTTGGACATTTTAATTCAGATATTTTTAAGTTCTCTAATAAGCTAGATTTTTTTTTTGAAATTTCGATTCTTTCTTAAATTTTCTGTCTTTTTTAAGATTGTAACTAACCTTTGAAAATTTTGACCTTACAATTTCGACTTATTTCGACAACCTTTGAAAATTTTGACCTTACAATTTCGACACAGTGCTTTAGTAGTTATTTCGACATTTATACAAAATTTCGAATATCGTTGAAACTTTTGAAATTTTCTATAAAATTTTGCTGTATTTTTTTTGAAAATCACGCCATTATTTTTAAATTAGGAAATTTCTTGAAAGTTTTTCTTTTTTTGAAAGTTTTGACCATTTTTCGATATTTCGACTTTTTTAATAAATACGATTTTTTTGAAATTATTTTTTAAATTTAAAATATTTGAAAAATTTTCACTTTTTCAAAATTTATATTTTTTGAAAAATGTCAACCATTTTAAGAATTTGATTTTTGGAAAATCTCGACCTTTTTGAATTTAAAAAAAAATCGAATTTTTGGAACGTTCTCATCTCGCCTTAGTTTTCAAATTTGAAAAGTTGCGGATATTTTTAAAAATAGAGACCTTTGACTATTTTGAGGTTACGACTTTTTCCTTGAAAATTTTGATTTTTCAAAATTTCGACTTTTTGAAAATTTTGATTTTTTAAAAATAGATATTTTTCAACATTTGAAGGTTAAAATTTTTCAAAAATTTCGAATTTATTTCAAAATTATGCATTTCTTTAAAATTCAGAGTTCTTCAAAATGTTCGACTTTTTCTCAAAATGTCTATTTTTTTCAAATTTTCGACTTTTCATTAAGTATGGACAATTTAAACAATTTTGACCTTTTTTGGAAATTTGGACTTTTTAATTCTAATATTTCCAAGTTCTTTGATAATTTCCATTTTTTTTTTAAATTTTGAGTCTTTCTTAACTTTTCGGTCTTTCTAAAATTGTTGAAATTTTTGAAAATTTTGATCTTCAAATTTCGACTTGTTTGACATTTATACAAAATTTCGAATATAGTTGAAAATTTCGACCTCTTTTGGAAATTTGGACTTTTTAATTCGGATATTTCAAAGGTCTTTGAAATCTCGATTTTTTAAATTTCGATTCTTTTTTAATTTTCAGACTTTTTTAAGATTACAACTTAATTTAAAAAATTTTGAGTCTTTCTTAAATTTTCGGTCTTTCTAAGATTGTAACTTATTTTTGAAAATTTTGATCTTAAAATTTCGACCTGTTTGACATTTATACAAAATTTCGAATATAGTTGAAAATTTCGACCTCTTTTGGAAATTTGGACTTTTTAATTCGGATATTTCAAAGTTCTTTGAAATCTCGATTTTTTAAATTTCGATTCTTTTTTAATTTTCAGGCTTTTTTAGGATTACAACATAATTTTGAAAATTTTGATCTTAAAATTTCGACTTGTTGCCTTTTTTTTTAAATCTTGACTTTATATTCAAAATTTCATTTTTTTTATTTAGTAAATAATAAACATTAATGAATACAAGACGTTTCAAAAATTTGACTTCTTTATGAATTTCGATTTTATCAGATTACCACATTTTTTCGCAACCTGCCTTTTTGAAATTTTCTACTATTATTCAAAATTTGGACTTTTTCAAGAATTGCGTTATTTTGAAGATTTTGATCCTTTTTTTTAAATCTTTGCATTTTTAAATAATTTAAAATATCGGCTTTTTAAAAAATGTTACAAATTTTTAAAATTGAAAAAATTTGATTTGCATTTTTAAATTTTAGAAGTTTTTTTGAAAATTTTGACTTTTCTTTTTAAAATTTCGTAATTTATAGACATTTTTGAGCACTTTGCAATATTTGAACTTTTTTAAAAAATAGGATTTTTTTCCAAATTTTCATTTGTTTTTAAATTTAAAATTTTTTTAAAATTTTAACGTTTTACGAAAATTTCGATGCTTTTCAATATTTTGACATTTTTGCCTTTTTCCAAAATTTTACTTTTAAAAACAAATCGTTTTTTTAAATCTCGGCATTTCTTCAAAATTTTGACTTTTTCGAAAAATTTGATTTGAAATTATTTTTGAACATTCGTTTCTTAAGAAATGCGATTTTTTTGCAAATGCTAATAAATGTTTTTTTTAAATTTCGGTAAAATAGTCAAATTCTTTAAAGTTTTAGTTTTTTGAAAATTTTAACCTTTTTTAAAGTTTCTGACTTTTCATAATTTTGAATTCTTTGAAAATTTGAAATTTCTTAAACATCTAGACTTTGATTCTTTAATTTATTGAATTAAAAGTTTGGGATAACAATTTTGATATTTTCTGAAATTTCGACTATATTTTGAATCTTTGACTTCCCAAATTTTTGAATTCGACCACGTGGCCCGCTAGTAAATTTTTTATTGGTAGATGCGGTATATCAAAGTTTTAACATATTTGATTATGTTTATAATTAAAAAATAAGTCTTGCAAATCTTTCTTCTTCTAGAAATGAAAAAACTTAATAGAGCATGACAATAAGGGGAGGCTCAACTAATAAAATTTGCTAACCCCTGTGTTAGAGACATCCTGGAGCCCCATACTCTCGCAACACGACAATTCGTTCAGACACTTCGTGTGTAACTGCACTGGCTCTGCAAAATCTCAAGTTTAAACTGATTCTACACCCTCCTTACTATCCCGATTTTGCTTGCACCTTGGAATTTTTATTTTTTCTTCTATTTAAGAGAGACGTCAACCGACAAGTTTTACGTAAAAAGCAATCCACAACAAGCAAAAATTAATTTGGATATTTGTATTTAAAGATATTATAGCTTGTTACTACAAATACACATTTCTGTTAAAACGGTTGCCAGACTCCTACGAAATATTTTATTACAAAGATGGAGCACGCATTAACTTCGAAGATTTTTCTAGGTCTAGGTTACGTGACGATTTCTTCATCGACTAATACAATTGACTCATTTGGCAATTATGTCAATTTTGGAGAGTTTTCTGACCCAAGAAGGCTAAAAATTTAATCTGCCTTACCTAATTTTAAAATCAAAGAAGGATCAACTGCACACACTTCTCTTATATTCAGTGAACAAGATTTTGTTAGCGGACAGATTTAATAGTGCTGGAATATTGGCATCACGTGTTCAACTAATATCGAACTTTATATTATCTAATTTCGCATCGCAATTCATGTTTAGCAAAAATGCAATTGTACATAATGCATTAGTGGAAGTGTGAATGTAGTTATGCAATGCTAATAAGTACTGAGATAAAGAGATAAATGGATAAAAATTCTTCAGAAACGTTGAACATTTTAGTCTCTGTATCTTATCTCTTATTTGTTTTTATTTTAATACTCGTCTAATCATACACCATGTGGAAGTTTTCATTGATGATCAAACTATAACAACATTTTAAATCACAAACAACGTTATATCACATCGATAAATAATTATATCAAGAATTTCGTCAGCCGATCTGACATTTCCAAGCCTACTAATCCGATTGACTAGCAACAGCAGAATCTAACTAATCTACTAGGATTTGAATTGATGCTGATATACAGGGTGTTACAAAAGTCCGGGCCGCTACTTCAGGAGCATATTCTACACATTAAAATATGAAAAATGTTGAAATACATTTTTTTCTTTAAATTACCTCCTAACGGAGATATGACCATTTAAAGATGGCGCCCCTAAAGTGGTTTTTTTACTACAAAAAGTTAACGGTTAGTAGCAAAGTCATGAAATTGGGCAAGCAGTTAAAGAATTGGATTAGGCATATTCTCATGTAACATATTTTTTAAATAAGCAGTAGCGTGGTGTGTAGGGGGTTGCCCGCGATTATTTTTTGCCGTAACTTTTTTGTATTGCAATATTTCGACAGAAAAGTGCCATAATCGTAAAAAGCAACATTTTTTATACAAAAAAGGTACTCTTTCTCAAAGTCGCTAAAAGTAACCGTTTCCGAGAAAAAAGCGTTTAAACAAAATTGTTGCATTTATTAGAATTCGTTTTGCAAATTTCTAATTTATCCACTACTAACTGCATTGATATAAAAATAGTACAAAATTAAGAAAAAAAAAATCAAAGCAAGTGTTCGAAATTACTGCCCCCTGCAGCAATACATTGCTCGGCTCGTCTTCTAAGGGAACTCCTTACTCTTTCGCAAATGCCTGGTGTATTGTGAATCTGGTTGAACCCATTTTCAATTCGTTCACGAAGATCATTGATATTGTCAACTGGTGTGGAGTAGACGATCTGCTTTAGATGTCCCCATAAGTAGAAATCGAGTCGGTTGAGGTCAGGAGACCTAGCTGGCCATGGTATCGGACCTCCTCGACCTATCCATCGTTGATGATAGTTGTTATTCAAAAATTCCCTAGCAACTGCACTAAAATGAGCAGGTGCCCCATCGTGCATTATCCACATTCGCTGTCTTGTTATGAGTGGAACATTTTCAAGTAACACGGGTAACTCTGTTTGCAAAAAATGTCTATATGATGCTCCTGTTAACCTATGAGGTAAAAAAAACGGTCCAATTATAGAGTCCCTTATTATTCCTCCTCAAATGTTAAGTGAAAAATGTTGCTGATGTCTCGACTGAATAACTGCATTGGGATTTTGAACTTGCCACTGATGCATGTTGTGAAAGTCCGTAAATAATATGAGCGATGGAAAGTTCTCAATTTCAGCGATCTTATGCAATAGCCAGTTGCAAAATTCTATTCTTGGAGGATAATCAGCAGCAAGTAACCCTTGCACTCTTTGAAAATGATAGGGGTAAAATTGGTAAAATTTCAAAATTCGCCAGATAGTTACGTGATTTACTCCTTCGGCTAAAGCAAGTTGTATAGTGCTGACACATTGATCTTCTTCAACTCGCTGAAGCACACGCTCCTCTAAATTAGCAACTTCTGCGTTTGGCCTTCCTACACGTTCGCCTTTGAAAACAAAATTTCCTGTTTCACATAAACGAGCATGAATTTTCTGGAACAATTTTTCTCCTGGTAGGTGTCTATTAGGAAAACGTTCAGCATAAAGCCGTCTTGCTTCAGCACGATTACAATTTGCAAGCCCGTACATTAAATGCATATCGGCCATTTCCTGATTTGAATAGTCCATTTTATCAAAATAATGAAAAGTTAAAAAACTACTACACTTACTATTGACAATAAAAACTGCTAAAGTTTACAGCTTACGACCAAATTTTATCAGTGACACAACGTCAATCTCTGGCAGATATTGTCAAGTACAATTGTTTTCTTTACGATCAGTTTGCATGACCAACTTATTTTTTCTTATACAAATTAGTTAGAATTTCGAAGACGGGATAGGATTATTTAAACGCCTTTTTCTCGGAAACGGTTACTTTTAGTGACTTTGAGAAGGAGTACCTTTTTTGTATAAAAAATGTTGCTTTTTACGATTATGGCACTTTTGTGTCGAAATATTGCAATACAAAAAAGTTACGGCAAAAAATAATCGCGGGCAACCCCCTACACACCACGCTACTGCTTATTTAAAAAATATGTTACATGAGAATATGCCTAATCCAATTCTTTAACTGCTTGCCCAATTTCATGACTTTGCTACTAACCGTTAACTTTTTGTAGTAAAAAAACCACTTTAGGGGCGCCATCTTTAAATGGTCATATCTCCGTTAGGAGGCAATTTAAAGAAAAAAATGTATTTCAACATTTTTCATATTTTAATGTGTAGAATATGCTCCTGAAGTAGCGGCCCGGACTTTTGTAACACCCTGTATATTGCTGTTTTTTTTTCGTGCATTTTAGTAGATTACCAAAGAGGTTACAATTGTTTACGATGTAACTATACAGGGTGATTCAGTCATAACGGCATTAATTTTAACTACGTGTTTAAAAGGCTCAGTAAGGAAAGAAAACCAAAAAAAAAATTATTCGACCTTTTAAAATAGATCTAAATCAATCTATTGACCACCAAAAGCCCAGCGCTACTGACCAGATTAAATGCTTTACGGCAACATACGCTTATCACGTCATCATTCACTCACCAGATGCAATGATAAGCCGGCCTGGCGAGGGCGAAACATTGCTAATTAATGGGCAACAAATCTCTATTATTTATTTTGACGAATAAGTATTTGTATTTTCATCCACTAAAAACTTTTTACATTTTTTTGTTTCGGTAATTAATCGGTCTGATGAAAAGTAAAACGCAACATCAAAAAAATAAACGAACACAAACGATCCAAACTAAAATATTAATTCTACAAAATAAATAACGATACGACGCACTAGTTTATTTAATTTTGAAGCATATTAACGTTAGTTAGCAGTTAGGTTGTTGTTTATAAAAAATATATCAACGATAGCCCACAGTTAAAATAGGTGCAGTGTACTTACATTAGTAATCGAGTGCTTTTTTCCTAAACTATTTTAGACCTATCAAACTACAAATGGGTCGAAAAAATTTTATCGTATCACAGAGGGTCACAAAAAATAAAACGTCGGGAAATAACGCTCGAGTATTAACCACTATTAACACTTACACCCACAACAGCGAATTTAATTCATTACTTGCATGCTTGCAGCATTGATATCAACGTTTATCGCGATTTCACCTTTATTTATCGCGTAACTTTCTTTTTCAATTCCTCGTTACCTGATTTTCATATAAAAAAGCAAATCACCAAACTACTTTTCCGCAACCATCGTTGCCACTAGGATCATCTAATGTTTTTCGTATTGTCATGACCTAGCAAAGTTTTGCGCAACCGTAAATTCTCCTTCTTTCTATTTATGTGGGCCTTGGAGCTTTAGAGTCAGTGACAGCTCAAAAAGGGGTTTAAATTATGATTTTAAAATATTTTTCTCCAGCATAATTATACCTAAAGGAAATTTTTTTAAACAGGTATTCGTATTATATTTGTTTTTCTCTATCTTTCCTTTAAAATCAAACCGTTATGACTCAAATACCCTCTATAAAGGTCACTAGTATAGAAGCAACTCTCTAGTATTGTGGGTTGCATAGTATCAGGCAACTGACGTCCTTAGCCTGCCATGCATTTATATATGTTAAACATAACAAATAATGTCAATTAAACGTTCTGCCATGAAGCAGTCGAACATGTTACAGTTGAACACATTTACAACCAACTATCATTTAGATTACCAGGATTTCTTTTCGGGATGGGGGGGGGGGGGGCTGCGATCCTTCCGCTAAAACTACCTAGTCTTTGTTTGCGTTTAGGTTAGAGCTAAGAAGCCACGGTCCAACACTACTTTACTATTAATATTATTATGGTATAGAAGTATACTAAAATATAAAAAAAATAGACTAAAAACATTTCTAGAATCTAACTCTTCTAACATTCTCACAAAGTAATTTAACAAAAGATGATAAAATCACTTGAAAGATATTTCTTTTCTAAAATTTATCTTTGAACTGTTTTCTATAACCTTACTTTTTTTTAAACTTCGATTCTTTCTAGAAACCTGGAAATTTCGCCGAAGTTTTTGTGAAAAATATCAGATATCGAGATTCTGAACTTAATATTGAGTTTTTTGAATTTGGAATTTTAATTTGAAATGTCTAGAAAAATCTACATTTAGAGTGACAAATTCGTTTTAGAAAAAGTTTAATTACGACCATGTTTATACTTAAAAATAACCAGGATTCATTATTAATTATTTCTGAAAATATTAACTTTTTTAGAAATTTTGAATTTTCTAACACAAAGTAGGATATGTTAATATCCTAACAAATTTAGCTGTTAGAACACAAAGTTGTTAGTTTTTTAGATTCGAAATTTTAAAAATAAATTGACATTTAGAATTCCTCTCTAAATCAGAAGAAAAAAAAAAGCTATAATTTTCGAAAAAAAAGGTTTGAAGTCAAAATGTTCTAAAAAAGAATCTCTAATTTTCAGAACATGAAATCTATTAACAAAAACTAATAACACTCAACATTTTGTCTTGAAACAAAACCTAAAAAACGAACTGATATTACCTAAAATTTTATTGTTTTCTCAAAATTGCCAGGGGATTTTTTTATATATTTATATATATATTTATTTATAAGAAAGTCAAAATATTGTGAAGAAGTCTGAATTTTGAACCAGTGCTAATGTAATTTTTTTTTTCAAAATTTCTACTTTAGTCTTGACATTTTTAAACTCGTCGTGAAAAGTTGTAAACATTTTATAAATCAATTTCTTTCAAAAATATAAATTTATAGTTGAAATGTCGTGATTAAAAGTAAAAAATTTCTTAATTAAAGTTGAAATTTGATAACTAAGATAGAAATTTCAATATTTTATTGGATTTACACTTGGAAGTCAAATTTTGGAGAAAAAAGTCGAATTTTCAAAATCGTAATCGAAATATAAAGAAATCAATTTCATAACAAAAAATTTCGATTTTTTTCATTATGAAGTTTAAACTTTTTAAAAAAATCAAAAATTTCGAATTAAGCTGATGGGTTAAAGTTATTAAAAAAATCCTGAATTTTCCAATTTAAAAATGCTCAAGTTTGATGTAAAACACGGAATTTAAAAAAAAATCGACATTTTAGATATTTATTTTAAAGTTCAGTGGCCATGTTGGAAAAATTATAGAAGAAATTATATATTCAAAATTTTATTCAAATACCGAATTTAAATTTTTAAATTCCAAAACTGTAAAACTATTATCACAAAATCCAAGTTTTTCTCAAAGTTTGGTGTTAAGCCTCGAAAAATCACTTGTATAAATTTCCAGTTCTCAAAATTTGATTTTTTTAAATGGGGAGCTTAAGCTTGAAAAACTTGCAAAATTCAATATTTTCTTAATAAAATTTAAAACGTAAGATAGAAATTCCAAATAAAAAAAAAATTTCAAGAACAGCTTAAATTTTTCTAGAAACGAAATCTCAGATTTAAAAGTTAAAATTCTGGAAAAAATTCGAATGAATTGAAGGTAAAAACTTTAAGGTTTAGGGTGGAAATTCCAGAATGAACTCGAAATTTTAGGAACTTAATTTCGAATGAGATTTTAAAATATGTTTTTGTTAATTGTGAGTTTTGATCGGTTAATGCCTTTTTTTTAGAGTATTTTACCTTTTTGGTGCCTTCTTTAGCTTTTCGTTTTTGCCCAAATAAACATTTTGCTTACCTTTTTACCTTGCTTGATTGTGCTTAAAAGCCGTTTCTAATAATAAGTAATGGGGTCAAATTTGAAAAAAAAACATCCTTTCATTTCAGTACGAAAACAAAATGATCCATTAAAAATGGTTTTTAAAAATCTGGAAAGTTCATTTCTATCTAGTGTTAAGCCAAAAAATTTCGGGGGGGGGGGCTGCAGCTCCCTAGCCCCCCTCCTGGTTACGGGCCTGATATGGGTCATTTCGACCTTCTCTTCGTCCACCCCGCACCTCGACCTAAGGAGATCTCTTGTGCATATTCTGCTCTATGTAGTTTCCAGGTTCAAACTCTTGTAGAAGTTTATTATTGACCTGGCATTGAGTTTTTCCACATTTGGGGGGTCTAAGGACGCCCATCCGATTTGGACGTTCCTTTTACGTGCAAGAACATCGCAATTGCATAGCACATGTTCTGCAGTCTCCGCAGCTTCCGCTCAAATGCGACATATGTCTGTTTCAGCTTGACCCATTTTCTTGAGGAGATACCTCATACGGCAAAGCCCTGTTAAGAGGCCGGTTAGGATCCTCAATTTGGATTTGCTGAGTTCTATGTAGACTTTTGTTCCAGTGTTCCAGATATGAATCTTTTCGCCTGTCATAGTCTTGGATATGATCTTCAGTGGGAAATTCTTGACTTTGCTTTCTATTTTTTGACCTCATTGTTGATTTGACTTTTAGAAAAACCAAAATCCGGTTCAGGTCCAAGAAATGACGATGCAGATCCTTCTCTAGCGAGTTGGTCCGTAGCTTCATTCCCTTGTATTCCCTTGTGTCCTGGCTGATCCTGTTGTGTTTAGCCAGTTGCTTTAGAGTTTGTTGACAGTCCCAACTGTCATAGATCGGTATCTGTTTTCTCTGTTCCCATTAGCAGGCTACGGTCACTACAAATAATTCCAATTTAAATTATTAATCAGCCAAATAAATGCTCAAGAGATATAAATCGGATTGAGATATTTGTAAGTGACTTTCAACTGTACCTTAGAAGAAACAAACTTAGAAACAAAGAAAAAGTTTGAGGTTAAGACAAATTCGACTTCACGAAAATGCTTTTGAATTTTTTATACTTTTGTTTCACATTTTGAGTATTTTCTTGAAATATCTTGAAATATATTTTCAAAATTTTGAATTTTTCTTAAATTGGTTTTTCTAAAAATGTTGAGCTTCTCCTCTAAATTTGAAACCTCGGGAAAGCGTTTAAATTTAAAAAAAATAAATACTGAAAATATTTTAGAATTGCTACCAACTTTTTTCTGGCAATTCGAAGTTTACATTTTACACTTTTCGTTTTGTTTCCTTAGTCAATCTGAAGCAATGACGGATAATGGTTTGTCGGAGAAAAAGCATGACATCAGGCTACAACCATCTGCGTAGTGGTATATTGGATTGGAAGTTGAAGCTAAGAGATCGTTTATCTGTAACAGAAACAGAGTAGGAGACAGGACAGACCCCCGAGGCACGCCTGCATTAATCGCAAATGTCCAGGATGAGATGCCATCGATGACAACCTGAAGAGATCTGTTAGCGAGAAGATTGGTTATCAAATGACAGAGTCCAGGAGGAAGACCATACCAATTTGGCGAGAATCGGTGCCAGACTCTGTTGAGGGCCTTTCAGATATCCAATTCCACAATCCTAGCCTCACTATGTTTTCCATAGCTAAGTTACAGATATAAGTAACATATGCCAATAGATAGCCATTTGAGCGTTGTTGTGGAAAACGTATTGCATGTCCGAGACGATTCTATTTTCCTCCAAATATTTGGGAATCTCGATGTTGATAAATTTTAGATATACCAGGCAACAAAGATATAGGGCGATAGTTGTTAGCCAGATTGCTTTTTCCCTTTTTGGGAATAGGCTGCACCCTAGTAGATTTCCAGATGTTTCCACTTTTGGTGTAAGAGAGTGTGAAAAATTTGCTTGGGGCAGGAGTCAACACTGGAGCCCACTTCTTAAGAACAATAGCGGGCCAGAAGCTTTTGATGTGTCGAGTTCGAGGAGATTCTTCCTGACTGTGCGTTATCTGAAAACAACTTCAGACATCGAAGTGCCAACCTTAGGAAGAATAGGAGGTTCTGAGTTTTGAAAATCAAGGTTGGAATTTTTAGCAAACATTGAGGCTTGCAGGTTAGCCTTTTCCTTGGAAGTAGTCGCAATATTGTTGTTGTCATCGAGTAAGGGCTCTTTCACACGAAGAGCCATAAGGCTCGCACTCGAGAGAGCGAGCTTTTTCCGCTCCTACCTTCCAGTCTTAAGTGCGTCCCATGTGAAAGCTCAAATTGTACTCTTTGCATTTCAATCTTGGGAGCCGTCCGCTCGCTCGCGAGTGCGAGCCTTACGGCTCTCCGGGTGAAAGAGCCGTAAGGGTGATAAATTTGACGATGTAAAATTCCTTCCAATTGATTTTGCAAGTACTTAAGAGGACTTGGAACCATTCGGACAATTGATAAACCTCTGGCACTTAGCTTTAGAACGTCTATCACAGGAGAATGCAATTAATATGGATCAAAGGACATTCTGGGAAAGAGAAAAATGAACGCGCTGATAAACTGGCGAGGAAGGGTTCGAAGGGACGATTTATCGGACCAGAACCAACCCTTCTCGTGGCGAAATCAACCTTGAGTACCTACTTAACGGAGAAATTTATCGTAAACCCAGAGCCATATGGGCATCAATAATAACATGCTGACAAAAACAAGTTGTAGGCATAGTTTTGCCCTTTCTAATGAATTCTAATGAATGTCGTGCAGGGAAAGGGTAAAACTATGCCTACAACTTTCAAGGAATAACCTCAGGGAACTTGTAGAGATTTGGACAGGTCACTGTCGTTCAAACAAAAACCTCCACAGAATGGAAATTGTAAACGACCCAAGTTGTAGAGGATGTTTAGAAGAAGATAAGAGTATCGAGTACGTGATGTGTCACTGCCCAGCACTAGCATCAAACAGAGGATTCACGCTGGGGGACCTCCGGTCTAGTGTGGCCAGTTTGAGAGAGGCGCATCCAAGGGACGTTCTTCAGTTTCTCAACAAGTTTGGGTGGCTGAGTGAATGCCAAGGACACTTCAATCACAGGGATAGCACAATGGGCCCGGAAAGGGTGGCCTAAGTGCTGGCCTAAACTTTAAGCAACCCACAACGAATCCAGAATCTAAAAACCTCTGGCTTATTTGACTATCGAAATCACCTTTTGCCTCGTCAAATAACCTGTTTACAAAAATTTCGTTCATTTACGAAGGTGGTCCAAGTCTCAACTGAGGGATCATTTCGTCAGTGACGATATGCGGGATTTTTGAAGGAGACAGCCTGAGCACATTTTGGAATTTTGGAAAAAGTAAAAATTTTATTAACCAAGATTTATTGAAGGCAGACTTCTTTTGGAAATGAGGAATTGTGCATTCCATACCAATCTGGATAGTTTAAGTGATGGATTCGGCGACTGAGGAAGGGTTATCTGAGTTAAAGCAGACTTCTTGTCATGAGAAAGATGCAAAGAAGTCCCTTAATTCTTCCCAGTTAGCAGAGTTAAAGTGCCAAACCCTATGGGACTGTGTCTGAGAAGGAGGTGGTATATGAAGCGAGCGAGAGGCTGCTACACGCTTGTGATCAAAATTTCTACACGGCGATGTCACAGTGATTTTGTACGAGTTTGATTTTTAGTATAATACTAAAATTTAACAAAAAAAAGTACACTTTAATTTCAAATTAAAAGGAAAACATTGAAATTATAAGAAACTTTTTGAAATTCATAAAAATGTTTTTTAAATTTTCGAGTTGAACCACCTTTAGAAAAATGTTTATATTTAGGAAGAAAAATTTGACTTTTACAAAAAAAATAATTTTAACATAAAATTTAGAGAAAAAAGGTAAACTTGCAAGTTGAGTTGGGATTTAAGAGAGAAAAGTTGAGACCCTAAGGTTACGGTCTTAGGACAAAGATTCAAGTTACAAGTTGAAATGAAAAGTTTTAAAACAAATTATTAAAATTTTGGAAAAACTTGGAAACATTTTTTATAGACTTTAAGAAAGAAAAGATGGAAATCTATAAAAAAATATTCTGAGATTAAGAACATTTTTTAAAAAAGTTATAATTTTTAAAAATATAATAGATTTTTTAATGTAAAGATTAAATTAATACAAAAGTCAACCCTTTAAGTTTACGCTGGAATATTTAAAAAATAATTGAAATTTCAAGAAATAATTGAAAAGAGGATAATTTGATGCTACTTAAAAAGAGTTTTTGTATGAAATTTTGGCAAAAGGATAAACAATTTAATTTGAACTTAAAAATTTTGCAAAGACAATGTCAAACTTACTTAAAAAGGTCTTGTTTTTGAGTAAAAAGTTGAAATTTTGGAAAAAGTAAAAATTTTATTCAACATCAAAAAATGACACAGTCTAATTTTTGGAAAAAGCTCCAAGTCTTCTGATCTTGAAATTTAAAAATTTCGTGTTTAAATCTGCTTTCAAAAATAAATAAATAAACAAAACTTTGCGAAACACTAAATATATATAAAAAAAAACTAATTTTTGAGACAGCACTTTAAAGAATTTGTTATTTTTTTTTAATATATTTTTTTAAATCTTTCTTGGTTTCAGGGGATAAGATTTGTATTTCAATTTTTTATAAAATCGAAGTTTTGAAAAAAGTTGATACTTGCTTACTAAAGCTAAAACCATTGGAAAAAAGAAAGAGTTAAAAACAGTTAAAAACAGTGGCGGCTAGTGCTAAGGTTTGTAGGTTTGCGCAACCTCCAAAAAAACGTTGGGATAAAAAAGAAAGTAAATTGTCCTTTATGTTGTTTATTTTATTTATTGATAACAGATTTATCGCTACCAACCATACTGCTGAGTATTGCGGATTCCGCCGATTCGTAAGTGTTTGATGACATATTGGGTCCACGGTTTGCAAAGTTTGCTGGCTAGACTGCAAACTTTGCTTTACATATATGCACCTGCGCCTTAACTTATATTTTGTTCGCTTAAAATACTTGCCCATAAGCAAGCATTAGGTTGCATTTGTGGGTGCAAACCAAATATGGATTCGCTATTATAATCTGTCATCGGGCAATGTTGTGAGTCTTGAAACACAAATAAAAATGAATTCAGTGCAAAGTTTAATTGCACAGCCATTCTGCAACCGATCTGTGTCAAAAAAACTGGAACTTAAGCGACGTGGATGACCTATTCCAGACTTAAATATTGTGCAGACGGTGTTTTGTAAAAAGTGAAGTTTTAACAGAAGTAGTTCGCGAAGCTAAAGAAGTACCTATGAGACATTGTTATCTGCTAAGCTAAAAAACGATTCAGCTTCACTGGCCTTTTAATTGCAGCAACCTTATTATTTTTTTCTGAAAAGTGTACCCAACATAGAATCACTTTTCCTGAAAAGAATTTTAAAGAAACCGCCAAGGTTCATCCATTTTTTAATTTACAAAAACTAAGAACTAAACTAACCCTAATTTACTTTAATTTAAAAGTTTAAATCGGCTTTTGGTTTACTTGTACTCTATAACATTATTTCAGAAAATAGTGAGTATAGTGAAAGAATAAAAACTCTTTTAAAAAATAGATTATGCCAGGAAAGATTGTCCGCACTAACGGTGTCTTCAAAGAAAAGGACTTAATCCAAGGAATATTCGACTTCAGTAAAAAGTTATTGATAAATTTGCAGCTGCCAAAGTTCCAAAGATGGTAAAAGATGCCAAAGATAGACTTCCTCTTGTTTTTCTTTCTGTTTTTTGCGAAAATAAAAATAAAATATCTCTTAATTCCTCCAGCTTAATTGAAAATTTCCTGTTTCGGCACAATTCTGCAAATGTCTCTTTGCAACCCCCAAATTTTATTAGCACCAGCCGCCACTGGTTAAAAATGCTTCATAAAAAATTCTCATAATATTGAATTCTCATTGAGTTTTGCTTTTATGCTCAAAATTTCGACTATCCTTTCCAAATGTTAATTATTTTAATACCAAGTTTTTACCGAAACTTCTATAAAAATTAAAATTTCTAGACAAAAGTCTATATTTCAAAAAAAAGTGGCATTCTAGAGGAAAGAGTCGAAAATATCCAGAACAAGTTTATTTTTTGAGATTCAGACTCGTCCAAATTTTGTATGAATCAAACAATACCAGTAGAGCTGTTCTTAATGTTTATTCTTATTTTGACATCCTGTAGCAGCATGTTACATACATTTACTTGTTAGCGATCACCAGAAATTATAATTGATTAAAAGTGCTCGTTATTTTTGTGGTAGTTCAGCCAAAATTTTTCAAATGCCATGCTATTTTTTTATATTATTAAAAATAAAACATATTGAGCAAAATTAATGGGATGTCATAAATATGACGCGAATTTAACTTGACAATTAAAAAAATTAAGACATACTTCACGTTACCAAACTTGCACCGATGACAAGTATTAATTTTAAAGTGCTTATCAATTATGATTATCTAACGAACTCAATCTAACGTATAACAAAAAACTCCACGTTTTCGTGATAGGCAATGCACTTTTAAAATAGATTGCCATCGATCCACAATAATTCTTTGTTCTATAACAGCTCATTTATTTAAAATGATATACATCAATGTTTTACATCTCACTTTCATAATAGTCTAATGATTGATCGGACAAAGAATGCGTACTTTCGGTTATTTGCTGGAATCTCGCCTGTGTGCCGATTCCCCGTGGAGTACACTTTTCGCTACTTGACAAGGAGTTGATCGGTGTTCAACCTTTCGACCTCGGGCTGAATAGAAAATGTTGGCTATTTTGTAATTTTACTCAATAAATAATAAGGAATAATGGTCCTTGTAAATAATCGATGTAAAGTATTAATAATAGTGTATTGTTATGCTGCAAATATTGAAATGGTATCCTTCATAGTCCTGGCGATGATATCTCATTACTTCTCTATGTCTTATGACAAATCTTAAGTTTTTTAGTTATCTTTTATTTAATAATTTTTACAACGCTATGGTTAGTAAAGGAGTCTGTTTTTTACAATTATTATTTTTGGTTTTTTAAAAAAAAATCCAGATCTTCAGCATATTTTTAGTTACGTAGTACGTAGTATTTCTCTGAAGATGATAGCTTGGCTATCGAAACGCATTAGAGTAAGTGTTGTTGCGTTTTTTAAATATTCTTGGTTTCAGGGGAAAAATTGTCTAGCAATTTTTGAAGATAAGCAAGGACCAGTCCGTTCCACCAAAAAAAAATTACGCTGTAGTTCCTCAATTGATATTTGTATTTGGCTTTTCAGGTGCTCAGTTTCTTTCGTTATTTTAATTTTGAATTGAGGATATCATAGCTATTATATCCAACTTGCTTTTCAGTTAATTTAATTTAAAATGGAATATTTTATTGCCAGTTCAAGGGGAAAGGGATTTGTAAATCCACTTAGGGGATCACGATCAGGAGATTTGTGTTGGTTAGTACTCGTTAACCGTTCTGAAGTTTTGTTGTAATACGTGAAGGGATGCGATAATGCGATATGAATATCCCTTCGCGAGCATTATCACGTATTTTAGAACAATTGCGAATGTTATCAGATGTGATTCGCTCGGGACCGCACCTGAGTTGGGGATAAGGTCCCATCTTTCCCATGTAATTTATTTAAGCATATTTTCCTTTGAAATGTTGATAGTGCCTTGAAACAGTTATTAATTATTTCAAGTTAGTTTCAAAGTTTGATCTTCTCTAAGTAAGTAAATACTGGAAGTAGGGTGCATCTTTTAAATTACCTGTAACTAATTTTGGACATATTTAGATACATTTTTAGGGTTCTGCGCCAAAAGTGAAAAAGTGAAACGAGTAGGGGAGAGTCTGCAACAGTGGCCATACAGGAACACTTGCCACTTGTTCGCTATTTTCAAATTAAAGATGATCTAGTGCTGCCATCTGACATAAAGGTATCCAAACAAACGTATAATATGTCAACGAAATTATATGTAACGGTGTCCTGTTATTCACTTAGAAATAAATCTAACCTAAAATTTGGTGCGTGCAGTAAATTTTAACTAGCGGACATCTTTATTATTAGTGACAAAATAAAAAATATCAAAGTGAATTACGATTGGTGACTTACACCTATAGCATGCAAGTATTTATTGATATACAAATTATTCTAATGCAGGAAGTATTTATTTTGCTTGCCTCCTTTTTTTTAAAGCATGTAATCGTTGGTACAGAGGACAGGTTAAATGTAGGTACAGCGGCCACCACTAAACTAAATAAATCAGGAGTGGCCACTGTACCTCTTTTAGGGGAAGCATTCAGAATAATTTCGAATAATTGTATATATTTTTTAAAATTTTAGATTGCTTAAGAAAATTCCACGCAGAAAGAAAACGAACGTTGAAATTGGTAAAACTCCATCAGAAACGATACGTAATGCAATTTTTGATGTGGTAAATGGAGGATTATCAGCTAAAGCCGCGGCTATTAGGCACGGCATTCCCCGTACTACACTAAGAAGAAAGAGAAGAAAGATGAAATTAACTGGAATTCACCATCTTTGGAAGGGACACCAAGAATGTTTCCTAATTACAGTGTTACCCAAATATTTTCTTCTGAAGAAGAAGACCTTCTCAGCGAATACTTTCAAACCATGACCAAGCTTCATCATGGTATGAATCCAAAATGTGCTCGAAAATTGGCATATGATTTGGCGGTTGCAAATGGGAAAAAAATACCTGCCTCATGGAAAGATAATTGTACTGGTGGAAGGTTATGGTTCAATGGTTTTATAAAAAGAAGACAAGAGTTGTCCATACGGTCAGCAGAAGCAACGTCTTTGGGAAGAGCTATGGGATTCAATAAATCAGTGGTGCAACAGTTTTTTAATAATCTTCATCAAATTTATGAGAAGCACAATTTGGGACCTGAACAAGTTTATAACGTCGACAAAACTGCCCTTACTACTGTGCAAGGAGTAGAAAAAGTTCTTGCAAGGAAAGGTCAAAAACAGGTTGGCCACATAACGTCAAGTACGCGCGGTACTTTAGTAACTATGTGCGGTTGTATCAATGCAATTGGAAACAATATACCACCATTCCTGATATTCCCGAGATTATATGCTGAAAAATGCGTCACCAGGAACTGTTGGAACAGCGTCAATGTCTGGATGGATGACTGCTGACATTTTTGGGCAATGGCTAAATCATTTTATTAAACACACTAAACCAACACTCGAATCGCCAGGATTATTGGTAATGAACAACCATGAAACTCATGTTTCAATGGCAACTATAAAATTAGCAAAAGAGCATAACATAATACTACTAACGTTACCGCCGCATACTAGCCATAAGCTGCAGCCCTTGGATAAATCAGTTTACTTTCCCTTGAAAAAATTTTACAATCAGAGCTGCGAGACGTGGTTGTTGAATCATCCGGGAAAAAGAATTAGTATTTATGATATATCAGAAATTTTGGGACAATCATATTCACTAGCTTTCACGCCTCGAAACTGTATATCAGGTTTTCAGTCCACTTTCAGTCCACAGGTTCTCAGTCATATTTTCAATGACGAAGATTTTCTGACAGCCACTGTCACAGATTCACAACAAAATATAACTAAAACAGTGGAAAGTTTACCTAAGGGACAATATTTTTCTGAAACACTACCTTCCAACTCTTCATCCTTAATAAACAGGACTCTCGAGAAGCAATTTATTTCTCCTGTTGTTTTGAAACTGTTTCCTTGTGCAGCTGCAGCTCCGATTAAAAGATGTCAATTGAAAAAGAAAAAAACTGAAATATTAACCAGCACACCTGTTTTGAAAAGGCTTGAAGAAGAAGAAAAACTGAATAAAACTCGAAAAACAAGTCTACAAAAACAGCCCAGTTTAAAAAGAAAAGTGGCCGATTGTTTGAACGAAATACCAACAACAAAATTTACTGTTAATAAAAAACCTGAAGAAAAATCAAGCGACAGCGATCTGGATTTTGAACTGACCGATTCCGATGATGTGGATTTGTTTTCTGAATCAGACAAAGACGATGAAGCAATCATCAATGACATAGCAAATATTGCTCCGGACTCTTTTGTTCTTGTGAAGTTTGCTACAAAAAAAAACCTAAAATATTATGTTGGACGTTTTACAGAAATTTTGAAAAACACTCATGAATTCAATGTAACATTTCTAAGGCGAAACGGTAACAATTTTACGTATCCTGCTGTTGCTGATACAGCTACATTTTTCACGAAGGATATTGTGCTTCACTTGTCTAGGCCATTTAAAGCAGGCGGCTCTGCTAGAACCGCGAATTTATTTTCTTTTTCTACTAATTTATCTATGTATAATATTTGTTAGTTTGACTAACTTTTTTGTTAAATCTGTCCTTTGAATGTTTATTTATTCAATACTCATAAATATAATTCTGAGTTTTTTTGAAACAAAATTTACCTTTTTTTTTTAAATAAATTGTTTTGATCAGTGTCCAGCTGTTTTTGTGTACAGTTATTGTTTAAAAAAATGTCGTACACTACACCATATCATAGGGACCATTGTACCATACTATAGTGGCCATTGTACCATCGTTGTCGGTACAGTGGCCATTTTGCAGACCTTTTTAAAAGTTACCAAAATTTATATGTAAGTAATTTTTTCCGACATTTGTTTATATAATCCTTATGGCAACTGAGGCAATTTTCATATAAAATGATCAACATTGGTTATAATAATTAATAATCTTAGATATCAAAAAAAATC
Source organism: Dastarcus helophoroides (assembly GCA_028583605.1). Classification (NCBI taxonomy): domain Eukaryota; kingdom Metazoa; phylum Arthropoda; class Insecta; order Coleoptera; family Bothrideridae; genus Dastarcus; species Dastarcus helophoroides. The sequence continues at coordinate 5,651,971 of CM053337.1, read as the reverse complement.
CAAAAAGATGGCCACTGTTCCAGACTCTCCCCTATCTGTTTCCCATCTGTTCTCATAGTCGGTCGTTTGTAAAACTGTTAAGGGCATTGGAATTTATCATTGAGCTTATTGACTCGCTATTTTAGGTGCCAGATTTTTTAGAATATTTTTATTCTTCTTGCCAGGTTGCCCAAAATGGGAGGAAAAACACAATTTAAAGAAACATTGATAAGGTCAGTCGAACTTTTATGTAAAAGTGCTCTCTATATCAAAAACATTACCAAATTTAATGTCATTTTTCCAGTTTACTTGGCGAGTTTTACCTTACATAAAATAAGCGTTAAACGTACATAACTGAATGTTCTGATGAAGATTATTTTATCCTCTTTATATTAGCTGGATGGCAACCTGACCAGTCTTGGCCAGCGCTGATGAGTTAGTGGAGTTGCCGCTCGCGTCATTTTTCAAATTCTCGATCATAGGAGGCATCCATGCACGTGTTCCTCGATCCGTGAGAACGACGCCACTATTGCTCTATTTGCAAAAATACGATATTGATACGTGCATTAACTTCCTAACTCCAGTGTTTTCTCCTCGACTTGACTGTCGGCTGATTGCGTAGTGCATCTCGCAAATCCTCCGTTTCCTGTCCACTCGGAAAATAAACTAACGAGAAATAATACTTAATTCCTTATACCACGAGAGCAGCAACTTCTACACGTAATGTGGCATGTATATTTTATATCAGATAATGAACGAAGATGTCAATGTGAAAAATATGACATGTCTTGTTTTAAACTTGGAAACTTAAGGGTCCTCAATAAAAAAAAATCAGCCAAGAGCAGTCTCCCACTGAGTTCCATATCAATATACCAAACTGAGCAGTCAATAGACCAAATTAAATCATTTTTAGTTAAGTAGCATCAGTGGCGGCTGGTGACTTTTTGACAGGGGGTGCGCAGATGCAAAAATATTAGTAGTTAAGAGTTTAGGTGAATCCAGTGTCATAGCAAGATATTAAATTTAAGAGAAACAAAAGTGACACAAAGGTGTGATATTTAATAATATTTTTAAGAATTAAATGTAATTACCATCTTATAATCTCCATTTCATGAAAACTGCATTTGAAAATAAAATATATTTTATTACAAGGTTCTAATTAAACTCTACAAAAACACAAAAAAAAAATATTTTTTAAAACAAAATCCGCTCTACGATCTTTTAAAGAAATAAAGTCTTCATTACTTTCTCATCAAAATTGTTTAAATACAAATCTATAAAAGAATACTTACACCCTGGATTGGGTACTGCTATCTCTTTATGAATAGCGGTGCTATTGGCAGTTAGGCCTGGAAGCGGCACAATTAACAATCGCAATCAGATCAGCCGGGACCTACGCATTTAGCATCATAAACGTAAATACACACTCCAAACACTGACTCATACTCACCATTTGGCAATATCGCACATGCGAGGAGCGGCATACCCCGGGCTAGGTTTAACGTAGTGTTTTGTAGTTTATTTCTCCGCATCCCGTGAAGACCGTAGATAGGCATCGCACGGTACCCTCGCTAGGTGCATATTTCTGCGCGCACCAACCAATTTAAATTCCCTTATAATATTTTATATGTATAACGGAATCAAACGTTGGTGTATTTTATTCCAAGTCATTCACAAGTATTATTACTTAATTAGTATGTCATTATTTTGTGTTTAAAAATGTGATAAATTCAAGTCTTTTACATTAAACAAAAAAGAATAGATCGCTCATTTCACGAGGAGCGCACGCTCTTGCGCTCTTTAAGACCAGCCGCCATTGAGTAGCATTGAAATCTTAACCAAAATTTTTGTGAGATAATAGAAATTGTCCATTTTTAAATACACATTTTTTTCAACAGTCAGTGGCAACATATATGGAACTGGTGACTGTGTTGTTAATGGTTCAAGTAAAAAGCATTCAGTAGCAATTCGCAATGAGTCATTAACTAACATAATTTACGAGATCGCTCCAAATCACGCTAAAATGTTCAGTTTCGGTGGTAATTGTGTTGCGTGTAATTAATAAACCTTTGTTAACTCCGAAAATATTCATCTAATTGAAATAATGCAAAGAACAACTTTGATCTGCACTCTATTCTTCTATTAACTGAAGCAATTTATTTAAAAAAAAATGTGTTAATTTAGGTCAAAACGTTTTATAAAAGAAGTACCTATTTTTACATGGTAGAGTTTTTTCTCAACAACTATTACAGTATCTAAAAAAAAACCTGCAGCTTTTCGAAAATCTATTATCCAATTTCCACAAATCCTTTCAAAATCTAAATTTTATCTTTAGAAACCTAAGAATGCATTTAGATTAGACACTTTATTTCTTACATTTCTCCCTAACAAGATATTGATACCGGAGCGAAATAAATGTATTTTCAATTTTCCCGCTTTTGACGACACTCGCTGCATCAAAGCGCTAGGCAACCCTAATGAGTGAATTGTGATTCACTCAAGTCCCTCTGAGTAAAGTAGTTCCCTTACTGCTGTCGTCGACGCCAGTACTCCACCAGCGCAAGATTTCTCCAACCGTCGAGAATCTTCAGCCGCCCAGTTCCCATTGCGACCTTTGCTCATTTGCCTAGCGCTTTGACCGCAAATTTTCCACCGACGCCGACGTACGACATTAATAGTGCATCGTTGCGACCCCAGCTTAAAAACCCCTGACAAAATTTCCGTTCGTGAATTTCAAGCCACGTGCTCGCAGAGTGTGCTTTTTCCGTTAATATTTGATTTTTTTTTTTTGCGGTACGTATTCTTAATTTCGTGGCAGTTGTTTCTAATCGACATTCGCAGTGCTTCACTGCCAAATTGTCTGGATTTACTGTTAAAGCCCTATATTTTCTCATTTTTCAAGCCTTGTGACCGTTATCCGCCATTTTCCTTGTGTGATTTTCAAACGACGCGTCTTCTTTCGTGCTGCCATCTATGAACGTCAACCGCCATCTTTTATAGTTTCTAACGATACGTATCCTAAGTGCTGCCACCTGTGAGCGATGGTTGTCGTCTCCCATGTTTATATAAGACACCATCTTTTTCTGTTTGAAAACACTTGGCGATGACGTTCTTAATCCAAAAATTAGTTATTTTCGCCCAAATTGGCCGTTCCTCCCGGTCAATCCTCCTTACAAAAATGTTATCACGACTAACGCGGTATCCTTTAATGGCGTGCCCAACGTGTGGCTAATATCCTTTGATAAGGATATCGTTCTCCGTCCCTGAGATGTCGTCTATGCGGAGGAGTAGACAATTTTGTTCGCAGCAACAATATGGCGCCCAACAATCCCGAAACAGATACCAGCCTACGCTCGAAGATCGTGGTTCAAGGACTTCGTCTGCTTCTGTTACTAAGACGTTGCAATCTGGCAAAGATGATTTTCGCTATGAGCCATCTAGTGAAGCTTTGGCGGCATTCGATTTTATTCATGAGACCGTCTACCAGATTAAGAACGAAGGAATCCTGTCCGCAGCATCCCGAAGGCATTTACGAATCTTCGAGAACACCATAAGCACATTCCCTTACACCTACGCTGGATGGAACCAAAGATCACTGGCGCTCCAGGAATTGGTGAACCAAATAACTTCTGAAAGTTCCAGGCATCTAAGTTCAGCGGTTCTGACTTCCGCGGTCGAGTCATTCGCGGCTGCTATTCTCGCGGATCGCCCCAATTTCGTGACAGAAGTCGCAACAGATTTTCGTCCCGCGAAAACTCTCAATCCCAAGACTAAGCTAACCAGATCTCCAACCTCTAAGGCCGAGTTCGAGAATTATTCCAAATTAACGACTGAGGTCGCAAATTGTTCCAATTCCCCGGCCAAGGTCACGAAATCCACCAATTCCGCGCCAGATCTCGCAAATATTATCGAGACCGTAAATGCAACTTTCAACCAATTTCTTATGTCCTTAGCCGAGATCACGGATGCACAGTTGATCCCTATTAATAACCCTTTTACTGCTACTGCTCCCATTTCGGCGACTGAAGCTGCGAGATGCGCGGAGTCCGAGACTGAGTTCGCAACATTCTGCAGATCCGTGGCAGAGGTCGCGAGATGTCCTAGTCTCGCGAATTCAGTGAAAGACGACGCTATTTTAGCTGCCAAAGTCGCCACCAGCACGACGCCCACCAATTCCGCGGGTGCAGTCCCGAATCGCTCCGATTCCGCGACAGAACTCGTGGATTGCCCCAATTTCGCGACAAAGCTCGCAAATTGCCCCGATTCTGCGACAGACCTCGCGAAATCCTCAAATTCCGCGACAGAGGTCGCAGATTGCCCCAATTTCGCGACAGAGGTCGCAAATTGCCCTGATTCCGCGACAAAGATCGCCAATTTCTCCAATACCGCGACGGAGCTCGCAGATTGCCCCAATTTCGCGACAGAGGTCGCAAATTGCCCTGGTTCCGCGACAAAGATCGCCAATTTCTCCAATACCGCGACGGAGCTCGCAAATTGTCCAGATTCCGCGACAAACCTCGCCAATTGCCCTCAGTCTGCGACAAAGATCGCAGATTATTCTAATTCCGTGACTAAGGTCGCGGAATCCTCCATTTTCGAGGTAGAGGCCGCGAGATCCCCAGCAGTTGCGAATGCTCCCCTTTCCGCAGTCACGAACTCCACCATTGCCAGTTCCACGACTTCCGGTTTCACACCAACGACCGCCGCAACCACGAAATCGACTTGCACGACTGCGAAACCGACTTGCGCGACTGCGAAACCGACTTGCGCGACTGCGAAACTCCCTTGCGCTACCGCGAAATTTTCTTTCGCGAGTCCCGCGAAATACTTTTGTTCCAGAGACAGAAACCCACGACAACATTTAGTTCGAGTCCCCTTAGCCCCACATTTTCGGCGAAAATTCGAAATTTCGACTTCAGAAGAGGCTGAGCAATCCGAGACTGACTTTGTCAAGAAAGCTCGCCCCAGTTTCGCGCTTCCAGCTGAACCGCCTCCCCCGGAGCCACCGCCAGCGGATCCGCCTCCAATTGTCGAACACTACTTTTGTCGTTACAATGCCGACCCTAGCAGACGTTTCAGGACACCCGACCGACTCGAGCTACCAGATGTTCCCCTACACCTTTTTTTTAATGAGCCAACCTTCCACGCCTCATTAGGACGTTCGAAGCCATAGTGCAGTGAAGTGCAGTGAGGTGAAAAGACAAAGTGGAAAAACTCTCCTAGGTTAAGGTAGAATTAGGGAAACATTGTTAATAGGATTAGGCAAACATTGTTCGTAGATTTAAGTTAGATTAAGAAGTGCAGTGCGCGAGTGTAGTGTAGTGCAGTGCTAGTGACCGCGCATCATCAGCGACCAACTCGACACCAGGACCAACTCGACGCCAGGACCCGAACTACGACCGCTTCGTGATCGAGAGGAACCATTTTCTCTTCACCTTCCTCTTGCGAGGACCAACTTTCGTTTCCTTCTAGCAATTTCCAGAGGATTCACTTCCTCTCTGGCAGAGTCCCCAATGACTCTCGCCAACCTTTCGAGGACACTTTCCTCGCCATAATTTCTTATTTTTCGTCAAGAGGACCCATTCCTCTTCGACAGAGGCCCCATTGCCTCTCCCCGTCTATTCCAAGGACCCATTTCCAAGGAGACGACAACAGCGAAGAAGAAGGAGCAACCAGGTCACGAAGCTGTCACTACACCACATCTTTGAAGAAGATGCCCGCGAGGAAGACTGTGGTCACGTCCTTACCCGAGGCGTGACAGCTATCTTCGATAAGATAGCCATTTTTATGTTAGGTTAAGTAAATTTAAGACTTTTGTATTTTGTTGTTTGAAAATAAATGCTAGGGGAAGCAGCGTCGCACTATCACCGCGAAAATTCACTTTCACCAGAGTGTCGTCACCGGAGGGAGGGAGAATGATACCGGAGCGAAATAAATGTATTTTCAATTTTCCCGCTTTTGACGACACTCGCTGCATCAAAGCGCTAGGCAACCCTAATGAGTGAATTGTGATTCACTCAAGTCCCTCTGAGTAAAGTAGTTCCCTTACTGCTGTCGTCGACGCCAGTACTCCACCAGCGCAAGATTTCTCCAACCGTCGAGAATCTTCAGCCGCCCAGTTCCCATTGCGACCTTTGCTCATTTGCCTAGCGCTTTGACCGCAAATTTTCCACCGACGCCGACGTACGACATTAATAGTGCATCGTTGCGACCCCAGCTTAAAAACCCCTGACAAAATTTCCGTTCGTGAATTTCAAGCCACGTGCTCGCAGAGTGTGCTTTTTCCGTTAATATTTGATTTTTTTTTTTTGCGGTACGTATTCTTAATTTCGTGGCAGTTGTTTCTAATCGACATTCGCAGTGCTTCACTGCCAAATTGTCTGGATTTACTGTTAAAGCCCTATATTTTCTCATTTTTCAAGCCTTGTGACCGTTATCCGCCATTTTCCTTGTGTGATTTTCAAACGACGCGTCTTCTTTCGTGCTGCCATCTATGAACGTCAACCGCCATCTTTTATAGTTTCTAACGATACGTATCCTAAGTGCTGCCACCTGTGAGCGATGGTTGTCGTCTCCCATGTTTATATAAGACACCATCTTTTTCTGTTTGAAAACACTTGGCGATGACGTTCTTAATCCAAAAATTAGTTATTTTCGCCCAAATTGGCCGTTCCTCCCGGTCAATCCTCCTTACAAAAATGTTATCACGACTAACGCGGTATCAATATATTTTCTCTCTGACATAAGTTCAACTATCTTGAGAAGCTGTCTCCTCCTAGCTGTGTAGATAAGTCTTGGATAGCCTCTCTCAGGATAGTTGACACTCATGTCAGAGAGAAATGTACGGAATAAAATGTCTAATCTAAACGCACCCCAAGAGATCAGGGAAGAACCCGTTTTTTCTTACAGATTTTGAGCTGTTTCTTAAGGATCATTAGTCTGAAAGTCATAAAAAAAATATTTTAGGATCCTTGGAACTAGCTCTTTAATATGATACCTTACCAGTGGCGGCTCGCTTGTAGGCACTGTGGAACTGCAGCACTCCCAATTTCGCTTACGAGTTTTTTTTTAATTTTCCGGAGACTTTTCCTTAAACAATTTTTTGTAGAGATTTTAGATTTTCTCTGATTTTTTTTTATAGAAATGTCAAGTTTCTTTTACGAAGTTACGGGATTTTAAAATCTATTTTAATGATTTCTCTAATTTTTGTAAAAATTTTGAGAAAATAATTAAAATTTCAAAAGAAAATCTAAATCCAACTCTTCTTGAATTTTAATATTCTCTAAAAAAAATTAATAACGAATATTTGAGTTTTTACTTCAAAACCCCATTTTAACTTTTTTGTATAAAAATTTTGAGTTTCTTTTAGGTATTTCGATTTATTTAAGAAAATTTTAAAGTTTTCTGCGAGGTTTTTATTTTTCCTAAATATTTTATAAAAAGAAATTTTTTTTGAACTTCTCCAGATTTTTTATATTCCTCTAATTTGCTTTAAAAATGTCAAGTTGTTTCACTAGACTTTGACATTTCATGGTTCATTTTATTTTTTAATTTTGATAAAAATGTTTAGCAAACAGCTTTAAAATTTCTATTAAAAAATGTCAACATTTTGTAAAAAACAAAGAAATTTTAAGAAAAAATTTAATTTTCAACTGCTTTTGCATTTCAATATTTATCTAAAATGAAATAATCGAGTCGGATTATTTTCGTAAAATTTCTTTAAGAAATTTCGACTTTTTGCCATGAAATTTGTGTTTTTCCTTAAACATTTGTTTAGAATTTCGAATTTTGCTGGAGATTTTGTCTTTAAAATATTTTTTCTTGTAAAAATTTTGATTTCTCTAATTTGTTTTAGAAATATTTAAGTTTTTCACGAAATGTTAATATTTTAAAGTTCCTGTTATTTTGTAATTTCGGTAAGAAACTGAAAATTACTAAGAATTAGCTGCCCCTGGCGAACTTCGTACGACCTCAGAATTAATAAATATTGTGTTAAGTCATTAGCTGAGTTAAATTTTACATTAAAATATTTAATACCCGTGCCCGTTTCAAACAGCAACACTCAACTGGCGATCTACTGGTATATCTTACTCATATCTGTAACTCAGCTATGGAAAAACACGGTGAGGCTAGAATTGTGGCCTTGGATATTTCAAAGGCTTTTGACAGGGTTTCTTCTTGCCAAATTAAAATCTTATGGTCTGCCACCTGGACTCCGTCATTTGATATCCAGTTTTCTTGCTGACAGATGTCCTTAAGTCGTCGTTGATGGCATCTTATTCAAGACATTGGGGGTTAATACAAAGCGACCTCAGGGATCTGTCATGTCTCCTACTCGGTTTCTATTACACATAAACGATCTCTTAGTTTAAATAAAGTATATAAACATTAACAACATTTTATGTACCTACTAATCGGGATGTAGAGGTAATCATTCATGCGAAACTGCTCTTCAGTATGTTATTTCAGAATCTAAATATAAAATTGATAAAAAACGCTTTGGAGTATGTGCAGTTTTTATTGATCTAAAAAGAGCATTTGAAACTATACATCGAGATATTTTGTTACTGAAACTTAAAAAATATGGATTTAAACAAAATGTGTTAAAATGGTTTAAGAGTTACCTTTCTAATCGCTATCAATGTACCAAAATAGGAAATACTAAATCTTTATTGGAAATAAATAACTTTGGAGTTCCTCAAGGATGTGTATTAGGGCCGCTATTATTTATATTATATATGAATGATATAGGAAATGTCCTAAAGAAATGTAGAATTCATCTCTTTGCAGATGATGCCCTAATATATTATGCGCATGATGATTTTAATGAATTAATATCTACTATGAATGAGGAACTTAAAATGTTTACAAATAAATTTAAATGTAACAAACTAAAAGTAAACGAACTGAAATCTAAATGGATGTTCATAAGTAACAATTACTGGTACAATATATTTAAGGAATTAAATTTAAAAATTGAAATAAATGATCAAAATGTAGACCAAATAAAATATCTAGGTTTTACAATTAACAGAGAACTAAAGTTTACAAGTCATATAGATTATATTTCAAAGAAAATTGGCAAACAAATTGGATTTCTAGGGTGAGTAGTTCCCTATCTAACAACTTCGACTAGATTAATGGTTTACAATACTTTGATATTGCCTCACTTTACTTATTGCTGCTCTGTATTATATGTTACTTGCACAAATTTTGATAGATTACACAAGTTACAAAATAAAGCAATCAGAATGATATTAAAATGCAATAGATACACTAGTATTCAGACTATGCTAAATTTGTTGAACTGGATTAAGATTGAAAAGTATTATTTTGTCCAAACAATGATATTTATTCATAAAATGAAAAACGATGCATTACCGGAATATTTAAAAAATCAGTTAACTCTAGTAAATGAAAGACACCTCTATCCAACTAGGTCGGCCCTTAACTTTTATATTCCACCAACTCTAAAGAATGCCACAATGAATAGCTTGTTTTATAAAGGTATCAATCAGTACAATCTTCTTCCTCAAAATCTTAAAGATACTGACAGCATTAAAGTATTTGGAAAAAAGATGAGAGACCTTGTTAGACAGACATAGAGCATATTTTACACTAGCATCCTATAATGCCTTCAGGTCATTTTAATCATGCTTTTAAACAGATTATTTGTAATTTAGATGTTAAGTTTTAATGTGTCTTTTAAATTATATTGTTATGAACAATGTTTTTTTTAGAGTAATTATTTAATTATAAATATCTAGAAGATGAGCATGTAAAATTATTGTTTGATATAATTCAATTCATGAGTAATGTATTAGATCATTTACTAAATAAAATATTTACTTACTTACTTACTATCCCTCGTTGCTTCATATCAGCCAAGGTAGATACAGTTAGGATATCTAAATCATTCTGGAATGGGGTAAGGAAAATCTGGTTTCTGATTTCAACGCCTTAAAACTCAAAGTTTGCGGTTTTCTCTAAGAAAACATCAGAGGGTAATGCAACAAAGATAGTTATGGGCGGTAAAATTCTCCCGGTGGAATTTAATCTGCCCATTTTGGGACTAAATACGAGAACCAACTTTTCTTAGGACGGTAATGTGAGCGATATTGCCAAGTCCGCCTCTCAGAAGATAAGCTTTCTTTTTAGAGCTAAAAAGTATTTCACATCTCATCAGTTGCTCACTTCATATGAAGCCCAAGTTAGGCCCAACACTAGAACACTGTTCTTATGTTTGAAGTTCAGCCCCAAAGCACACTTTGGCTTTTCTGGATTTAATTCAAAGAAGAGCGATTCGCCTAATTGATGATGAGAGCTTGACCGATTCTCTTGAAACACTAGAGCACAGGCAGATGGTTTGTGACTTATCTCTTTCCTACAAGTACGTTCATGGGAAATGTTCGCAGAAACTAATAGACTTGATCCTTCCAATGATAAGATTTTTAAGGCTTTCAAGATAATTGGAGACAGCAAATTCCTATGCAGTCTAGCTTAACTCAGTGAGGATTTCTCCTCATGGAAGCTCTTTTTCTGTAGAACTTTCCTCCCCTGACATGCACAAATTTCATAACGGAGTTTTCCTCAAAAATTACAACCTGTCTTTATTTAGGAAGGCGATTCATAGCCATCTATCCTTGTTTCCGCATCCTACTCCCGGTGCTTTGAAGCCATAACAGGGTTGCCCTTTGCGAGTGGATTTAACTTGAAAAAAATATCAACCTTATCCCCTTCTTCCATGTTATTACGTAATCACTGATAAACCTCAAGTGAATTAGGTCATATTTTACTCTAATTAATATGTGGTTGCCATGCCATATTGAATTCCATAACAATTTTGGTTTCTGAAATCTCTAGAATAAAGAAAATAGGCCGAAAAGAGTAATTATTGTTAAAGCGTTTAAATTATACACTGTGAAAATTTCAAGGGGTCTCACATGTTTATTTCATAAACACTTTGTAAGGAATTAAGGTTCAATCAGATCGTCAGCATGTGGCGACGCTTAATTTATTATTGACCACTCACTGGTGTAAAATATTTAATTGAACAATAAATAACTGATGGTTTCATGCTGAATAACATTGATTCTAGATTTATGCATCGTAAATGATATTAGCGTATGTAAAATATTAACGATTGTCTATTGAACGAGAGACTGGGGTTATGACGTCTTGAAGCCAACATTAGTTAGTTCAATAATCCCTGAAGTCATAGCTGTTGAAAATTGATGAGAATGTTGTCTAAACGAGAAAAGTATTTCTAAAATATGATAACGAAGGCTTTCACCGCCAGAGTCAGTACAGGATATACTTCTTCCGGGATTGGACCGTGTCAAAGAACTACTAAAAGTGTTCGGCGTTTCGTCCACCATCATAGGGGGGCTTCTTTAGGAATAAAGAAAAGAAACAATAAATAAAAAGGGAAATATATGGGAATATGCAAAAATGAAAAGGCCAATTTCAAAACATCAGAGCCCGGTAACTCAGTATGTTCACCATATCAGAGGTGAAACTCTTCTGAACTGATAATTGGTACAAAGGATAAGAAAATTTAGGCAGAAGAGCACGGTAACTCAGTATGTCCGCCATACCAGAGGCGAAACTCTTCTTAGTATTTCTAAAAAGCAGAGTAACACTATTTATATACAGCAGTTACAGAAATTAAGGGATATAAAAAAATCCCAAACCTTTAGGTGATTTTTAATGGACGTAACTCATAGGTAAATGATTTTAAAGAAAAATGAAGAAAAAGGTAAATTAGTTTTCCAAGTTTGTACTTTGCAGATCTTGAATTCGAATTTTTTGAGTGTTAGCTGGTATGGACTAATCATAAAAAAATTAAGGGCATCAAATTTTACTTTTTTTTTGCCTTTTCAGTAATTCTTTTCATTGATTCCATATTTATATATAGGGGGAAGTCCCCTAGTGACGGACACTTAAGGTATTTAAACAATAAAAAAAAACTGTTTCAACAAATTAAGCTTTAATAATGAAATTATTTTAATAACAAAATATAAAATCAAATTAAATTAACTCTGCTTAAACATAAGAACAATCTTAAATCAAACTTTGACAGTAAAAAAATAAATCTCAGCAAATGGCACCTAGTACCGGACGGACTTTACTTCAAACCCTTAGTACCGGACATCTTCAACCCATCGTACATCGATCGCATATGTAGCATTCTGAACATTCAGGGATATCTGCACATGCTTCATGTGCCCATCAACGGCAGCTGGAGCACTGTATCCAGTCTTCATTGTGATCCTCTAAGCAAACTACGCAAATAGTTCTCGTGTCAGATGTTTCAACCAACGATGTCTTTTTCTTTGCTTTATTTCCGCTATTCCCTTTGGCTTTTACTCCTTTGGTCTGTTTCCCTTTCTCTTTCATTGCTGTCCTAAATTTATTTCCCACTGCTTTCTTTTTCTCGTTAACGTTTTTTTCACTTTCTTTCTCCTCTACAAGAATTTTGTACGGTGATGAAGTTAAAATTTCACTTTTTTCGCATTTTCTCTTTCGAGCAAGTGATCGTTTTTTTGCAGCATCCGGCAATGGTGACAAATTATGGATAACCTGGACTACATCTGGATCAAGGTTAGTCAATGGCTTGAGACTGTTGATATGTTTTTCGAATGTAGATTGTTTAGAAGCCTCTGAGGGTCCTTGTGTGTCCATATTAATGGACTGCTTTAAATCGCAGTTCGTCGACGAGCTGCCAGCTTCAGTTAAGTCACTGGAGGAAACAGGAACTTCTTTGCTAGTACCTGGTGCGTTTGAGGATGTTTGTGGGTCTTCTAACGGAATGTTGGTCATATCGGCAGGTAAATAATCCAGATCAGAAAATATATCTCTATTGAATGGCTGAATTCCTGTGTATTTGAAGCCGGACACTGCAATTTCTAGACGAGCTACTTTTGTAAATGCTTCACTGACGAGACCGGCAATATCGTAGTCAGTTATTCGAGATCCAGCATTTGCTCTTATCCACGCATCGCAACATTGGTTGTAGGCATCTTTAAATGGTTTCATAAACGTTCTGTCTAGCGGCTGTAGTTTGTGGGTAGTGCGTGGTGGCGAGCTTATCAAATGAATATCGTTTTCTCGGCAAAAATTGATGACTGCTAAAGTCTTGTGACTACAATGTCCATCCAGAAGTATCAGCGCAGGGCTCTCTTTTGTCGGACAAGAGTGTTTCTTGAATAATTGTAGCCATTGAAGAAAAATATCACTATTCATCCAGCCTTTTGGCTGGGCCACGCCTACGCTTTCGGCTGGAGCATTTATCATGAGCCGATCATTCATTCTTTGCCTAGGAAAGACAAAGAAAGACGGAATGAAATGGCCGTTGGGACTCATGCAAAATAAGACTGTAATATTTTTGCCCCTCTCAGCAGAAGTGAGCTTTCCTACTTGTCGAACAGCTTTTGGAGCAAGTACCTTTTGGTGTTTTTGTACGCAGCTGACTCCAGTTTCGTCACAGTTATAAATTTTCGAAGGTGGAAATTTGAATTGTGTCATCATTCTGTCAAGATTATTAAAAAAGAGATCAACTTGGGGTTTGTTAAACCCCACAGCCCTCATTATGCTTGTTGACTCTGGTGATCTCAGCGATACGTCCTGATGTCTCTGCATGAAATCGTAGTAAAAGTGTTTACCAGCAGCTCCTTTCTCTTTATTAAAGCGATGAGGGATCTTCAAAGCCTCAACCAAATCGTAAGCCAACTTCAAAAATTCCTGTTTTGTTAACGGCAGACACCTATTAGATAAATCTTTTACATGCTGCACTAAGAGTTCTTCGTATTTTGGTGTGAAGGTATTAGTGAATCTACCTAACTTTGGTTGCAACGGCAGTTCTTGTCCATGGTTTAATGACGATATTTTATCATGTAAGGTGCTTTTTGGAATATTATAACGCAATGAAGCTTCTCTCAAACTCATTTTTTTTGTCAAAACATTGTTTATCGCAGTTTGTAAATTACTTTGGTCCCATTTTCCTTTCTTTTTCGTCTTCTCCATTTCGATATCTCTTTGTTTACCTAAAACAATAGATAATAATGATCAAAAAGTATAATATTTCATGAAAAAAGTGTTTTTTTATTGTCCGATATTAGGGGAAGCTTTTGTGTCCGGTACTAGGGGACAGAGAATCCTTAAATTAATTGTCATATACAAAAACTGCTATGGAATTTGACAAAAAATATTACAAATTTTAGATATGTATTAACTATGACATAAAATAACAATTATCAAAACCACATAAACTAAAAACCATTGTAGTTATACTTACTTTGATCTTACGTGACGCAATGTATTTCCACCAAAAACAGCAATCAACTGTTCCCACCTAGGCGTTGCGCGACATTGGCGAACCGGGACCCGCGATCGTGTATTGTTACGTTCCCCCGCGCCCCTATCACCTGCTTTTTAAACAAACGCGTTGCGACTTGTCGAGATACTTCGAGTGTCCGACGTTAGGTGCCGTCCGGCGTTACGGGACTTCCCCCTAATTTAATTCGACTGACCTCCGAGTCTTGCATAATGATTTTTCACCGAGTTATCTTCGTTCAAAACAAAAAAGTAATATTTAAATTTGGTAATCAATAACTCGGTAACCAATGATCATACAGAAACTACAAGTACGGTCTTGAAATCTTCAACGCTTTCTTTCTGAGTCCTAATTATTGGTTTTTGATAAAAAAGTGCGACCAAGTTGATTAAAAAAGAGGTACCAAATTATGTAATTACGGATATTCACTTAAGTTGACGTAAGAATAAGAATACTGACTGTAACTCAGAAGAGTTTCGCTTCTAATATTGTGGACATATTGAGTTACTGTGATCTCTCTTATCTACTCTTTGTGCAATTGTTGAGTGTCCAATTCAGAAGAATTTCGTCTTTGGTATGGTGGACGAAAATTGGTACAAAAGTTAAGATTGTTTAGATAGAAGAGCACTGTAATCCAGTATGTCCACCATAACTGGGTTATCGTGCTCTTCTATCTAAACAATCTTATCCTTTGTACCAATTTTCATTTCAAAAGAGTTTCATGTCTGGTATGGTTGACATATTGAGTTACCACGTTCTTCTGTCAAAGCAACTTGTTCTTTGCAACAATTTCCATTTCAGAAGAGTTTCACCAGGGGCGGCCTTTGCGGGTGGCAAGCAGGGTAACCGCCCGGGGCCTCGCTCTTTTAGGGGGCCTCGCGCACTCGCGCAATAGCACGAATTCTAATGTTCATTTGAATTTCGAGCCTTAACCGCGCATTATACAACTGGACTCGCTGCTCCCTTGCGTGGTAGTTATCGCAGTGATATCTGTCTCATTCGCTCCAATGAATGTTCCTTTCCTTCTCTTTCACATTGACCAAATTTCGTACCAGTGCCACAAGTGCTGCCAACTGCAAGGGCAAAACAAAATCTGATAGTACTCCATTTTCTTAGTGTTTACGATTCGGGGAATTCCCGTGTTTCATTTCAGCTGTCAACTGTCGTCAAATTATGCTTTTATATTAGAGCAGTCGTCATCATTTCTAAATCCCTGATCCTTTTAAGACATTAATGCACCTTATTTATCATGATTAATAGTTTGTTATCTTTGTGTTTAAAAACTGAAGGATAAAACTTGTCCCCTGAACCCAAGAAGGATTTTTTTGAAGATACCCAAGGACCGGTCCGTTCCACCAAAAAAAATCTTTGTGTTTATTAATTTTTCTTAGTTTCCAATAAACAATTTTAAAAGACTTTGCATTTTTAGTCAAGCATCATCATTGAAATTCATAAGCGTAAGCAGGATTTAGTTCAGGGAGGGGAAAGAATCATTTTGAAAAATTGATAAAACAAGAAAACCGGAAAACGTTCCGAGTATATGTATATTTTCATTTAACTACATGAACTGAGTAGTCGAATTTTCAGATTATCTTAGAAATTTGGAAGTTGAGTAGAACTTTGCGAAAACAGTCAGAAAATTGAATCTAAAATAAAAACCGATCCTTTCGGAAAACTTTAAAAACTATCCAAATTTCGAAGATTTCAAAAAATAACGATTTTAAAAAATACCGTCGAAATGTCGAGAAAAAGGTTGAAATCTCTTAAAGAAAAGTGAAAATTTTCAAGAGAAATTTAAATTTTGAAAGAGGCGAGAAAAAACGAATTTTGAGAAAAAGTTGGAATCTTTAGAAATTCGTGTTTAAAATAAATTTCTGACCTTTCAAAAAATCTCAAAAATTGTTGAAAATTAGAAAAAATTATATTTTTAAAGGTGGAATTTTGTGAAAAAAAGATGTAATTTTCAAAAAAAGTTGGAACTTTAAGAAAAATTTTTCACTGTAAACGGAAATTTTCAGAAGTATAAAACATCCCTATCTCTAGTAAGAGTCAAAATTTCCAGAATAAGACAACTTTTGAGAGACATGAAATTTTCGGAAACATAAATTTGAAAAAAAATCAGAAAAAAACGAATATTAAAAAAATAAAAGCTCAATTTTGAGAGAAAAATGTAGAATAAAGTCGTTATTTCCAAAGCGCCCAATTTTTCTGAAAAACCCTATTTTGGGAAAGGATTTTTTAGAATACCGAACCCAATCTTTCAGAAGAACTCGAAATTTCTAAATATGCCAAAATATTTCCAAAGACTAAATGTTGTGCAAAAATTTGCAATTTCCAAAAACGCTTTTCTCGAAATGTTTACTTTTTTATTCTAATTTTGACATAATATTTAAATTTCAATAAAGAAATTGAATGTACAAGAAATCTTTTTCTCGAAATTACCCAAAAATATTTTTCGCAACATTTTTAATTTTTGATATATGCCGACCTAATTTAGAGAAAACAGACGTATTTCGAGAAAACTGAAATTGAAAGAAAAAGCCAATTTCGAGGAAAAAGTCCAGAAAGTTCCAGAAACTAAAACATGGCATTTTGAAATTAAAGTCAATATTTCAAAAATAAGGCGAAATATGAAGATGAAATTTCTAGTCAAATTTAAAAAAAGTCAAAATTTAAAGAAAAGACAAATATTCAAAAAAGTGGTTTAATTTTGATAGAAAAAATGATTTTCGAAAGAAGAGCCCAAAAAGTGGAAATTTGAGAATAAAGTCGAAATTTCTGAAACGACGAAATTAAACTAATTTTAAGAGAAATTCAAAATTTTTAGCAAAGTTGAATATCGAATTTTGATATAAAAATATTGAAAAAAAGGCAAATTTTAAGAAATCTGTTAAAAGTTCTGAAAAATCAAATTCCAAATGATCAAAATCTTCAGAAAAACCCGATGTTAATAAAAATAAAGGAATTAAAAAAACGAAATTTCCGAAAAGCAGTGGACATTTCTAGAAAAACTACCAAATGAAGCATCAAAGGTAGAAAATTTTCCAGAAAAAATTCAAACAAAGAAAAAGTGCAACTTTGAGAATAGCGGTCCGTTTGTGGAAAAAACGAGTCTTGAAAAAAAAGTCAACATTTTAAGAAAGATACGAATTTCCAGGAAAAATATTCAGTTTTCCGGGAACATACAGGATGGGATTTCAGGATAATTTTAAATTTGCGAAAAAAGGCGGATTTTGAGAAAAATATCAAAGTTTCGATTTTTCTAAATTTGTTTTTCCCTTGAAAAACAAAAAAAAGATCAAAATTTTGAGAAAAAAGTCAAAATTTAGTAAACATTCGAAATTCTTCAGAGAGAGCCAAATTTTGTCGACATTTTGGAAAAAGGACAAATTTTGAGAAAAATGTAATTTCTACATTTTTCTCTTGAGCGCTTGAATCAGAGGCAGACATGCGCCCTGTTCTGCCTTACTTTGAGTCACAAAATGTCCAATATTGAAATAATCGTCGAAATTTTGAGAAACAAGTTGTATTTCCCCATTCCAGGGGAAATTTTCTCGGAATTTTTGTATTTTTACAAAATTTCTAAAAAAGTCATTATAAAAATTTCCAGATAAATATTGTTATCAAAAAATCGATCAAGTTTTGAGCAAAAGGGTAAATCTTGATAAAAAAAATCGAAATTTTCAGAAAATCAAAGTTTAAAGAAAAGTTGAAGTTTCCAGAAAAAACTAAATTTGAGAAATGATAGAATTTCGAAAAATAAAACGATGAATTTTGAGATAAAAATTCGAAATTTTCAGATAAGTTGGATTCTGATAAAATAAATCGAATTTTAGGAATACATTTGAAATTTCCAAAGAAATTTATGAAAAAAGACGAATTTCGTGAAATAAGTCGAAATTTCTAGAAAATGTCAATAACTTAAAGGACGACTTTTGTCGAATGGAAATTTTTAGAGAAAGTCTCCTCAGTTCAATATAAATTTTCGTTAACCACACGAGCAGAGGGGGGGGGGGAAGCGCCCTATCCTGCCCTATTCTGACTACGTCTATGTTAAAACTAATTCCACAAAGACGAGGGCCTCTTAAAGATCTACCCGCCCGGAACCGCGCAATGGCTAAGGCCGCCCTTGAGTTTCACCTCTGATGTGGTGGACATACTGAGTTACCATGTTTCGAATTTGGTTTTTCATTTTTTGTACATTTTCCTTGTAAATTTGTAATTTTCATACATTGTTTCTTTTGTTTCTGGCGAACGACGATGGCGAGCGAAACTGGTAGTTCTTTGACGCGGTCCAATCTCGGAAGGACTATATCTTGTAAAGATTCCAAAAATTAAAAAAGACACAAGGTTACATTTACATTCAAAAGTTACACAGATTTATTAACTGTTATTATAATAATTATATACATATAATTCTTCAGGTTGCAAATATCTGTTTTCCTTCTGGACTGTACCAATATTTGCGTTATTTCAAAGTATCATTCTGGATATCTTTCAGAAACGTTTCGAGTAATTCCACCTATTCATACGTCAGCGTAAATCGCGATCGTTTAAAAAAATCTCCCTTTTGCTCGCAATATTTCTATCCAGTTCGAGTTTCTCGCTTTTCGTCTTCGTTCTTGAGCGAAGCGATTACAACGTTAAATGTAACGTGAGGTGACCAGGCGAGTTCAAATCTTCAAAGTAATAATTCGCATCGAAGAGATAGTGCCGGCATTTGTAAATAGCGAGGTACATTTGAAGAATTTACAATCGACGATGTCTCTTTATTCTGGATCCCTTTAGCTTGGCGTGCCACTATTGCCAATAAGGAAGTAGGCTGTGGATCAGCAAGAGCCACCTATGACCTTGCGTGAGCTTTCAACTTACCATTCCACTATTGCCCGTACTTTCAGCGGCATAACTTATGGGATTTTGATTAATAGCGGACAAAAGAATCCGCCTGAGTCACCTGAGGCAATCACAGCGTCTTTTTAGTACCCTACAGTGGCGGTTCGTGACTTTTAGGGATGGGGGATCCGCAGTCGGATTTTTTTATAAAATTACTTCCAAATTTTGTCGAAAATTAGATACAGAAAAATTAGTCATTATTTGTTTTATTCAATTAATGGTTTTGAAGTAAGATTTATTTCAGTTCCTTGCAATGAATAAAATTAGGCTTACGTAACAGGGAAAAACATTGCGCATATTACACCCGCACAACTAGTTTCCTAAATTGTAAGAACTTTGGTTGAACTTTCTTGACACGGTTTTATTAGTTTTCGAATTGCTTGTTTGTTGCTTGTTTTCGAAATACTTATTAAATCAGTAAATCTGACTACCTAGATTTTTTTATTTTAATGTCATGGGTTAGTGTTATTTTTTATTAGTTCAGTTTTGTTACTAATGGCAATTATATTTGCAATGCTACTAAAAATAAGTAAAATTCAATAATAGTTTGTACAAGTGAAGCCTACTGTTATATGCTTCAGACTGTCGAGAATCGGAAAATGCATGACAAGGGCAATTCGCAGTGTCCCGCTGACTTGCAAAAGTCGCGATTCCATGACCACAACTTTGCTACCGTGTCAGATGGACTCATTACAGGGTTATATGCGAGAAGCTTGGGATTACAGGCCTACCTTATGTGACAATGGATTGCGTTCGAGTACTGATTTTTACTTTTTGATATATTATTTGATAAGAAATAAAACTTGTTATTAAAAATATCAGAAAAGTTGTGTAAAATTTAAAAAAAAGACCCAGAAGAGCTTTTGCAAATCACCTAAATTGTCCATAATTTTGGCACCTGAAATATTTCGAGTTGCATTAAAAGACGAGTGGAAAAGAAAGTAAGTTCTGAGTAAATTAATAATAACCAATATATTATATTAGACACCCATTAATACTTTTCATTAGTTAACAAATCCATTTGAATTGAAATAGATGGTGTGGATAAATTGCTAAATGCGAAGATATTGCGATCCGTCGACGTAAAGTTTCCGGATTCCTGGAGATTATAATATTAGACGTGGTGTTAATATATTCTTCCGTTGTAAATCAGTGACACAATGTATTTATCGATGTTCGAACGAAACTGACTGAAAAACAGAGAAGAACAGGAAGAATACTCGGTGATAAATGGTTGTAGCCAGGTGGTAAACACGATGAAGACGCTTGATCTCTAAGAGACCACACGAGAGAATCTTGTTCTTTGACAAAGGTCACTAATAAAACGACTGGTCCTCGTTTTTGCAATTTGCAAATGTATAAGTCGCGTTTGGTACCTTTTTTACATATTTATCATATCTGGTATTTACGCGACGGCTCTTCGAATATAAATTTACTCAACCGATCGCCGACTCGTCCGAGTAATTGTGTTTTATTGTTCTTTATCTCTCTTACTACATACTTAAAAAAAAGCACTGCGTTTTCCTTTTAATGAATTCTGGTAATGTTATTGTTTTTTTATTGGTAAACTGTTATCATTTAGTTCAGTTTAAAAGCAAATTAAGATTTGTAATATCATGATATTACTTTTTAAAATTACTTGAAAGCAAGCCATGGAGAATTCGGTATATTCTAGTAGGGTAAGATATATGTAATTATTTTAATATTAGTTTCAACTATAAGAAAATATAAGTGACTGAGTGATATCTCTTGCCTCTTGTCGTCTACTAATGGAAAAACTTATCTGGAAAGAAGCAGCAAATACAATTCTCAGTGGCGGCTGGTCTTAAAGAGCACAAGAGCGCGCGCTCCCCGTGAAATGAGCGATCCATTCTTTTCTGTTTATTGAAAAACTTTTGGATTTATCACATTTTTAAACACAAAATAATGATATACTAATTAACTATTAATACTTGTGCGTGACTTGGAATAAAGTGCGCAAACTTTTATTCCATTATATTAAATACTATGAGGAAATTGAAATACGTTGGTGCGCGCAGAATTATGCACCTAGCGTGGCTGCCATGCGATGCCTATCAACGGCCTTCACGGGATAAGGAGAAATAAACTACATAACACCACGCTAAAGCTAGCCCGCGGTGCGGTACGCCGCTCCGCTGAAGCGGTGTTGCCAAATGGTGAGTACGAGTCACAGTTTGAAGTGTGTATTTACGGTTTATGATGCTAAATGCGTAGGTACCGGCTGATTTGATTGCGATTGATAATTGTGCCGCTTACAGGTCTAACTGCCAATAGTACGGCTATTCACAAAGAGATAGCAGTACCCATTCTAGGGTTTAATTATTAATTTGTAAATTTGGATTTAAATAATTTTGCTGAAAAAGTAATGAACACTTTATTTCTTTAAAAGATCTTAGAACGGATGTTGTGTAAAAAATATTTTTTTGTGTTTTTGTAGAGTTTAATTAGAACTTTGTAATAAAATATATTTTATATTCAAATGCAGTTTTCACGAAAAAGTGATATAATTTTATTCCTATGAAAGCAAACAATTTTAATTAAGTAATCTAGAACCGTAACCAGGTGCAACCGCACTGAGTACTTTAAGGGGCTCAGAAATGTGGATAATGTTTTTTTTGTTCTCGATGAAAATAATTTAGAGATGATAACCCAAAAATATTTTGGAGGCTATAAGATGTTATGTAAATTTAATTCGTAAAAATATTATTGAATATCACAAATTTTGTATCACTTTTGTTTCTCTTAAATTTAATACCTTGCTATGGCACTGGATTCACCTAAACTCTTAACTACTAATATTTTTGCACAGGGCACCGAACTCCTATTTTTTTCGTTCCGGTTAATGGTTTTCGTTGCGAGAAAAAATCATATAGATTCCGTTCCGGTTTTCGTTCCGACAAAAATAGCGGTTTTTTTCGGTTTTCGGTTCAGTTCCAGCTTACTAATTTTTTAATTTTTTAAATTTTTTTATTTAAATTGATTTTCTAACATAATTCAGAAAATGTTCTCCCTCTTTTTTAAATATTACAGCATATAACTTCTGTGGTAATGCTTAAAATTTGAAGAAAATATTTCACGATTTTTCGAATTTAAAAATTTCAGGCTGAAATTCTGGATTCTGGGTTCATTTTGAGTTCAAACTTCGAACCTCCAACTTTATAAAAAAAATTAGCTGATACCCGTGCATTTGCCTAGGTGAAAAAAAGAAAAAGGATCCTTTGGTTATTACTTTTTGAAAGTTTCGACTTTTCTGAAGAATTCAATTTGTATTGAAAATTTTGACTTATTTTGAAAATTTCGACAATAAAAACCCACTTTTTGACAAAGTCGATCTTTTCCGGTTCGACTTCCAAATTTTCGAAATTTTAACTTGATTTCGAAAATTTCGACCTTTTTTAAAATTTTGATTTTTTGAATATTCCAAATTCCTCAAAATTCTGACGTATTTGGTTGGTTTTGATTTTTTTGAACATTTTACTTTTATAACTTTCGTTCTTGTTAAAAATTTTATTTTTTGAAAACTACAATTTTTTTTGAATATTTGGAATTGACCTCGAAGTTGTCCTGCCTTATTTTTGTAAATATCAGAAATTTCAGACTCGAAATTTCATCTTTTTTTGCAAATATAACTAATCTTAAATTCGATTTTTTCAAAACATTTCAATTCTTTTTAAAAATTTGAATTTTTTCAAAGTTTTAACTTTTTGCAAGTATCGACTCTCTGAAATGTTTGTTTTTTATTCAACTTTTTTTCAACTTTCACTTTTTCGCAAGATACTGACTTTCTAAAAATGATTACTCTTTTTAAATGCTGCATTCGATTTTAATTGAAAATTCTTAAACATTTTTCGATTTCCTTAAAGCATTTCGTCTTTATATTTTGAAAACTTTCAAATTCAAATGTTCTTTATTTTAGCTTCCACTTTTTTCAAATGTTTATTTATTTTATTAATTGCCAGACTTTTTCAGTTTGACCTTTCTCAAAAATTTTAATTTATTTTCCAAATTCTGAATTTTTTGCAAATCTTTATACATAATTTCGATCTTTTCTCCAAATTGTTATTTTTTTTTCAAAATTTTGATTTTTTCTGTAAATTTAATGATGCTAAAAAACTGACTTTTAAAAACGTCTACCCTGTTTTTTTTTAAATTTTAACCTTTGTCAAACTTTTTACAATTTCTCAAAGCTTTGATCTTTTGTTGAAAACTGAGATTTTTTTTTAAATTTCGACTTTTTCTCTAGGTTTCGGCTTTTATGTAGTAAACTGAACTTTTATTTAAAAAATTAGATTTTCCTTTAATTTTTGTCTCTTGAAAAATTAAATTTATTCTCAAAATTCCGACATTTTTAATATTTTCAAACCTTTTCCACAATTTAGACTTTTTTTGAAAACTTCGACCTTTTATCATCGAAATTTCGACTTTTTCCCGAAGCTATAACTTTTTCAAAATTTGACTTTTTCTAGAAAATTTCTTCTTTTTTTTAAAAGTTTGGATTTTTTATAATATGATTATGATGAAACATTTTTTTTCAAAACATTTACCTTTTTTTTGAAAATTTCCACTTTAGCTCAAAATTTTTAATATTTCTTGAAGTTTTAACTTCTTTTTTTGATAATTCCGACTTTTTCCCAAAAATTTTCCCTTTTTTCAAAATTGCGAGTTTTTGAAATATTTAAATTTTTTCAGGATTTTAATCTTTTTTGAAAAGTGTTACCTTTTATCATTAAAATTTGGACTTTTTTCGAAATTAAATATAGCTTCATCCAAAATATAAAGTTTTTTCGAAATCTCTTTTTTTTTCAAAAGTTCAAGTTTCGTGGTTTAAATTACCAATTTTTAAATTTTAAACGAATTCTACAAAAAGAATTCAAGATTTAACTAAATTTTGATTTTAAAGCTGCCTAAATTGAAAACAATCTAAACAAAAATCGCAGCTTTGAGGCGGAAATCTAAATTTTAAGAAAAAAGTGAAATATAGCGTAAACAAAACCAGATAAAAATTGGAAGTTTAAATTGGACATTTTCTAACATGTCATCGTTTCAAGTTTACCCTTAAAATTTCGACTTCAATTTCAAGATCCCGGCTTTAAATTGGAATATAAATGTTGTATTTTTCTCTTGAAATTTTGACTGAAATTCCTAATTTCTCGCAAAAATTAGAAATAGCAAGATTTTATAACAAATATTGAGATTTTGGGAAGTTTGATGAAGTGGGCATAGCAAAAAATCATTAGAATTTGAAATATCGAGAAAAAAATTGGCATATTTAAATTAAAGTGAAATTTGAAGGAAAAAATTCAAGGCAACTCGAAATTTTTATTAATAACTTCAAAAAACAAGGGTATTGTATCATAAAAGGAAAAATCCAAGTTTAAGGGGAAAAAAACAAAGTTTTAGTGTTTGTTCTACAGAAAAAGTTGGAATTTTCGGAAAAATTCAAATTTGCAAATAAAATTGCCAGGAAACTAGGTTTCAATGAAAATGACTTCACTGCCTGAGTCCAGATTTACAATAGCACAAAAAACTTATATTTTAAACTCGAAATTTTATAAAAAGAAAAGAAATATTTTGAGAAAAAGGGTCCAAACTTCAAAACAGAACCAAAAATTTTGAAAAATGAATATTCAAGTTATACAACTTAAAATTCAATTTGACTTGAAATTTTGTGAATAAAATCAACATTTTCTTAGAAAGAGTGGAAATTGTAGGTTTCTAATTGAACTTTCAAAAAAATGTTCTTTAAAGTTAACTCATAATTTTCAGATGAAAGTTGCACGAATTTGTGTAAAATTTTGAAAAGGAAATTTCTAAAAATATGCCAAACTTTAGGGTAAAGTAAAAATTATTTTAAGAACATACAAATTCAACCAACCGAAATAAACCGTTATTTTCTTCCGGTTCTGTTCCATTTTTCATTCCTACAAAAATAACGGTTTTTTTTTCGGTTTCCGGTTTTCGGTTCAGTTCCGGTTCGAAGTCCTGTTTTTGCATCTGCGCACCCCCTGTCGAAAAGTCACCAGCCGCCATTGACAATTCTATTTACAGATTTCGAGGTTAAGCCGCTTTAAATAAACATGGGCGTAGACCAGATTTCTTTCAGGCAGGGGCACTAATATCTTGAAAAATTGATGGTCTGAAAAAACAAAACCAGGAAATTTTTTGGCTGAGAATATTGCATTGCATATTTTCACCGAACTGCATCAATTTTCTAACTTCGATTTTCCAATTTAAATTCTAAATTTCATCAAAGAGCTGAATATTTATAAAATAGGCCAGAACATTCATTTTAAAATAAAACCCAAACCTCTTATGATATTTAGCAAAATGCTGGAATTTATAAAAAAAACCGAAGTTTCCAGAGTAAGACGAAGGAAAAAAATTGAAATATCCAAAAATATTTCCCTCAGAAATTTACTTTATTTAAATTTTAACATAACTAAAATTTTGGTGAAACGGACTGGTCCTTGGTCATCTTCAAAAATTGAAATACAAATTTCGTCCCTTGAAACCAAGAAAAATTAAAAAACACAACAGAGGTTGCTCTAATGCGTTTTGATAGCAAATCTATCGTCTTCTGAGAGATCCAGTATCTCTCTAAAGATGTTAGTTTGGCTATCGGAATGCGTTAAAGCAATCTTTGTTCTGGTTTTTAATCTTTCTTGGTTTGAGAGGGCAAGATGTGTATTTCAATAATTGAAATGTGAAAGCCCTTTCTCGAACTATTTTAAAAGTATTTTTCTCCAAGTTGTAATATTTTATTATAATTTCGATTCAATTTTTTGAAAAATAAATGAATTTTGAGAAAAAGCCAAAATTTGGAGATTCACTCAAATTAAAAAATAAAATTCATAATAAACCAAACCTTAAGAAAAATGAGTTTCAAAAAGTACGTCAAAATTTCGGGAAAATGATTGAAATTTCTATAAAATATTCAAATTTCCAAGAGAAGTAAAGAAAGAGTGAAAAAAGTAGAATTCAGAAAATAAAATTGTAATTTGAAAAAGACGAATTTTGAAAAAAGTCAGAATTTTCCTAAAATTAAAATTATCTTTTGGAAAGCTTAAAAAATGTCGTAAAATCGAAATCTCAAAGTTGTCAAAGGCCGAGTTTTGTAAAAAAAAAGTCGTAATGTTCGAAAAGAAACCAAATCTAAAATAATTGCAATTTTTGAAAAATATTTTTTTCGGAATTTTTATTTTTATGTTGACGTAAGAAGATGGGTAACAAAGTTTAATTTTTTTTCTCTAAATACAAAAATATGTTTCTCAACTTTTTTGCTTTTTTTATTAATATTTCGAACGAATTTAGAGAACATAACCGAATTTTGAGAAAGTAGAAATTTCAAGGAAAAACCAATTTCGGGAAAGTAGTCTACAATTTTAGAAACATAAAATATTGCGAGTAGAAATTTCGAACATAAGGCGAATTTTGAGACAGAAGTTGAAACTTTTAGAAAGTCTAATCTAAAACCTCTTTAAAAGGTCAAATTATTCAGAAAAATACCAATAATAAAAAAAATAGCGACATTTCGAAAAAGGAAATACTTTTTTAAAGATCAGTCGGAAAAAAGAATTTTGAGAATAAAGACGAAATTTCGAATGTCTGCTCAAAAAGAAAAAACTAATTTTACGAGAAAAAAATCAAAATTTCAAAAAAAAGACGTAATTTAAGCAAAAATTCGAAACTTCCAGAAATATTAAATATCAAATTTTGAAATAAAAATCAAGATTTCGAGAAAAAAGCAAACTAAGAAACCAGTCAAAATTTTTGGAAAGTTAGATACTAGAAGGCTGAAATTTTCAGGAAAATCCCAATGAACAGAATAGGCGAAATTTTGAGAAATCGGTGTGACATTTCAAGTGAAACTTCGAAATTAAAAGAAGATTGCGAATTTTTAAAAGAATGTCAAAAATTGAAATACAAAACTTGTCCCCTGAAACCAAGAAGGATTAAAAAACAGAACAAAGATTGCTCTAACGCATTTCGACAGCCAAGCTATCATCTTCAGAGAGATACGTATTTCTCTAGCTTGGCTGTCAAAACGCGTTAGAGCAACGTTTGTTCTGTTTTTTAATCTTTCTTGGTTTCAAGGGACAAGTTTTGTATTTCAATTTTTGACATTCTTTTAAAAATTCGCAATCTTCTTTTAATTTCGAAGTTTCACTTGAAATGTCACACCGATTTCTCAAAATTTGTTCTGTTTTTTAATCTTTATTGGTTTGAGGGAACAAGATTTGTATTTCAATTAATAAAAGTTTTCTAGAGTTTTGTCTCTTTAGAACAAATCAGAATTTATAAAACTTTTATCAAAGTTTCTAATTTTATCTAAACTTTTTCCAAATTTTGAGCAAAAGACAAATTTTGATAAACAACACAAAATTCGCAGAAATTTGAATTTGAGAAAGTAAAAATTTTCCAAAAAATCGACTTTTGAGGAATGGAAATTTTGAAGAAGAAAAAACGAAAAATGTTGAGATAAAAATTAAATTTTTTTTTTATAAAAAAGGAGTCAGCTTTTAATTATAAATTTAAATTTTAAAATAAGAAATTGAAATACAGAACTTGTCCCCTTCAGGGGACAAGTTCTGTATTTCAATTTTTGAAGATAAGCAAGGACCAGTTCGTTCCATCAAAATCAAAATAAGAAGGCAGATTTTCAGGAAAAGGAAGAATTTTGAGAAAAAACTCAATATTTATATTAAATTTTAAAATTTCAAGGAAACGACAAACTTTGAAGAAAAAATGGTAATTCCTGGAAAAGCCTATTTAGTTGACTATAAATTTTGTCATCGACTGCTTTAACCAAGGAGAGTTAGTGCCCATCCAGAGCCTATATTAATGCATTATTCATTAAATTATTAAGTTTTTGTTTTATAGAAAGGAACCACAGCATTTGGGAGCATTTTGCAGGTTACGTACCTATCCAACTCGTTCATTTAATTGGTTATTTGGTTGCTAGGTATTAAAATGAGGTTTGTTTTTTTTTTCAGCAAATATTATAATTATTCTGAACTATATGCTAAAGACCAATATTTCAAAATTTGTGGTTTGGTTCCTTTTTGAACAAGTTACAAAAGATACAACATTTCAGAGCCTAGGTAATTTTTCAAAATGTTTTCAAAATTTAGTTCAAGTTTCGCGGGCCTACGCCTAGCAGTGAAGCTGATTTGGTCAATTTTATTCATTAACTGAATAGATTTAGTTTAAGCCATTTGACTAACTTAGTTCTTTTGTAAGTAATCCTAATTAAAATTATTCCAGGCGTTTCATAAAGCTTAGTATATTTTTTGGAGCTCAGCTGCCAGATTCAGCAATATTTTCAACCTTCCGAAATGTTTCATTTTGCTCTAAATGGGCAAGGGGCAGCTGCACGATATATGCAATACTGTCTTGTCTAGGACACGATTAAATCTACGTAGACCATCATCTGTTTTATCCATTTTCTTGAGGTGGTATTTTAAGGGGCAATGTTGGATAAGAAGACCAGTAATGAGTTTCATTCTTGGGTAGATCCATAAGCTTTTTTGCCTTATGTGGCAAATATTTGACTAGAAAACTTTACACTTGTTATGGCCCGAAGTATTTCTTCAGAGAGGTTGTTCATTTGTTTCTTTTCCCGAATGTGGAATTCCGTTATTAGAAGGCTTTTAGAAATACCAAAGAATGGATCCACAAAATGGTGCTTTGGCTCCTCTTTTCGCAAGGTTATTAGCTATCTCATTTCCTTTCATTCCTTTACGACCTTTTTACTTAGGCCAACTTATTACCTCTTTCCAGTTTCCTGAGGCATTGTTTACACTCCCAGGCAATCGCAGAATCAAAGGCATACGACTTTAAAGCTTTAGAACCTGCTTGGCTGTCGGATAATCTAAATATTCTAGCTCCTCTAATGCGTCTGTGAATACACTCATGAGTGCATATGGAAGTATATGGAAGTATGTAATTCGGCCTGAAAGATGGTGGGATTATTGCTTAGGGATTGTGATGCACTGAAGTTAGGGCCATATATCCCAATGCCAATACCTTCATGTATCTTGGAGCCATCGGTGTACCAGATAAAGGTTCCATTTTTTGTTTGGCATGACGAATCAGCTTTTCTGGTGGCTAAATATAACGACTTCAAATGGAATGTCGAAATCCTATTTAAAAGCCATACAGTCTTTTGGTAGTGTTCAAATAATTGCTTGAACAAACTCCATAATTTTGTGGTGCCGTGTCCTGCTCTTATTTTTTCTACCTGATAGATGTGCAAGGCACAGCTGACCGTCTCCATCTTTGCACAGATGTACAAGTGAGGAATGCCCAGCATGACCTCCATTGGTAACGCAGGACTGGTGTGCATAGCCCTTGTTCTACTCAGACACCATTGCACTTTCTGCAACTTGCTTTGGACCAGTTTTTCTTCAATTTTTGGCCACCATATGAAGGAAAAATATGTAACGATGAATGCGATAACCGTTAAGTATGACCATAAATCATTTTCGGTTTCAGTTCCCATGACGTACCAATTAAGGAACGGCATGCCCCTGTAGCCTCTACAGTTTTGTTGATTATAGCTTTAAGATGTCTTTATCTTTGCACAGATGTACAAGTGAGGAATGCCAAGCATAACCTCCATTGGTGTCGTAGAACTGGTGTGCATAGCCCTTGTTACACTTAGACACCATTGCACTTTCTGGAACTTGCTTTGGATCAGTTTTTCTTCAGTTTTTGGCCACCATATGAAGGAGAAATATGTAATGATGGGAGCAATAACCATAAGATCATTTTCGGTTTCAGTTCCCATGACGTACCGATTAAGGAACAGCATGCTCCTATAGCCAATGTAGCTTTGTTGATTATCGCTTTAAGATGTGTATTCCGGGAAAGTCTGGAATCAAGATGAACTCCTAGATATTTTTATTCACCTAAAAGAATAAGTCCTTTTTTATTAAAAAAAAAGAGGTCTTAGATTTACCGTTTTTCTTTTCGTAACAGGAATGGCAATAATTTTCTTTAGTCTAACCTTTAACCCTTTCTTTTGACACCAATTATTGACAGTATATTTATGTCATTTTGCATTAGGCTTACACCTTCATGCTTGCCTCTTACTGTGATTATTAGATCATCTGCATAACCTTGAATGTTGTATCCAGAGTTGATCAAATTAGAGAGAAGATCATTGATTACCATTGACCACAGGAGGGGCGAAAGTACCCCTCATTGGAGGTAACCCCTATCTGCTGGCACGACAATTGAATCACCATTACTGTCAGTGCTGATAATTCTGCTTTGAAGAATCCATTGAGTGCTTATAAGATTTATTTACCTTTTAACACTCGCTTTTTCTATGAATTTATATGAGGCGTTGTCGAAGGCATCCTCTATATCTCTGAATGTGCGTAGTGCCTCTTCCTTCAGCAAAAAGGGCTTTTCAGTGTTTGTTACCAAACAATTTAGACATTGATAGTGGATTTGCTAGGTTGGTGGGCAAATTGTTTGGCATGAAGCAGTGCATTTATTAGGTATGCCCTTGTAATTTGATGTTCTATGATTTTCTCCATAGTTTTGAGGAGAAAAAATTAAGAGTAATGGGGCGGAGTGATTTCTTCGCCTTAGGTAAGCTTCTTTTCATTTAAGATCACCTTAACTTCTCTTTACAATTTTAGAAGGCGTCGAAAAATACAATTGAAAAATTACACACAGAAGTTCTTCAGCTCCATGTTGAAGCAGAACTGGAAAAGTTTCATCTTTGTCTGGCAATTTGTAAGTCTTAACGGTGTTAATTGCCAATTTTACCCTATTTGGACGATTTTTAAGCAGTAGCGTGGTGTGTAGGGGATTGTCCGCGATTATTTTTTGCCGTAACTTTTTTGTATTGCAATATTTTGACACAAAAGTGCCATAATCGTAAAAAGCAACATTTTTTTATACAAAAAAGGTACTCTTTCTCAAAGTCGCTAAAAGTAACCGTTTCCGAGAAAAAGGCGTTTAAATAATCCTATCCCGTCTTCGAAATTCTAACTAATTTGTATAAGAAAAAATAAGTTGGTCATGCAAACTGATCGTAAAGAAAACAATTGTATTTGACAATATCTGCCAGAGATTGACGTTGTGTCACTGATAAAATTTGGTCGTAAGCTGTAAACTTTAGCAGTTTTTGTTGTCAATAGTAAGTGTAGTAGTTTTTTAACTTTTCATTATTTTGATAAAATGGACTATTCAAATCAAGAAATGGCCGATATGCATTTAATGTACGGGCTTGCAAATTGTAATCGTGCTGAAGCAAGACGGCTTTATGCTGAACGTTTTCCTAATAGACACCTACCAGGAGAAAAATTGTTCCAGAAAATTCATGCTCGTTTATGTGAAACAGGAAATTTTGTTTTCAAAGGCGAACGTGTTGGAAGGCCAAACGCAAAAGTTGCTAATTTAGAGGAGCGTGTGCTTCAGCGAGTTGAAGAAGATCCATGTGTCAGCACTAGATAACTTGCTTTAGCCGAAGGAGTAAATCACGTAACTGTCTGGCGAATTTTGAAATTTTACCAATTTTACCCCTATCATTTTCAAAGAGTGCAAGGGTTACTTGCTGCTGATTATCCTCCAAGAATAGAATTTTGCAACTGGCTATTGCATAAGATCGCTGAAAATGAGAACTTTCCATCGCTCATATTATTTACGGACGAAGCGGGTTTTACCAGAAACGGGATACTTAACTTTCACAACATGCATCAGTGGCAAGTTGAAAATCCCAATGCAGTTATTCAGTCGAGACATCAGCAACATTTTTCACTTAACATTTGGGGAGGAATAATAGGGGACTCTATAATTGGACCGTTTTTTTTACCTCATAGGTTAACAGGAGCATCATATAGACATTTTTTGCAAACAGAGTTACCCGTGTTACTTGAAAATGTTCCACTCATAACAAGACAGCGAATGTGGATAATGCACGATGGGGCACCTGCCCATTTTAGTGCAGTTGCTAGGGAATTTTTGAATAACAACTATCATCAACGATGGATAGGTCGAGGAGGTCCGATACCATGGCCAGCTAGGTCTCCTGACCTCAACCCACTCGATTTCTACTTATGGGGACATCTAAAGCAGATCGTCTACTCCACACCAGTTAACAATATCAATGATCTTCATGAACGAATTGAAAATGGGTTCAACCAGATTCACAATACCCCAGGCATTTGCGAAAGAGTAAGGAGTTCCCTTAGAAGACGAGCCGAGCAATGTATTGCCGCAGGGGGCAGTAATTTCGAACACTTGTTTTGATTTTTTTTTTCTTAATTTTGTACTATTTTTATATCAATGCGGTTAGTAGTGGATAAATTAGAAATTTGCAAAACGAATTCTAATAAATGCAACAATTTTGTTTAAACGCTTTTTTCTCGGAAACGGTTACTTTTAGCGACTTTGAGAAAGAGTACCTTTTTTGTATAAAAAATGTTGCTTTTTATGATTATGGCACTTTTGTGTCGAAATATTGCAATACAAAAAAGTTACGGCAAAAAATAATTGCGGGCAACCCCCTACACACCACGCTACTGCTTATTTAAAAAATATGTTACATGAGAATATGCCTAATCCAATTCTTTAACTGCTTGCCCAATTTCATGACTTTGCTACTAACCGTTAACTTTTTGTAGTAAAAAAACCACTTTAGGGGGGGCCATCTTTAAATGGTCATATCTCCGTTAGGAGGCAATTTAAAGAAAAAAATGTATTTCAACATTTTTCATAATTTAATGTGTAGAATATGCTCCTGAAGTAGCGGCCCGGACTTTTGTAACACCCTGTATATTTTCTCTCTGACATAAATATATTTTCTCTCTAACATAACTGTTAACTATTCTGAGAGAAGCTACCTTCTCCCAGCTGTGTAGATAAGTCTTGGATAGCTTCCCTCAGGATAGTTGACACGTATGTCAGAGAGAAATGTACGGAATAAAGTCTCTAATCTAAACGCACCCTAAGAAAATGAGTCTGAATTGGAATGTCTAACTTTTCCATTTGATTTTGAGCGTGCTGACCGTAAGGCTTCCCAAAAAGACCTCTTCCACATGAGTGATCTTCTACAGTCGTACTGCTGGGGCCAATCCACTCATCCCCCTCAAAACTGCCTCCTAGTTTTTCAGTGATTACAATTAAAGACATAATGATTGAGGCACATTGCATGTAATTTAAAAAAACTAGGTCTTTGCAAATCCAGACAAAAATACTGCGAACTCAGTGAACAACGTTTACTGGTTTAGTCGCTCCGATCCATTGCTGAACGTTCTGTTTTCTTCGTCCACATTTGATTAATTATTCACGCGCATGGACTCGTACTGTTACATATAAAAAGTCGATAGCTAATTACTTTAAAATTATGCATTACGAGCACGTACTAGCCGCATTTTGTCGGTAATTCCGCCTGTCGAAGCACCGGTATTAGATTTATTATTTTTCATCTTCATCCTACAGATAGACAGATTTTCTAATGGGATAAAGCATAATGAACCGCAGCTAGAGCATCGTAAAATATCGAGATCGCAGTGATTAGTTTGACGTAGAAAATTACTGTTGAATGCACCTATTCGTATTCGCCTAACCTATTTTACTAAACTCTACATCTCCTCTTTTTAAGTCTCAAGAAAATATATTAAGAAAGAAATTGATGTATGAATTGTCCCAATAATTGTTCTTGTGTTCGAAAGTGCCAAAAATAAAACTGGTACAAAGTCTTTTTCCTTGGAGGTTTCCCACTGCATGCATATTTTCTACTGTCCATGTGTCAGTAAATTCGTTGCTGGATAACCCGAGAAAATGGGAATTTAATATATATATATATATATATATATATATATACATATATGAGAATTTGATCACATATTTCTGGAGCCGCACAACATCTTAGGTAGGTGTAAACTATGCTTTCATTCATCAGGCTCATTTGTGGGTTCCAATCGAAACCCATTCAATTTGAAATCATTCAGGAATTTAATGTAAAGGAATCCAATTTGAAGGAATCCAATTTGAAGGAATCCAATTGGAAGGAATCCAACTCCAATTTAAAGGAATTCGATCCTGATTTAAAGGGGTCCAATGTGGTGCATTAATTTAAAAAATCAATTGTACCACTTGCAAATTGCTACCCATCTTTGGAACGACTAACTGTGTTACGTTTTATAATAGTTGTTACGCCACGATCGTCGTTTTGACTTGCAAAAGTCGGTGAAGTAATTCCTGTTCCAGTGGACTTGCTAATAAAGCAAATTGACGTCGACAAGTATCGATTACCAATAACCTTATTTGACATGGCTTGGTAATATCTCGAGTTACATCAGTATATAAATTTGAATGGGCATTGTTTAGTGCCACATTTCTTTTATTATTACTTCTAGTCATCGACCAATCGTGAGTAGTTCACCTGGTAGGGACATAATACTAGATCGTGATAGCAAAGCCCCGCCTTGCACTTCCCACTTACGATCTCTTCAGATACGTTCTTTTTAATTGTGTGAACTTATTCAGATGGCAATAAATCTGTTTCTTGTATAGGTGCAAGCTTCTTTCGAGGTCAACAGCTTTTATTAAATCATTATTAATTCATTTTTTAGCCATCTTCAGATGCAATAACTCAAGTTGCAGAGCAGCACGTATATTTAACCCGTTAAACTAAAGGTTAAGGTAACATTAAAGGCAGTTTCTGCTCTGACAAGAAGAAGGAAGAGCCAATTTTGCGTTTTCATTATTTTCCTACATCAGTCGTTTAATTCGCAGCTTAAGCATGTTCTGACTAGAAGCTAGAATATTTTTGCAGCTCCGGTTTCAAATCAAACCCAAGTCTTGGCAGTGGCGTGTTTCAATGGAAGCTAGGAAAGGACAGCTTCCCTTGCAGATGAAAGGCTGCCTAGTTTTTATTTTAAAACAAAAAGCCTAAAGAAGAGATTTTTTGGTCACTTATTTCCAACAATACTCAAAGTGCCTGCTTAAAGAAGTGAAGAAAGAATTGTCTGGCAAATTAATTTTTCAAAGTTAGCAGAATGCCAATTTGTTACTCGAAATTTGGAAGTTAAACCGCTCCAGCTTTCCATTGAAATTTTCGCTCTTTTCTCAAAATTCCAAATTTAAAATTGTAATTGTGATTTTTTACGTGAGAGAAAATTTAATTTTTTAGAATAATGTCTATCCAAAACGAAAACCACAAAAGGAAATCAAAATTTATTTAAAAAAATAACAAAATTATTAGTTTTTTCCAGAAATTTCGACTTCTCTTTCAAAATTTCCTTCAATTCTGATTTCCTTCTTATAAATATTGAGTTTTTTTTAATTTCAAGTTTTATTTTAAACCCAAATTTTAAATATGAAATTTTCTAATTTAAAACATTCAAAAATTAAAATGAAAATTTCGAGTAAGAAAAATATCGAGTCCAATTTCTGATAAAATTTTAAATTTCAACTTTAAATTGGAAATTTTCAAATTAATGCTAAAATTTTGATTTGAAACAAAATCAAAAACATCGTTTTAAGTTCAAAGTTGAAACACAAATCTTATTGAGTATCTCTCTGAACATGTGATGGAACGGACTGGTCCTTGGTTATCTTCAAAAATTGAAACACAGAACTTGTCCCCTGAAACCAAGAAAGATTAAAAAACACAACAAAGGTTGCTCTAACGCGTTTCCACAGCCAAGCTGTCATCTTCAGAGAGAAACTCTTTCTTTCTGAAGATGACAGCTTGGCTGTCGAAATGCGTTAGAGCAACCTTTGTTGTGTTTTTTAATCTTTCTTGGTTTCAGGGGACAAGTTCTGTGTTTCAATCTCTTTGAACATGATAATTTGGTTATCGAAACGCGTTCGAGCAACCTTTGTTGTGTTGTTGAAAAGGTAGCATCTTACCTAAAATCCGGCCTCTAGTAATAAGAAATGAAAGAATGTTTTAATTTTAAATTATTTCTTAAAAATTAACTTTTGTCCTTAAATATCCACATTATTCCCAACATTTTATTTTTAAAGTCGAAATTGAAAAAAAGGCATACAGATCACGACTTCAAATTTAAAATTAAAAAAATATCGTTTCTGAAAAAAAATCCGAAATATTTCTAAAAATAATCCCATTTTATTTGTACGGAATTTAAACTTTTTTTTCTTGAACCTAGGAATGTAATCTTTGAATTTTAAATTAAATTTGAAATTCTTCCCTATTTTTCAAAACTGCTTCCCGAAAGTTCAGTAGATATTTAGAGTTTGGAAAAAATGTTTAAACTTAGGTAAATTAAAATGTTCATGTTTTAACCGGAAATTTTTGAAAAAAAATTTAATTTGAACCTTTGAATAAAAATTACTTAAATTTTCTCTTCTGTAGAGAAAATGTTGACCACAAATTCAAAATTTAGAGAAGAAACTCCAAAATGTTAAAAAAAAGTGTTTCTCCACGTATCGAGTTAAACATTGGAAATGCAAATATAAACCCAAAATTTTCAGTTTAAAACGTAAATGTTTCGAAGTTTATATTGAAAAAAAGACAAAATAAAGAAAACAAGATAAAATATGTACTAATCACTTGCAAAATTTTAGATAAATTCTTGTGGAAACTAGAAACACATTTATCAACAAATTGCTTTTAATGCGTATATGTGACTTTAAATACAGTCGAGTGTATTATTCACTGAATTTTAAAAAAGTTCTTTCTTAGTGCTCACCTACGTATCGTGGGGAACAGCTGTGAGCAATTTTATGCTTCTAAACACACTGGTTAAGGCTAAACGTTATCTGCCAATCAGCACTTAGAATAGATAGAAGATACAGGATTCTGGGGTCTTTATTTTTAATAAGCACTTTTTTTGAAGAGTTTGATTATCGATTTTTATTTAAAAACTAGACTTATTTCGAAAATCTCGATATTTTAAAATATCTCCTTTATTTCACAAGGTCGACCTTTTCTCATTTGACTCTTTTCTCGTCCGAATTTTCAAAATTCAGAAATGTTTATCACAAACTCGAAATTTAGAGAAGAAACTCCAAAATGTTTAAAAAAAAATGTTTCTCCACGTATCGAGTTAAACATTGGAAGTATCAAATTAAACCCAAAATTTCCAGTTTAAAACGTAAATGTTTGGAAGTTTATATTGGAAAAAAGACAAAATAAGGAAAACAACATAAAATATGTATTGATCACTTGCAAAATTTAGATAAATTCGTGTGGAAGCTAGAAACACATTTATCAGCGAATTGCTTTTAATGCGTATAGGTGACTTCAATGGTGAATTCACTGAATTTTAAAAAATTCTTTCTTAGTGCTCACCTACGTATCGTGGGGAACATCTGTGAGTAATTCTATGCTCCTGAGTACACTGGTTAAGCCAAACGTTACCTGCCAATCAGCACTTAGAGATTTATTAAGTAAACTTTGTCTACATGATAGAAGAGAAAGAATTCTGGGGTCTTTATTTTTAAAAAAACACTTTTTTTGAAGAGTTCGATTATCGATTTTTATTTAAAAACTAGACTTATTTCGAAAATCTCGATATTTTAAAATATCTCCTTTATTTCACAAGGTCGACCTTTTCTCATTTGACTCTTTTCTCATCTGAATTTTCAAAATTCAGAAATGTTTATCACAAACTCGAAATTTAGAGAAGAAACTCCAAAATGTTTTAAAAAAATGTTTCCCCACGTATCGAGTTAAACATTGGAAATGCCAAATTAAACCCAAAATGTCCAGTTTAAAACGTAAATGTTTAGAAGTTTATATTGAAAAAAAGACAAAATAAGGAAGACAAGATAAAATATGTATTGATCACTTGCAAAATTTAGATAAATTCGTGTGGAAGTTAGAAACACATTCATCAGCAAATTGCTTTTAACGTGTATAGGTGACTTCAAATACAGTCTAGTGTATTATTCACTGAATTTTAAAAAATTATTTCTTAGTACTCGTCTACGTATTGTGGGGAATATCTGTAAGCAATTTCATGCTCCTGGGCAAACGGGTTTAAGCTGAGCGTTATCTGCCAGTCAGTACTTAGAGATTTATTAAGTCAACCTGGTCTACATGATAGAAGAGAAAGGATTCTGGGGTCCTTTTTTTAATTAGCACTTTTTTTGAAGAGTTCGATTATCGATTTTTACTTAAAAATTTGAATTATTTCAAAAATCTCGACATTTTAAAATATCTACTTTATTTCACAAGGTCGACCTTTTCTCATTCGACTCTTTTCTCGTCTGAATTAATTTCGACTTTTTTAAGAATTTTGACATTATTGAAAATTTTAACTTTTTTGATGTTCTGGCTTATTTGGATATATTTTTAAAACTTCTTTTTTTTAGTATCTCTCTGAAATCGATAGCTTGTCTATCGAAACGCGTAAGAGCAACCTTTTTTGTGTTTTTTAATTTTTCTTGGTTTCAGGGGACAAGATTTGCATTTCAATTTTGCAATTTTCTGAAAACACATGATGATAAGTTTTGGCCCACTCAAACCGCTTTTTTTATTGGTCAATCTTGGCCTGCAATACTTGAAACCTTACTTTTGGGGTTCTGTTGGTTCTTCGGTTCTGTTCGACAAATTCATTCCAAAGCCTTGGACCAATTTTGTTAGCATTTTACTGCTTTTGGTTCGGGTCGTTTGACGTTTTTGACCACAATTTCCAACAAGTCCCCAAAGTGTTTACCACTTAAATCTACACAATTGAGATCTAAACTTTGTTAATTACAAATTGCACTGTTTAATATAAAATCTGGAACCACTTTGTTTTCTGGACAATGC
Source organism: Dastarcus helophoroides (assembly GCA_028583605.1). NCBI lineage: Eukaryota > Metazoa > Arthropoda > Insecta > Coleoptera > Bothrideridae > Dastarcus > Dastarcus helophoroides. Next base: position 5,612,999 of record CM053337.1, on the reverse strand, counting down.
GAGGCTGCTTATTGAAATTTCGAATTTATATTCATAATACAAAAATTATTTTTGTAGAAATTTTATCCTATTTTTTGCCCCAATCCTTATATGTCGACTTTAATTTTGACATTTTAATTTACAATTAGAGGTAACATTTTTTCAAATATTTAGAATCATTTTCCCTAAATACTTTTCGTTGACTCTAATCCCAAACTTTAAACTTTAAATTAGTAATTTTTAGAAAACATATTTTTAAAAAGTGAACCTTTCTAACTGAAATTCTACAAAAAATCAAATTTAAAAGGGAATCTTCGAATTCTCAAAATTTTTTCCTTCTTTAGGATTTCAGGAGTAGTTTTTAAAAATATGAAATTGAAATTTTAACTTGTCTCCACTTTTTCCGAATTAAAATTTTTCTGTAAATTATATTTTTATCTAGGGATTTCTGGATTCTTTCCTTTATAGAAGTTTCAACTTTTAACTCAAAATTTTAAGGAACAATTTAAGAATATTTAGTTTTAACGTGAAGTTAGACTTTTTTGTTGAAGTTTTGACTATTCATGAAACTGTCGACTTTATAATTTCGAAGAAATTTAGACACTAAGCTCAACATTTTTTGTCTAAAGTTTTGAATTGAGGTCGAAATCTGGAATTTGATCTCGGGATTTTGAACTTGTTTCTTGGAGTTTTTTCAACTTTAATTACCAAGTTTATTCTTGACATTTTATTTAAAAGTCAAAAACAGTTAAAGAAAATAAAAGTTTCTATATTAATTTTGAATTTATGAAAAGGTCGAAAATTGTTAAAGTCTTCGAAAAATGTCTAAAGAAATTTAGGAATGTTTCGAAATTTTGAATTTTTCTTCTCGCAAATACGACCTCTCATAACAAATTGTCTCTTTCCAAAGCTGCCAAGTTACTCTTTTTGAAATACTATTTACCATTACTTAATTTTAATTATGACTTGTTTTAGGTTCCTCTAATTGTCTCTGTGTTTTAATCTAATGTTAACACTTTATGTGTCACGCAGTATTAATTTACTTAATTAGAATAATCATTTAATTAGAATTGGAAATATTACGAAGATTTAAGTTTTGGTTTATTTCTCATTATAAAAGTGTTCTTATAACTTTCTATATTACTTAAATATTTGATTATTTTATTAAGCTTAACACAAAGATTTAATTTCAATTTATCTCATTAAAAAGATATTTAAATTAATATTTAATAAATACTTCTATAATAAACGTTTAAATATATCATCATTTTAGTAAGCTTATTACAAAGATTTGTGATTGATCTCATTTTAAAGATAGTTGATAGTTGAATATCTTTCAGTTATGTAGGGGAGACTGGGGTATTGTGGACCGCCTTTTTATGTTGGCTAAAAACCGGCAAAAAATATTTTTTTCTGAAAATTTCAAAGCTTTAATTTGTAGTACAAATAATATTCTCTCTTTGGGTCACAGAAGTTTGGTCAAATTGTATTGAATTATACAACTTATAACAGTTGGCGCAAAAATTGCATTTTTGCGATTTTGAAAAATGTCGGGGAATTACGGACTACTTTGTAAATCGAATAAAAATCAAAAAATGTAGTAGAAAAACCTTCTTGTTTTTCATTCAGAATGGCAGAAGATTTATAATGAAAGAGAAACAAAATGAAGTGGAGTGACAAATGGCAATCAAAATCGGTTCGAAACGAAATTATTATTGTACCAAAAAACTATTAGAAATTGCCGAAAAATAATGCTGTGCTAAAAATTTGCATGAATAATCACTTCTATGCATCAAATACACAAAATCAGCTTGTAAAGTATAAAGAATTGAGTGATTCCTAATTCCACGACAAAAGTGGTCCGTAATTCCCCGAAGGTCATTTTTTACAATATGGCAGTCAAGAGCTCATTTTTGATAGAAACACAACAAAGACTAGGAAAATAATTCTTATTTTGAAAAATAGCATTGGCGTCACATTTTTTTTTCAAAAATGTGTATCGACCTGTTTGTGGGAACGCCACTGGTGGAATCAGAACAAATGTTTTTTTGTCAAAATACTTGCTTTTAAACCCAGATATCGTGTACTGAATATCAAAAAAATATCTAAACCAGTCTCAGAAATATTGAAGAAAAACCGATTTTTTCTTCAATTTTTATCGCCCTGTATATCGAAAATGAAGCGTTTCCGGACCTATGTTAATATAAAAATTTTGTCCTAAAATTGCCCAAGGAATATCCCCCTGCCGGATCAGCATGCAATTATGAAACACCCTGTATAAGTAACAATACAAACTTCATGCAAAACTTCATGTTCCTGTCGAAGACTTAAGGTTCCGCGAATATTATGAAGATATTTACCTTAGTTGGTTCTCGAAAAGTGTTGTCAAATTAAAGGAAACTCTAAAGTGAAAAAAAATTCGAAGTATCCCATTTCTATTTGGTATCGAAGCGAGGTAATGGTTCGTGTACGCAAGTCCAGTACTGAAGGGAAATTGAGCTTAATATGAGGCGAGCTGAAGACAGTTATTTGTAGCTATCAGCCACTATTAGAGAAAAAAATATGAAGATGGTCCGGAACTCCCCGTGGTCCAGAATACCCCAGTCTTCCCTACTATTGGTATGATACTCACTATGATAAATGTTTGCAATATAAAGATGCCAAATACGATTTTAAAAAATAGAAAATAATCTGAATGGAATTAAAGTTTTTTATTGTTACTTAATCACCTATATATAAAATTTTATCTATGAATTGAACATTAATAAGGTATAAGATCTGCCAAAAACACTAACGGATACGGATACGGATTTTTCTTCCCCCTCGGATATCCGCGGATACGGATATCCGGCACATCACTTATATATAATAATGACTTTATCTTATCAACTAACAGAGATATCGGTGCAAAGAAGCTGCTAATAAATTAAGAAAGAAAGTAATCGGTGTTTTATTTTGTTTATTCTTTTTGAGTTACTTTCAGATGGTTTACACCGAGTACAAATAAGCGTCGACAAATTGAGATGCCACGGTTTTTTCTCTTTATTTTATTCTAGGTTTACAGTTATTTTTGGGTGGACAACTATTTTTATAACGGTTTTAATTTCTGAAAATGCAACCCAGACGTAAAATTAATTACAAATAGAAGTAATTACCATATTGATTTATGAGAAGCCGTATCTAATCAATTAATCACAGTTCAGATAAAAAGTTTCTAGATTAGTAAGATCTAGGTGCGTTTATTGGTTAGTTTAAGTGTAATTGTTCTATTTATGTAGTACCGGTGGTAGCTAATTACACCTTAAGCTACATTCCAGTAAGCTGGATGTGGTCTATTTACCAAAGGCAGGCAAACGGCCATCTGCGCAGCCTAAATCATATTACATTGGTCGTAACGTCATTTCTCCTTAAAGCAATGTAGATAATTATAAACCAACACATTAGAAGCGAAGTACTGTCAAAGAATCCGCTTCATGAAAATACATTTGCTTATCGAGAAGGCAAATCCACAGAGATAGCATCAGGCACGTAGCCAGGGGGGGGGTCCAAGGGGTCCGGACCCTCCCCGAAATGAATATTCCCCAAAAAATTTACGATGATACGAATTGAAATATCAGTAGAAAAACGGCTGATTGTATATTTAGGCATGTAAATAATTTTCGAAATTGCCAACTATTGAGCTTATGATAAGCAAAATAGCCATGTAGACATTTTAATAAAAATTGGCAATGAGCTCAAGCCTTCCCAATACATGCACCAACCCTTTTACAATATAATATTGACACTTAGCAGTAAGGTACGTTCAGTAATTTCAATTTTTAATTATCTCAAATTTCGACTTTCTTGACATATGTATGCATGGAGGAGAATTTTTTAGAAAAAAGTCGAAATTCTGAGTTTAAAGTCGACATTTTACAAAAGCATAGGAAGGCACTGATTAAAAAAAATTATATTTAGAAATATCGACATTTTACAAAAGCTTAAAAAGGACACTGATTATTAAAAAAATGTTTAAGGATTTCGACTTTTTTTGTCAAAAATTCGGTTTTTTTTTAAATTTCGATTTTTTTCTTGAAATTTCGGCTTTAAACTCGAAATTTCGACTTTTTCAAAAATTCGGCTTTTCTCTTGACATTTCTACTTTCTTCTTAAAATTCCGAGACTAATGTCGAAATTTCGACTTTAATATCGGAATTTTTTTCGAATAAGTCATAATTTCTACACTATGATCAAATTAGGCAGATGACAGTTGCGTCCCACCACTCCTCTTTCCCAACAATCTTGACAGTTTGTAGTAGGGTGCGTTCAATAATTGCTCTTTTTAGTTAGCAAATTTTGATCTTTTTTTTAGAAATTTCGAGATGAAAGTTGAAAATTCGAGAAAAAAATCGAAACTTCCTGATTAAGATCAAAATTTCGAAAAAAAAGTCGGAATTTGAAAAAAAAAGTCGAAATTTCGAGAAAAAGGTCGAAATTTCGAGAAAAAAGTCGCAGTTTGAGAAAAACGTAAGTCGAAATTGCGAGAAAAAAGTCGAAATTTGAGAAAAAAGTCGAAATTTCAAGAAAAATAATAGACATTTTGAGTTTAAAGCCGAAATTTCGAGAAAAATGTCGAAATTTCGATAATAAGGTTAAAATTTCGAGAAAAAAGTCGATATTTGAGAAAAAAGTCTAAAACTGAGAAAAAAAGACGAAATTTCGAGAAAAAAGTCGAATTTCTCAGATTAAGGCCGAAATTTCGAGATAAAAGTCGAAATTTGAAAATAACGTCGAAATTTCGAAATATTTCGAGCAAAAATTCGAAATTTGAGAATAAGGTCGAAATTTCGAGAAAAAAGTAGATATTTCGAAATATTTCGAGCAAAAAGACGACATTTCAAGAAAAAAAGTCGAAATTTTGATATTAAGGTTAAAATTTCGAGAAAAAAGTAAATATTTGAGAAAAAAGTCTAAAATTGAGAAAAAACCGAAATTTCGAGAAAAAAGTCGAACTTTGCAAAAAAAATCGAAATTTTGATAAAGAAAGGTCAAAATTTCGATAAAAAAATGTCCAAATTTTGAGTATAAAGTCGAAATTTTGAGAGAAATGTCGAAATATCTATATTAAGGTCAAAATTTTGAGAAAAAAGTCGATATTTGATAAAAAAGTCGAAAATTGAGAAAAAAAAAGAAATTTCGAAAAAAAAGTCTAACTTTTCAGATTAATGTCGAGAAAAAGTCGAATTTTCTAGAAAAAGAGTCGAAGTTTGAGAAAAACGTAAGTCGAAATTCCGAGAAAAAAGTCGAAATTTGAGAAAAAAGTCGAAATTTCTAGAAAAATAGTCGACATTTTGAGTTTAAAGCCCAAATTTCGAGAAAAATGTCTAAATTTCGATATTAAGGTTAAAATTTCGAGAAAAAAGTCGATATTTGAGAAAAAAGTCTAAAATTGAGAAAAAAAAGCGAAATTTCGTGAAAAAAGTCGAACTTTTCAGATTAAGGCCGAAATTTCGACGAAAAAGTCGAAATTTGAAAATAACCTCGAAATTTCGAATTTCTGTCGACATATTTTGAGCAAAAATTCGAAATTTGAGAAGAACGTCGAAATTTCGAGAAAAAGGTAAAATTTCGAGAAAAAAAACAAATTTTGGGAAAAAAGTCAACATTTCGAGAAAAAAGTCGAAATTTTGAGAAATAAACTCGAAATTTAAGAAAAAAATCTAAATTTCGAAAAAAAAGTCGAAATTTCGAGCTTAAAATCGAAATTTGACAAAAAAAGTTGAAATTTCTTAAAATGATATTTTTTTAATCGATGTCTTTTCTACGCCTTTGTAACATTTTTGAAAAAGTGGAAATTTCCAGAAAAAGTCAAAATTTCCACAAAGAGTCGAAATTTTGAGAAAAAAGTCTAAATTTGAGAAAAAAGTCGAAGTTTGAGAAAAAAGTCGAAATTTCTAAACACAACATTTTTTTTAAATCGATGTCCTTTCTACGCCTTTGTAAGATTTTCGATTTAAAAATTGACATTTCAACTTTTTTTTAGAAATTTCGACTTTAAACACCAAATTTCGACGTTTTTTTTTCGAGATTTTCACATTAAAGTCGAAATTTTGACTTTAATCTCGGGATTTAAAGAAGAAAAAGTCAACATTCCGTGATAATTTTTTTTCAAATTAATGTTCTTTCTACTCTATTGTAATTTTTACTTAAAGAAAAAGTCGATTCTTGATCGGTGATAAGTTAAATACGTAAACTCAAAATCGATATTAGGAAATTTTTCTTTGGTAAGTTTCACGTTTTTATTTGTCAAATTTATATAATGTTAAGGTCATTAGATTTTATTCTTCACTTTTACTAATTAACAAAATGAAAAAAAAAATAAAATAAAAGAAACGAATACGTAAAAGTAATTGATGTATGTTCTTATATTATCTAAAGAGTGGGGAGGCGGGGAGTTAGACCCCCCCCCCCGAACGAAAATCCTGGCTACGTGCTTGGATAGCATTACACAATCTTGGCAAAAAGATAGAAAGTGCATACTGGAACAAAAAAATAGCTCTTTGTGAATTTATAGGCAAAGAGGGTGCTTTCGATAACACCTCATCTAAATCCCTAAAGGCAGCAGCTATCAAACAAAGTTTTGAGAAACCTACTATCGACTGGATCGTTTCCATGTTATATGGTAGGAGAATCAAAGCAACCTTAGGCAGTGATTCAGTTATAGTGTGAGCGGCAAGGGGTTGTCCCCCAGGAGTTATTTTAACTTTACTTCTGTGGTCCATCGTGGTTGATTACCTCCTAAATATACTGCATTACACGGGCTTTGAAGCAATAGGTTATGCAGATAATATTACTGTCACTATCAGGGGCAAAAACGATAAAATCCTGTCGGATTTAATGCAGAAAGTCTGAAACGCCATTAACAACTGGCGTTTAAAACAAGGGTTAAGTGTAAACCTAAATAAAACAATAATAACTCTCTTCACGAAGAGGATTTCCTTCACGAAGAGAAGAAACCAAATCGAACAGCTCCTACTATCAATGAAGTTCAACTTAACTCATCAAGTGAGACTAAGTATCTAGGAATAGTCCGAGACCAAAAGCTTACCTGGGATCCTTATTTGACTCGAATAATCAAACGAGCCACAACAGCGTTCTGGACGTGCCGCAGATTATTCAGTAAAACCTGGAGTCTGAAACCAAAAATGATCTACTGGTCATATAGAATGATAATTTCACTTCTAATTACTACGCTTCTTTAGTATGGTGGCCAAAAATAACGACAAAGACAGCACAAAGCCAACTGAACATAGTTCAAAGGTACGCATGTCTGGGCATAACAGGCTTAATGAACACCTGCCCAACAGCAGCAATGGAGGTAATGCTAGGTTTAACTCCTCTCCATTTTTTACTGAAGAGACAGGCGGTCTAAGGAGCCTCAAGATTACTGCAATTAAAAGAATTTAAAGAGGGAGACTTCGCCGGTCAGATGGAAATCATCAGGACATGTAGCCCTCTGATTTTAGCAACATGCATAACAGGCGCAATGAACACCTGCCCAATAGCAGCAATGGAGGTAATGCTAGGTTTAACTCCTCCCCATTTTTTGTTGAAGAGGAAGGCGATCTAAGGAGCCTCAAGATAACTGCAATTAAAACAATTTAAAGAAGGAGACTTCGTCGGTCAGATGGAAATCTTCAGGAAATGTAACCCTGTGATTTTAGCAACTCAGTTGATTTTATGCAACCCAGATACGAATTTGATCATTCTTTGAAGTGGATTTAAATAGTCACACTGACGCTCAATCAGTACCTGAAGAAAAACACAATTTGTCCATTTGGTTTACAGATGGATCAAAGAGATTCAACTAAAGTGGGAATTTATGGCCCTAATTAAGGGTTCTCTAAAGCCTTAGAAAAAGACCCAACTCTTTTTTAACTGAAACACATTTAATAGAACTTTGCGCCTACGAGTGTCTTCGAAGAAACCTGAAAGGAACAAAGATCTACATTAACTCTGGCAGTCAAGTAGCAATAAAGACTCTCAGCAGCTGCATTGTCAAATCCAAATTAGTATGGGACCGTCAACAAATTCTAAAGCAACTTACTTAACATTTAAGTGGGTGCCAGGGCACAAAGAAATACAAGGGAATGAAGCTGTCGACCAAATCGCAAGAGAAGGATTTGCATCGTCATTTTATGGACCTGAACTGGCTTCTGCTTTTTCTAAAAGTCAAATCAACAATGAGGTTGAAAAATGGGAAGCAAAGTCAAGAATTTCCCGCTGAAGATCATATCCAGGACGCGACATGCAAAAAGGTTCAAATCTGGAACGCTTGAGAAGACAAAGGTCTACTTAGAACTAAGCAAATCCGAATTGAGGATATTAATAGGCCTCTTAACAGGACATTGCTCTATGAGGTACCACCTCAAGAAAATGGGTCAAGCTGAAACAGACCTATGTCACTTTTGCGAAGAAGCTGATTGTCAAATATTTAAATAGCATCTTGTATAATCCTCCTTTTCTTGGTTTTTCGTTTTCTCGCAATCTAAATGAAGTCGATGACGATACAAAATGAATGTTTCTTTACTTAGTTATTTAGTTACTTACTTTTTATGCCAAATACAATGCACAACACAATTTTTTATTGATGTGGATCCAGTTTAACAACAAATTTCATATAGTCTCCCCATAATGACGTTAATTTAGATATTTTTTAAATGGGTTTATAGAGGATTTTTGAATATAATTTTTGAGATGTTGACCATAATTCAGATATTAAAACTTGAATTTTGAAAAATTTTTAATTTAAAAATTTCAACATTTTGCCCAAAGATTCTAATTTTCTCTGATAATTTTTTAAGGTTTTCATTTTTTAACTTTAGCGCCAACTTGCGAATTGAAGTGACAGTAAACGACAGACAATTGGGGAGAATACAAAAAATCCCAAACAATATCGTATCAGACTTCATTTACACAATTTTTGGAATATATTATTTCTTCTGGTATATGTTCCAATTCTATTTGTTCAAGCTGTTGTCGTTGTTGGTAGTGTCTAATCTAACATAAAAAATTGTCCAAAACCGATATAGTAGTTATCTAGAAATAGCGGCATTTTTTATATGACCTTATTAAACCAGAGAATAATCTTAATTTTACATATTCATAAGCGTGTATCAATTACTATTGATAACATATGTATATGGAACAAATAAGTTGGTGACATACTGATGCCCTTCAAGCTGTAAATTATTTAAAACTATCAGTTAAATTCTTCATAGAAAGACAAGGTTTAATAAATTTGCGAATTAAGCTCCTCCCACATGAGGATGTTTATAATCGAAGATCAGTCAAATTAAGAGACCAGTTTTCTTTGTTAATAATAATAACCACTAAAACTGAAAATGTTGTTAAGTGTCTTTAACTTAAAGTGTTTCGTCTTGTGTGCCACATTTTGTTGTCTTACGCGAGGATATCAGATAAATTTTAACAATGTAACATTACAATTGTATATTCCTACGACATGGTACCCCGGGATATCAATTGAACCTTATCAAGAAATTACCGTCCAGAATGCAATCAACTTAACAGATTATTATAACGAAACTGACACCAGGGAGGGATTTGGAATATTAATAAACAACAGTCACATTCCTATTCTACACACAAATTCAATCAAGGATTTGAAGAATCTTGGAGCTATTAGTCTGAACAGAAACAATATTCAGGATATTGAATCAGTTCCATTCAAGAACCTCCCATCTTTAACAGAAGTGAATATAAATGACAATCAAATTAAGAAAATTACAGCCGATGTGTTTTCCGAAGTTCCATCCGTTGAAAATATCTTCCTGATAAATAACCAAATCACTCATATCGATAGCGATGCATTTAAAAACACAGTTAACTTAACTATGTTATTTTTGAGCGGTAACAAGCTCGAAGTATTTGACGTAAAATGGTTCCAGAACACTCCCAACTTGCAATATTTAGATATGAGTAGGAATCACCTGAAGCATTTACCCGCACAACCATTCAATCTGCCGAAAGGTGCCCATGAATTCAGCAGTTTAGATTTTAGCGACAATGAAATTGAAACAATAGACGAGGATTTCATGCCAAAGGCTAGCACCCTCGGGGGTATCAATTTAACTAACAATAAGCTTAAAGTGATCAATGCTGACATATTCAAATATCAGCGATTTATAATGAGTGCAATTTTCGATAATAATCAGATAACAGAAATTAAGGGTGTAATTCCAGGATTTATTGTTTCGTTGAAGAATAACAATATCAAATGTCTGCCTTTGATTATGCGCATCATGATGAAAGCCGGAGGGACAGTTCTTGTTGATGGTAATCCTGAATACAAAAATGAATCCTGCCATTGAAGGACTTTGTGTATCTTTTAATTTTTTTTGTGGAGCCTTGTTAATAAAATTGTAAAATTCTATGTAGCAAATTTATTTTCATTTCTGTTTACATATCTACAAGGATTTGTGTGTGATGTGAAGAGATTCGGGTTAATGAAACACTAAGATAAGAAATGTCCAAGTAAAAGTTTTTAGCACTGTGCGGCTTTGTGGTAATTCAAAACTTTTTTCATCAGATTTCAAATTAAAATTCAGAATTTTACAAAATGTTGTAATTAAACTCGAAATTTTCAGAAAGCATATTTCAGTTAAAAGAAAATTTTAAAATTTAAATATAAAACTTTCAATATTTTAATCACAAAATATTGACTTTGAACTTGAATATCATTCTAAAGAAATCCAACTTTTGGGAAACGTGTTGTCAATTAATTTATTTTTGAAAACTTTAATTTCCTTTGTAAAATTCTAAAACAAGTTACACATTTTCCAAAATCTTGACCTTAAACTCGAAATGTTTGCCACCTTTTTTATAAATATAAATGTTCATTTCTAAAATTTTTTCTCTTCTGAAGTTAAAAAAAAGACTGGAAATAAAATTTAAATTTTTAAAAAATATTTGTGAATTGTGACTCTATTAGAAATGTTTCTTTTCTACTTAGACATCTAACGATTCTCAGTGAAGAGACCGGATTTTGGGTAAAATCCTATGATCCTACCTTTTAACCTTTTTTAGCATTTTTCGTATTTTATTGCCTAAATTTAAATCTCGCCTTTTATGCATGATTTGGACCTATTTTTAAAAAGTTTACTGCCTGTTTATCTTTTTCCATGGGTTTCCCCGAGTACATTACACTTCTGAAGACTTTAGGCCAAAATATGTATCATACGCAGTAAACAAAAAAGAAAGCAATAAAATAGAAATTTAATTCATCCTAATAACAAGAAACTTTCAGCATAAATTTATAAGTGATGTAATTTAATAACAATTACTCTTTTGACCTAAAAAGTCACTTATAAGTTTTGCCTGCTATTGAGAGGCAGACTGCCTTACCTTTTTGTAATAGTTTGGTATTTTTTTTTCAATTTATTTAACATTTCTTCGGCCCAGTTTGGAAATATTAATTTTTTTTTTAAATAAATTGAAAAAAACATAATATTTTCGGTCAATAAGGGTCTACCATGACGAATAGTTTGGTATGTTAAATTATATCATGGCAAATTTTACTGTAAAAGTCATAGACCAAAATTTTGAACTTAAACTTGGATTGTTGGAATTTGGAATTTTAATTCGAAACCTTCAGAAAAGTGTACATTTAGAGTAGCCAAAGTCGTTTTAGAAGAAGCTTAGTTACGAGTAAGTTTAAAGTTCAAAAAAAAGAAACTGCATTCATTAATAATCATTTCTAAAAATATTCCCTCATTTTAGAAATTTGAACTTCCAAATAAAAGGTGGAATGTGTTAATTCTTAACAAAGTTTGCTCTTTGAATCCGAAAGTTTTAGTTTTTTAACTCGATATTCTAAAAATTAGTTATTATTTAGAATTACTGTCGAAATATTGAGCAAAAAGAAGCCATAATTTCTGGAAAAAAAGGTTTGAAGTTAAATTTAAAAAAAAATAGATAAGATATAAAAACTACACGACAGGTTTAAATTACGAAATTTAGAAAAAAAGTCCAAATTTCAAAAACTCGAATCTAATAACCACCACCAAAATTCAACACTTATTAAAAATTTTGAAGTTTGGATCAAAAATAAGGGAATACATTTTGAGGTGTCTTAAAGCTTTTATTGTCTTTTCAAAATCCCCAGTGAAAATGTTTTAAAAATAAATTTAAATGTTAAGAGAGAAAAGTCAAAATATTTAGAAAAAGTCCTAATTTTGAGCCACTGGCAATGTAATGATTTTGAAAGAAAAAACGAAAATTATTAAACCCAGTTTTTTTTCCTAAATTTATACTTTAATTTTGGCATTTTTGAACTGGAAAGTTTAAATTAGGAATTTTGTAGACCGTTGTTAATAAAATTATAAAATTATATGTACCAAAATTATGTACTTGTTTATATTACAAGGATTTAAGTATCTTTTGTGAAATGATTGCGGATTAACTAAACAGAGATTAGAAGTGTCCAAGTAAAAACTGTTAGCACTATGTGGCCTTGTGTTAATATTGTTTTTGAATACGTTTATAGATAAATAATCAAGTGTGGTACAAGATAATTTATTATATTTTTGTCTTCCTCATCAACGCAAAGCTGTAAACTTTGAAGTTAAAAAACAGAAAATTTGAATATTAAATTTCTAACAATTAAACTTTATTAACGAATAAAAGGCAATAAATATTAAAAATTCCACAATATTTCGATAAATATTTGCTGACACCGGACCATGTTTCGCATAACTGCATCATCGGCGGTTATACCAGCAATTTGTTTAGCCGTTGTTATGCTAACAAGCTCCATGGATCACCGACTCCTACAAATATTCCGTCTAATCCGAATTCTCGTCCAAAGCTTCAATTAGAGGTGTGTCGCGAATAGTCGCGAATCCCATGAATGTTCCGATTATTTGAATTTGAATAATCTTCTGTTGGCAACACTGCAGGTGGAGCATAGAGAAAGTCTGCTTCTAAGGTAGAGGAATACCCGGAGCAAATAAATGAAGAGGAAATAAAAAGTCCCTAGAGAACAAAGAAAAAAGGAATTAATGCGTAAGTATTTTAGATGTGCATGTGTGTAGACAAAGGGCGTGGTCTTTTTGGATAGTGACCTAATTAAGAAGTATTGTTGGTAAGTTTTTGATATGTCTAAGCTTGTAATTATCAGAGAGTGTAAGGGTTGATGAAAATTAGTAAAATAAAGATAATGAGATGAGAATAGCTGTGCGGTCAGGGGTGGCTGTAAGGGGAGGTTGGAGGCCACTTATGAGGGTGTTTACCCAGTTTTAAAGGTAGAAGGTGTTTGTGTAGAGATATAAGAGAAAGAAGTACTTTAGATATAATTGTGAGAGAGTGTTTACCCTTTAATTAGCTCCAGGAGGTATTTACCTCAGAATCAACTTCAGAGGGTGTTAACCCTATAAGTAGTATGAGAGGATTATGCAGCATAATCATCTGTAGAGTACCATCAGAGAATGCTTGCCGTATAATCAGCTTTAGAGGGCGTTAACTCTATAACCAGTATCCGAGTACACTTATGGCATGATCAACTTTAGGGGGTGTTTCCCTTATGACCATAGTGTTAACCCTATAATTGGAATCAGAGGACGTTTATGGCATGATCAGCTTTAGAGGGTGTTTCCCTTATGACCACATCAGAAAGTGTTTATATTAAATCAACTTTAGAGGGTTTTCACCCTAATAATGATAACAGTAGAAATTTACTTTACCCATGATACAAGAGAGTGTTCACACTATTTTCTGTTACGAACTTATTTATATAATATATGTACAGTTTCAGTTTGTAAATAATTAGGTGAATCCAAGGCAATCCATTTCGCATATTGTATCTGTAACCTACAATATTCGCGACAAGGTGTGTTCAGAAGATCAAACTGCTCGTTCGTAAGTGTAAATTGGCTAGATTGTAAATATTTGTGAATTTCAATGGCTTTCTATGACTGTTCAAACAGTTCCAGTTCCTTTTGGGGATTTGAAAAGTCGATTGGAAAGAATTTTACATTTCAAATTTTCCACCTTTACTCGATGACAATAGCAATGTTGTAACTACTTCCAAGAAAAAGTCTGACCTGTTAGCCTTAATGTTTGCTGAAAATTTTAACCTTGATTCCCGAAATGCAGAACCCCTATTCTAAGATTGGCACTTCGATGCTTGAAGTTGTTTTCAGACAACGCACAATCAGGAAGAGTGTACTCGAGTTCGACACCTCGAAAGCTTCTGGCGTTGATGGTATACCCGTTATTGTTTTTAGGAAGTGCGCTTTAGATTTGACTCTTGTCCGAAGCAAATTGTTTACACTTTCTAACAATGAAGGTGTATTTCCTAACATCTGGAAACCTGCTTGGGTGCAGCCTGACCCTAAAAATGGAACAAGAAATCTGGCTAACAACTATCGCCCTATATCTTGATTGACCGTTATATTTAAAGTGATGCAAAAGGTTATCAACATCGAGATTCCCAAATATCTGGAGAAGACTATAATCATTTTGGTCAGGCAATACGGTTTCAGTTAACAACGCTCAACTGGCCATCTATTGGCATATGTTACGCATATTTGTAACTCGGCTATGGAAAAACATAGTGTGGCTAGGATTATGGCATTGGATATCTCAAAGGCCTTCGGCAGAGTCTGGAATGGATCTCTTCTTACCAAATTAACATCTTATGGTCTTCCCCCTGGACTCTGTCTTTTGATATTCAATTTTCTCTCCCACAGATCCCTTCAGGTCGTCGCCGATGGCATCTCATCCAAAATATTTGCATTTAACGTAAGGCTGCCTCAGGGATATGTCCTGTCTCTTACTTTGTTTCTGTTACAGATAAACGATCTCTTAACTTCAACTTCCAATCCGATATACAGCTATGCAGATGATAGTGTCATCTTTTTTCTTCGACAAACCATTATCCGTCACGACTTTAGATCGACTAAGCAGATACAGATGATTAATCGGGATCTCGAAATTATTCTGGAATCTTCTTGCAGTGCCTATTCGCTCCGAATGTTAGCGACTAGCATGGCTATCCTTACTTTATTGGTAACTGCGCGGAACAGTTCAGTTGTGGTCATTTTAAACCGTTTTTCTAAATTCTGAAGCCATGGAATTCGTCTTCGTCCTGGTCCTCCCTTACCGCACACTTTCCCTTGCAGTATTAGTTGGAGAAGGCCATATCGTTGATCGTTTCTCATAATATGGCCCAGGTATTTTAATTTGCGTTTCTTCCCCATTGTGCGTAGGACTTCGTTATTTGTGACATGTCGATCCACGAGATTTTTAAGATGTGTCTATAACACCACATTTCAAACACTTTAAGTTTTTTCAATGGCGGTGTTACGGTTTAAATTTCCGTTTGAAATAGTGCTTGTGGCTAGGCCACCAAACATACATTGGTTGATTTTATAAGTGCTGTCAGTCTTGGTGTGGGGGAAATCGGCCATCTTCTCTCTTGTCGTTGACTTGGGTGTCATCCTTCTCAAGGTGAGGTTACAGCATTTTCCAAGTGCATCTTGGTTGTTTTTCCGGTAAGGGATTTACTGTAACCCATCTTCGGACCATCTGGGGCGATTGTATCTCATGGTGTTACTAAGTTAGGACGAAAACCTCAGATGGTTCCGGTTTTTCGGGAATAAGCAGGGAGGTGCTTCCCAAGCAGGCGGCAGAGCCGACTAATAACCAAGGCTCTTTTTCGGTTGGGATCCTTGTCGGTTTCATTTTTGAATCCTGGTCATCAGAAACTTTGGATCCATCTCTGATCGGCCAATCAGGACCTGAAAAGGGACACGAGGAGTTCCAAAGAAGTGGCCATCGTCTCGTGGAAACCTCCAAGTGTGGGCTTCGAGGACTTCGGCGAAAAAAGTTCGTGTAAATCGAGTCAATAGCTCCACGAAATACCAGCATCCCTTTCGACCTGGGACCCTTCACGACGGTCACTTAAGTACCCCCTTTTTTATATTCTTATTTGGGGATTGTCCCAACCGTAGATGTGTCAGGTTTTTGGATTGCAACCTAAATTATAATACGGTTTGAAATATTGCCTACAACCCTTTTTTGTTTGCTTACGTAGCTTGTTCTGGTGGGCTTGGGTCCAGCAAGTGTTAATTTTGTGAGTATTTTAAATATATATTAAAGGTATCGTTTACCAACTTTTGTAAACAGCTGTACGGAACAAAGTGCGCACTTTCTTTCCAATAAATCGTGTCCGTAATTTAAGACCAGAATAAATAAGTTTGTGAAAGATACACGTGCCTTGAGTGCGTACTTTATCAAGTGTACAATACCGTGCGTACATTAGAACTTATTCAGCCTTTGAAATATTTTGTTTTATTGCTTCTAAAAATTATTTTCCTGTCTGTCTAAATCGTGAGGTTAGAGCATAAACAGCAACACTCTCAATAAGGTAGGTCCCAGAGAGAGTGGCAACGAGAACGAGAACTACGCCATCTAGGAGTAAATTGTCCAGCTTCCGTGATTGAGTATCTTTTGGTGATTTTTCAACGTCTGCGTTAGGTATATTGCGCGATCCAAAATCACCTGGCGCCCCTTTTTGGTATTCTTTCGTCGTGCCGCGCAATTACCAAACTTAATTATATTTAAGCGGAATCTGGGACTTAGAAATATTTTCACTCCTGAGTTCTGGACTTGTCACTTTTTGGGAAGTTTTTCACTCAATAGATTTTCACATCGGCCCAAACGAGGGGTCCTCATAGGGGTGTACGACTCCCAGCCTGCAACAAGAAGAGGCTCTTGCTCTTTCCCCAACGCTAGCCGGCGATAGTGAAGGAAATTATTTCATAGCTTGATAGTGGCACTTAGAAGAATTTCTCGGAAATTATAATTACTAAGCCACCGATTCCTTCACTGGGGAAAAACTCCGTAACAACGGTTTGAAGAGAGTCCAAGCCTCCGCTCCGTAAAACAAAACCAGAAAAATATAACATTGGAGTACGAGGACCTTGGTTTTCAGCGGCAGGTCATAACTTCTGAAGACAGTACTCATTTCCATAAATGCTGTTCTAGCTTTTACTATACGTTGTTTTATTTCCACCCACTAAGTGATCCCATTGACAATTTACATTAATGCCAAGGTATATATAGTTTTCAGCCCTTTCAATGGGTTGTTTGTTGATTATCAGTTGTGTATTCAGGATTATGCGTTTACTGATAACCATGTATTTTGGCTTCTTTGAATTTAGGTCTTATCCATACCGCTGGCTGATTTCGGTTATGCGCGTCATTAATGTTTGTAGTTCTTCCATACTGTCTGTGAATACTACTGCGTCGTCCGTGTACCTAATGTCAGAGTTCGCCGTTGATTAGTAAGCCTTCATCACATTCTTCTAAGTCTTGTTTAAAGATATTTTCGAAGTATATATTAAACAGCATGGGGGATAATATACATCCCTGTCGTACTCCGCACTCTATTGAAACTCCTTTTGTCAGTAGGTTGTACACTCTTATGTTAGCAGTTTGGTTAAAGCAGATATGTTTGATGATCCTCAGATATTTCATCTATGCCAATTTCTTCAAGTAGGGATATAAGGTCATCATGCCTAACCCTATCGAACGCTTTCTTATAGTCTACGAAGCATATATATATATATATATATATATACACGTCCGGCTATCTATACCAAGCCCAGTATGTTCGACAGGCACTCAGAGGCCCGTCCTTTGCATTGCAGTTGGAGCTGTGCATTATTGGCTAACGTAATCTGCATCATTAAATTATCAAAGGCACCTTTAGAGGGGTAAGAGATTTCAATGAGGGCTACCGTTTTTGGACTCACCAGGTGGCGCCACTGGCGGGTGAGGTAGCTGTCAAGAGATGTTGTGATCGTATCCTTCGTTTTCGATAGTGGCGAACAAGTTTATACGTTTTATAATTATTTCCGTTTATAAGAAAAAAATGTTAATTATGCCTCAGTGTTGTGTAGTTCCACTTTGTTCGGAAACAAAAGGCGGACATATGTTTCCCAGGGACAAAACCCGTTTAAAACAGTGGTTAGTGGCGATTCGCAGGGATAAATATACTCCCTCCAAACATTCACGTGTTTGTAGAAAACACTTTAAACCGGATGATTATGCATTACCAAAAGAACCTACTACAAATAATCGTAAGTAATAATTGCTTCCTTTTTTCTTATACTTATTAAACTCATTGTTGATATACCATTAACTTAAAGACATCGAGTAGGTACAATCCGAAACAATATTATTGTTAAGTAATAGTAAATCACCAATTTACCCTTTCACCATTACTTTATTGTAAATGTTTTTTTTAGCTACGCCTTTACTGAAAAAAGAAGCTGTGCCAAGTATATTTTCCTGGAATTCAGAAAGCAAAGACATCACTAAACTGAAGAAAAAACGTGCTGAGCGAGCCCTTCAACGTCAAAAGTTCAAGGAACATGAAACGGCAACTCTTTGTTCAAACACTGATGAAAATGAACCTGAAAAATATTTTGTAAGTACATGTTTTTCTCAGTAGTAACCAACTGCAGAAGGTGTAGATCTTCCCTTTCTAAAATATAAATAGCACTCTAATATAGAATATAATCATTAATATTATATTTTTGTGTTTTGTACTTGTAAGATGTAATATATTGTAATATATATTTTAATTTTAGACCTTTGAAGAAACTTTTCATGGAGTTGAAGTTGAGAGCAAAAACAAAGATGTGGCAATTCAATGTTCAATATATGACTGCAATGAAAATAGAAACAGCTCGAGCATAGTTGTGCCACAACATGAACAAGGAAAAAAGACTATAAACATGTTTCGTATTGAAAATTTAAAAGATAACCCTAATATAGTCCAATTTTACACAGGGTTTGATAATTATAGTCATTTTATGTTTATTTTTAACCTTTTTGGAGATAAAGTGAATCACCTAAAATATTACCCATGGATGCAGCCATCTCAAGGCAAACATGCATTAACACCTTGCAATCAATTTTATTTAACATTAATCAAATTAAGAAGACACATGTGAAATAAAGAGCTATCATTTCATTTTAATATTAGCAAAACGTCTGTAAGCAAATACTTTATAACTTGGATAAATTATCTCTACTGCAAGTTGAAAGACCTTAATGTATGGGTATCAAAAAAAAACAATTGATGAAAACATACTATTTCAAAGGAAAAATAATACTTGCACTGTTATTATCGACTGCACTGAAATGAAAATTGAGAAATCTCAAAATCCAGTTTCTCAACAAGCTACATATTCAACATATAAATCGGCAAATACATTAAAAGTATTAGTAGGCATTGATAGCTCTGGATGTGTGACTTTCATTTCTGATGCATATGGTGGATCAATCAGCGACAGAGAATTATTTGAAAAGTGTGGTATTATCGATATACTACAAAAAGGTGACATTATTCTTGGCGACCGTGGGTTTAATGTACAGGACCTAGTCTCTCATAAGGACATTACCGTAAACATGCCAGAATTCCTAAAGAAAGGCAGTAGCCAGTTTGAAACACAGCAATTAATAAAATCAAAAAAAGTTTCATCTGAAAGAATCAACGTTGAACGTGTAATAGGATTAGGCAAAACATTTAAGATTTTGAGTGGCAAGTTAGAATCTAATTTGGTACCTCTTGGAGGAAGAATAATATTTGTATGCTTGCCAATTTTCGAAGCAATATACTTTAAATATAAGAATTTTTTTTTTAATTTGGATCCATTGTTTAAATAAATGATCATTAATCACAAGTAATCTTGCCAATTTATGTACTTGGATTGTTATCACTTATACATATAACAAGCTATATTTGTAGATATTAAATAAAATACAAACACTTCTCAATAATGAAACTTTTATTTCTACCTTCACTCTGTATAATAGTGTAACAGTTTGCAAATATCTTTGAATTACAAAATCAGAGGTTTGTGAATTCTTGTAAATAAATTCATAATTTTCTTTTACAAAATGAATAAATGTACAGGCATTAAATTAAAAATTACTTATTAAAGATTGTAACATTTTTTAGATATCACAGGTAACATGTACGTTTGATAAAAAGCAGTTACTTTTGGTATAATTACTTCAGAAATGCATCTATCATTTCTATTTACAAATATTCGTTTTTCATCTTTATTTGTCCAAACAAAAAACTCACAACAATTTCTATTGGTTACAAGAAGTTGCGTTTGAATTTGAAAATAATAAGAACTGCTTTCTTTTAAACAAAACATATCATTTACAACTTCTACATGATCATAATTAATTGGAGTAATAAAATCGTCTTTTATTGAAAAAGGGCATTTGACTTCCAAGATAGTTGTGTCTCCAATTAATCCATCAGGCGAGGCCCCAATGTGTGGATATTCACTGGATACAAAGAAGCCACAACGTTGTACTTTATTACGAGACATAGACTCATATGCTTCGACTGCTGTGGCCTTTTTTGAACTTCCCCACTCCAAAGCTTTACTTTTGAATTGTTTTGGAAACAAAATATCTTCAGCATATTTAAATTTGTCTCTTTTGACTGTGAATTTGCATATATTCGCAACATGAGAACCAGTTACTCGAAGACTTCTTTCCACATGCCAAATTTTATTTTTCGATTGTTGCCGCGTTTGTTGTTCTAATACATTTGCTTCTTCTGAAGTTACCTGTAATACAAAAATATATTAATTTACTGTGCCATGGAAAGCCTTCATAGTTTGTAAAATATTAGTATTTCCAATTAATACACCTTAAATATCAAATACTATAAACATAACATAAATAAATGGAAACTCACATTTATTCTATTCAGGATATATTGTTGAAAAATGGGTAATTTCAGGTAATCATGGTCATTAGCGATTCCATTAGTAGAAGCTACTTTTAATATTCCACTAATTCCAAAACGTGTTTTCTTCTGAGAGCAATAATTTATAACACTATTTCTCACGAAATCGTTCCATTGCTCAGGATTGGAAGTATTAGCTGGACGTGGATCAAAACACATGTTGCCACGTTTTCGCTTTGACACATTGTACTTTTGAATTTCGAATGAAATATTTTCAGCTTTCTTAGGGGATGAATTCAGTTTCATTTTTTTAGGTTTATGCCATTTCTGTTTATTTTCTGTAGGTGTCTTCTTTATGAACCACTCAGAATGCTCCTTAAATCTTAAAATTGCGTAGCATACACAAGATGTATGTTTACAAACTGACTTTGGTCCTTTGCCAGCAGCACACTCACACATCGATTGAACTATGCTTCCGTTTCGTTCAAAGGCAATGTTTGTGAAATATGCAAGTGCTTTTGTATATTCAGAGTGCACTTGTCCTCTATAAAAAAGTAAATTGTCATATAAAACTGTTACTAAAGCCACTAAATACTTGTTTATCATCATGTTATAGCCCTTTCTGTCAACTGCAGCATATTCAAATATTCCAACATTACCCTTGTAAGAATCTAAGAAATACGTGTTAATATTGACTCTATCCAAGTCAGGGGATGCACTTTTTGAGGTTACACTACTGTATAAACTATCTGGGGGCCATTGCACACTAAAACATAAATCGTCATGCGGCATTTCATTCGGTACATTTGCAGCAAAATTATGATTTCTATCATAGTCCTGAAGTCTGTAAAGGGAAAATACATAAATATATAAAACTAAACCTCAAATTCATAATAATGCACGTTTTTGTTAAATTTGTCCTAGTAAGCACATTTACCTTTGAATTAACTGTTCTTTAGAACCGCCTAATTTTGCTCCCCTTTTTCTCAGCTCTGCTTTTAAAGCGCTGACATTCTTAGAGCCGTACTGTTTGTCTCCCATATTAAGTTAATCACAAAAAGTGTATATATTCAAAACACGTGTTCAAAGGCTACAATTCACTCTAACCGCACAGAACCTCACCAATGTTTACTACAAAACTGCTCTTAAAGGCTGCTTTCAATTGCAATTGACATTTATTTCTATACCTCACCTTACACTAGCGCCTCTAGCGACAAATTCAAACGCGATAGTCCTCATTATACAAATAAAGATAGATATCACAGGTTTTAGCAAGCCAGGCTTTTCTTTCTCACTATACCAGGCCCATTTACATCTTTGTATATATCGCGCGCATTATAGGAAGCCCTGCAATGATGCCGCTTTTGCAGACAGAAAAGCACGTGACATAAAAGAGGTATAATGGCGCAAAGTAACTTCTGATATCTATTATTTAAGCAAACTTGTTTCAAAGTATATAATTCAAAACAAAAACAAAAAAGCTCTTTTTGCTGCAACAAAAACCGGAATTAAACCAAAAAAAAATGTGCTTTTTTCGGTTTAATCCAAGTTTAAATGCTTACATTATTACAATCTTAGTCTTAACTTATATTCTAAAAATCTACTGTTAAATAACCTGAAAAAGTGTTACAGAAACTTATTTTTCACATAAAAAAACAAATATTTCGATTTGTCAGTTACCGAAAAATTGTACAATATTATTAAGAATAAAACAGCAAAAATTTTATTATTTAATATATTATTTATTTTGGATTGTATTTTAAACATCTAAACTGTAAGGTAATCTTTATCTCGGTTGAATTATGGGTATCAAATTAAAGGCCTTTTTATATCGTGTTCAATGTATAAAGTTATTTTCACAAAACAATATAAATAAAAGGACCAAATTCCTAATTAAAATATAATGACATAAGATGTGAGAAATAACTGTATAGAAATAAAATAAATAAAATTCTGCTTTTGCTCCTAATATCAATTTTTGACTTAAAATCTCGAATACAACTTAGCAATTTTATTTTCCTACTATTTTTATCATCGAATTTTTTGCATTTTTGGCTGTTTTTTACTCCGATTTCTCTTTGCAAATTTTTAAAATTTATATTTCTAAGAATGATTGACTTTCCTTTTTTGAAATTCAGAAATTTATCGACTTTGTACTTACGGTTTTAGGTTTTTTCTTATTATTTTGGCTATAAATCTAAAAATTTAGCTTATCCTTTTTATAGGCAAAATTTTTATTTTTCTCAATATTTTTTGTAATTTCAACTTGCCCCTTTAATTCTGAAATTCCAGGAAGTGGGGGAAACTTTGCTTGTTAAGGGACCTCATAAATGAGGAGGACCGAATGATAGATAATTTCCCTCCTCATTTTATGTGGTCCCTTAACTTAATAATTGTTCGTAAAACCAAAATTGTGTACTCCGCTAGTTATATTTATGGTTAACACTTAATTTTCTACTTTATTGAATATTTTTTCTTTTAAACAAAAAAAAAATGTATTAGCTAGTATATGACCAAAAAGTCGACATCAAACTCAACACATTTATCTTTCTATTTGTGTCTCAAGAATTTATTGTTCTTGTCTTGTTCTTGCTGCAGGAACAAGGTGAGAAATTTGTAAGCAAGAACAAAACAAGACCAGAAGTTCTTTTAGCCAGAGCAAGATTTCTTCTCAAAATATTAGCAAGATGCAACATTTCTTGTTTTTTCATTTTTGCTATTTTTTTACAAAAAGCTCTAGCAGAGGGTTCCTAAAACTTTTTTAAATACACAATTCCTTAACAACCAATAAATTCTGGCGTTTTTAAAAAAAATTGAATTTCCAGAAAATATTAAAATAAAAAAGAATCAATGTTAATATGTTATTTTGTTTTTTTAATAACACTGTTTAGATATCCAAAATTAAGGAAGAAATTTAATTTTCCCCTAAATTTTGAAATTTATTCAACTTTTTAATTTTATTTTCTAAATTTCAATATTTTGTTACAATATTTTTTAAACATTTTGACTTGACTAAACCAATTTTGATTTATAATTAAAACTTGGAATTTTCATCTCAGGAGTTCAAATTTCAACTTTGAAGTCCATTTTGAAAAGGAAAATTGATTAAAAAACATTACATTAAATATGGGCTTTCATGATTCTGCAGTACAATGGTTTAGTTCATATCTATTTGGCAGAAGTCAGAGACCAACGATCGATGGATTTTCCTCTAATCCTGTCGACAACATTTATGGAGTTCCACAAGGAACGATCCTGGGACCAATATTATTTTTAATGTATATTAATGACATGAATAATGTTATTAGTGATCCAAATACATTCCTAAACCTTTTTGCGGATGATACCCTTGTTACTGTGCTTGATGATAACATTGACAGTGCTATTGATAAAATGAACTTAGTGCTAGATTCAATAAGTCACTAGTTACAAACAAATAAATAGCTAATTAACACAAACAAATCCAAAGTAATGATAATGGGAAACTATGATGCATCTAATATACGACCAATAATATTAAACCAAACAAATTTAGAATATGTCAATGAGATCAAATACTTAGGTATTATTATAGATTCTTCCCTGAACTTTAAAAATCATGCTAAGACTACTATTGATAAACTTTCATCTAGAGTTAAATATTTTTGGCGTATTTGTCAATCTTTGAATCTTCCTGCTAGAATTGACCTCTATAAGTCATGGATTGCCCCTTTATTCATCTATTGCCCAACAATTACGCATTATTTCACTCAAGAACTTTTAAATAAACTACAACTATTACAAAATAGAGCATTAAGAATCATTTTGCGATGCAATAATCATGTTAGTGTTGATTTCATGCTTGAATGTCTCCAGTTCTTATCCGTAAAACAATATCTGTTCTATCTTAACATGTGCTTTATTTTTAAAATAACTAAAAACCTTTTGCCGAATTATTTAAAAATTTGTTTAATCAATGTTAGAGATATTCACAACCATAATACCCGCAACACAACAAATTTTTATATAAACACAGTTAAAAAGCAAAATACCAAAAGATCACTATTTTTTGATGGTTTATGTGAATTCAACAACTTACCTGTTGCAATAAAAAATTCTAATTCCCTCTATCAATTTAAGAGACTTTTACGAAAAATTATCCCTAGAAAATAGATTCGGAATTTTATATATGCGTATTTTTTTTTTTTTTAATATGTTAGATTAATTTATTGTCATTTTGTCATAATGTGTATCTATTTATTATTAATATTATTATTGTTACCATTTTTTTATGAATCATTTGTAATTAATATGTATTTTATACATTTAAAATAAACTACTACTACCCATTTATAATCAAAAATTGAGAATTTGCTAAAAAAAATTAAACATTTTTTTCCAAATATTTGAATTACTGGTTTCAATTTAATATTTCTAATATTTTTAATTTCCTTAAATTATTATGAATATTTCGTTTTTCAGTTTTTTCAAAATCTTAACATTTTACTGCAAAGGAATTAAAAATTAATCATCAAATTCCGATAATCAGAAATTTCAAAAGGTCCAAATAAAATGTTTAAACAATTCGTAAAAAAGTTTGCTTGTAAAATTGAAATTTTAAAAATAAATTAAAATTTTGAAATTTGAAATTCAGATTTCGCCAAAATGATAGATATAACAGGAAAATAACATGAAATTATTACTATAACAATTTGGAGTGGTTTCTCAAAATATAAACCTTCTTCTCGAAATTTCCAATCTATATTTAAGCTTGAATTAAAAAAATTTGATTTTTATTAAAAGTTTCAATTTTTTATATAAATTTTGGATGAAATTTAAAAGCCAATATCTCCAAGAGTAAAAAAAAGCAAGATTCTTGCTAGCAAGGCAAGAGTCAAACCATCAAGAAATTGGCAAGGCAAGAAGTAAACCAATTTCTTGTCTTGCTCAGCATGACAAAACAAGAAGTTGGATAGTAAAACAAGAAATCTTACTTTGTGCATCAATACTTTCTCTTAAACTAACAGATTTTAGAGCATAAGATTAAATTCAAATTGCAAATTTGTAAAACCACGAATTTTATTAATGTTTCCCCTAACTACTATTTATCACTTTATCAGTAATTTACATTTAAGATTGCAATTTTAAATAAAATTTAGAAACTGATTGAAATTAGATTTTTGGCCGAAATCAAAACTTATTTAAATAAAATATAAAAAGAAGCGGCCACTGGATATCTGTTTTTTTCTAAATTGTCTTGGTAGTTTCTGAAAAAAAAAAACAGAAAAAAAACTGGTTAAATTTTCAGTACTATCGGGAAATTTATTTTTATTTTTTGCGAAATTTCGAGATTTCGAGAAATTAAATTCAAAAATTTTAAAAGATGAAAACATCAACATTTCTTTGAAATTGAAATTTCCGAAAATAAGTAACACTGTCTGAATTTTCAAATAAAAAATACAATAAAATAGTTCCGAAATTATGACTTGTTTAAAATGTTTACCTTTAGAGAAAAATAAATAAAATGACCATTTTTTGGATTAAAGTAGACATTTTGAGAATTAATATTTTACATAATTTTCAAAATTTTTGAAAACTTAAAATTTAATTTTAGAATTAAAAGTTGGTGTTTACTTTTATAAATTTTGCATTTCTTTCCAATTTGTAAACTTTGTTTTGCAAATACGTAATTAAAGCTAAAAATTTTTAAAATCCAAAATTAGACTCTTTATTAAATTTAAAATTTGGCAGGAAAAAATCGTAATTAGGTAAAAAGTTTAATCGATTAAATATTTTTTGAAATTTTAGTTTTATTTACGAGTATGTCTACAATTATTGTGTGCAGTTTTCCATGTTTCTCTTCTGTATTACCAATATCGTCTTCAGTATTTAGATGTTCTTTCATATACTGCTGTGCATTTTGTTTTATTTGTTTGTTTTTCAGTTGTCTCATGTCCTGTTCTTTTGTTATTGTTTGCTCAATTTTTTTTAACCTAAGTTTTGTTGTATCAAGGAGTAAGCTGTGATCTGACTTGATGTCAGCTCCTGGATGTGTTTTGACTGATGTTATTGAGTTCCGGAATCTCTTGTTAACCATAAGGTAATCTGTTTGGTTTCTGACTATATGATTTGAGGTGTCCTGAGGTGACTTCCAGGTGCACAGTCTTCTCTTGGGAAGTTTGAAAAAGGTATTGGTGATTACAAACCGTTCTTCAATTGCAA
Organism: Dastarcus helophoroides; assembly: GCA_028583605.1. NCBI lineage: Eukaryota > Metazoa > Arthropoda > Insecta > Coleoptera > Bothrideridae > Dastarcus > Dastarcus helophoroides. The sequence goes on along the minus strand of CM053337.1, from coordinate 5,586,037 downwards.
AGTCAATCAGCCGTTCTTCGCGTCCATTACGCTCTCCGAATCCGAAAGGTCCTACACAGTTTTCAAATTTGCCATTGCCAACTTTCGCATTAAAATCACCCATGATTATTGTTAATTCATTTTTGGGAAGGCACCTTAGCGTGTTCGTTAAATCGTTATATAATACTTTAATTATTTTATCCATTTTTGAGCTGTAGGGGCGTATGCTTGTATGACGTTAGATTTAATTGGGCTTGTGTTGAGCTGAATGAGTAGTTGTCTTTCTGACATTGGGACGAAGTTTGCAGCATGTCTGGCATTTTGTTCATGTACAATTATACCCACTCCAATTATATGTTTACTGTTGGGATTTCCTGAATAATAAATTTGATAATTATTGATCGCGCATCGACCAGAGTCTGTCCATCGCATCTTGCTTACCCCCATTATTTTTATTGATAGTGTTATTTCTTTTATAGCGTTATGGATTTTGGCAGATTCATACATTGTTTTGACGTTCTATTTGCCAATCTTAGTGCACCAGGTTCTTTTTATGTCTGCGTTATATTGTTGTTGGTGAGAATTTCGCCGGTTGACGACCGAGGGGGCCTCGCCGTCTTGAGATTGTCCCCCTTTACCGGACCTTCTTGGTATCCGTGGCCCATGATCAGTAACATTTTCTATCTGGTTTGTAATAGCCATGTTAATATACTAGGGACTAGTAATAAGGTGGTTTCCCGTTGTCTACCTTATCGCAGTGTGAAAACCACTTAGATTGCTTCAGTCATGCTTTTCAGTGTTCATTCTTGAACTAGTCTTGAATAAAATTCAAATTTAATACGATACTAAGGGTGCTGCTTCCCACTCTCAGGTTAGTTTTGGTTCACCCTGGATATTTAATTTCTCCGGTACCACCCATGTCTGGGAGGCGTTCCCCTATCCAGCACCTGGGGGGCGCCCGATGGAAGATTCTAGCAACCCCACACGGAATTTTGGAATGGGGTAAGAAAAACCTGGTCGACTTCAAAGCTTCAAAAACTCAGGCCGCGGCTTTCTCTAGGAAAGTCTCAAGGGGTAATGCAACAAACATACTAATGGACACTAAAATCATCCTGATGGGATCTAATGTGTCAATCCTTGGAGTGAATGTGAGCACTAACTCTACTTGGGACGATCATGTGCGCGTCATTGCCAAATCCGCCGGTCAGAAGCTAGGCTTTCTTTTTAGAGCTAAAAAGTTCTTCACATCTCATTAGCCAGTCACATAGCTCAAGTTAGGCCAACACTGGAATACTGTTCTCAGGTTTGGAGTTTAGCCCCAAAGCACATTCTATCTCTTTTGGATTCAATTCAAAGAAGAGCGATTCGCCTAATTGATGACGAGAGTTTGACTGATTTTCTCGAAACACTAGAGCGCAGGCGAATGGTTGGTGACTTGTCTCTTTTCTACAAGTGCTATCATGAAAGATGTTCGCACAAACCAATAAGATTGATCCCCCGAGGGCAAAACTCTTCGGGCATACAAGACAGCAAATTCCTGTGCAGTTCAGCTTGACACAGTGAAGACTTCTGTCTACAGGGACTTTTTTCTTCTAAAGAACTTCCAAACTATGGAACTCGTTACCGAAAGGAATTTTTCTCAAAGAGTACAACCTATCCTTGTTTAGAAAGACGGTTTATCGCCATCTATCCTTGTTTTTGCATTCTACTCGCAGTGTTTTGAAAGCATAATGGGGTGTCCCTTTGCGAGTGGATTAAACTTAAAAAAATCATGTTTAAAAAACAAATAACCTTAAAATCAAAAATTAATTGTAGGCTTGCAACTATCAGCACATATGTATGAGGCAATTATTTCGAAATTTCGATTAAAATCTTGTTATGGACTTATCGGTTCGAATTGATTATCACATTGAATAATACCCATTTTATTACCAAACTAAACTCGGATCACTACAACTGAACAATAACTCACTTATGTACTTCTAACTACTAACTCACTAATTACGCTGACTGACCCTAACTAACTGACTCGAGGGAAAGCTGACCGCCTTATATAGTTTTGGCATCCAGGTTCTAGAACAATCTGGCAGATAAGGCTTATCGTTAGCCGAAATTTCGGGAACGCTTATCTGCCGTTTGTTTCGTTATCGCGGCCGCTTTCCCCTTATCAGAACCTTCTAGAAACTTTTTTTATTTACTAAATTTTACAATTCTATTTTAAATTCTATTCCATCTATTTACATTGCGTTACAATATTCAATTTTTTTAGTACCGTATAATAGAAAATACCGAAGTTCATGCTAAAATTATGATCTCTTCAGTGGCAATTTCAAATTTGATTTTTTTCTTCAAATTCTGGCTATGAAATTAAAATTTCAAATTTTTTCCAAAGATTTGAAACCGTTTTTAAATTTAGATTTTTTTTTGAAACAATTTAGTACTTAAATTAGGAAAATAATAAAAACTGAAAACGTAAAATATGAAATTTTACAAAAAAAATCACGAAATATATTTTAATTTTATTATGTTTATCATTGTCAAAAATTAAGTAGTTTATTTTTATTAAAATTTCAACATTTTCTACAAATAAAAAATCCCTACCTTTGGTTTTTACATGTTTATCTAAAATATTGATGTTAGTATTAACGTGTATACCTTTTTTTATCGAAATTTTGGAAACAGTCTCTTATTATGCAATTTGTATTTTAATTTTAAAGCTGTTTCCGATTGGGATTTTTTATTTATGTATTGTAGTGTATATTATTAGGTCTTTTTGTACATTTCAACTTTTTTTTTCTACAGATTCCGACTTTTCAGTTCCGATTATCACATTTTTCTAAACGTTGATTTATTCTCCGGATTCTAATTTTCCGGTTTTACTTTTCAGGTTTCTTTTAAAATTTAGGCTTTAAACCTGATTTTTTAACTTCTGACATATTGACTCGAAATCTATCTAATCCCGATTTATCGATTTCAAAATTACGAGAATAACATTTTTCAAATTTCGCTTCTTTCAACATTTCCAGCTAAGTCTCAAAAATAATAAGAATTTTAAAATGTTAGGAGGGAATTTGGGGAAGTAATAAAAATTTCAAGAAATAACTCGACATTTGTAAAAAAACCATCGAACTTTTTTCTGATTTTTTGTTTCATGAATTTTGATTTGATGGAACGGACTGGTCCTTGGTTATCTTCAAAAATTGAAACACGGAACTTGTCCCCTGAAACCAAGAAAAATTAAAAAACACAACAAAGGTTGCTCTACGCGTTTCGACAGCCAAGCTGTTATCTTCAGAGAGAAACAAAAAAGAGCAACCTTTGTTGTGTTTTTTAATTTTTCTTGGTTTCAGGGGACAAGTTCTGTGCTTCAATCTTTCATGAATATCAATTTTATTATCAAAATCTCACTTGTTTTCTAAAAATTTTGTATTCAGCTTTTCTTTCGTTTCTAATTTTCTTCAAGCGACCTCTTTTTTTCTTCTTTTGTTTGGAAAATTGAAACTTGATTGTCCATCTTTATTTTTGGTCGACGTTGTTTTAATTTTAAGTAGTTTTTTTTGAACATCTTTGTTTTTGCATATATTAATTTCCATTTTTGCTAAATGTTGACTTATTGTAGCAAAATTGTGAGTTTAAATGCAAAATTGTGTTCGTAAACAGTTGTGGACTTTCTCAGAAATCTTATAATTTTATTTTTTAATTTCGAATTTTTTTTATACATTTTGGCTTCCTGTTTCTTTTTCAGCTTTAACCTTCAAAATTTATAGAAAAAGTCCTGAAGTAGTAAAAAACGTTAAAATATCAACCGGAGCCGCAGTCAACTCAACGAAGAGCCGCATGCAGCGCTCAGAGACGCATTTGTTGACCCCTAACATAGACCGATATAGAAAAGCGATGCGTAAAGATTTTTAATTTTGATTTAGTTGCTTATGTCGCCCCCTTACGGCGCTACCTGATGCGGTTGCCTCTTTGGATGATAGCACGGTAGAGCCCATCATTAAACCTTAAAAGAGCCTTTTATTTCGTAAGCGCCTAATACGCCCGGAACAGTTTGTTATATTCTTTTAAAGTGTTGTTTTTATTTTTTTTCATCCAAGGAAATATTTGATATTTTATCTTAATAGACTATCTTAAATATTGACATGGATTATTGTTGTGAACAGTTCAGATAACATTTAAAAAAAACTGGCATTATAGCTTTTTAGAAATAACGGTATTTTTTATATGACCTTGTTAAAGTAGAGAATAATCTTAATTTTAAACATTCACACGCGTGTATCAATTAACTAATAACTTATGTATATGGAACGAACAAGTTAATGTCCTCAAACTGCAAATTATTTAAAAATATCAGTTGGAACAATCTTGCGAATTTGGCCCCTCCCATTTGTGGATGTTTATAATCAAAGATTATTCAACCTAAGCGACCAGTTTCCTTTTTTTACTGATAATCTCTAAAACTGAAAATTATGTTCAGTGCTTTCAATTTTAAGTGTTATGTCCTGTGTATTATTTTTTGCTGTCTTACGCAAGGATCCCATACAAATCTTGACAATGTAACTTCACAACCGGATACCGTCAGCACGCAATTACCCGGAAGTCACCTGATTCAAGCTTTCAAGGAGGCAGTTGCTCAGAATGCCGACAATTTATTAACAGCTTACTATAACGATAGCAAAATCAACACTAGAACTGGATTTGGATTATTAACAAGCAACGGTAACATTTCAATTCTGCCTACGAATTTGTTTCATGATTTGAAGAATCTTGAATTTATTGATCTTGACAGAAGTTATATTCAGGACATAGAATCAGTCCCTTTCAAGAATCTTCCATCTTTAAAAGAAATTAGTATGTCTGGCAACGAAATTAAAAAAATTACAGCTGATGTGTTTTCCGAAGTTCCATCTGTTGTAAAAATTATTTTGGCTCAGAACCAAATCGAACATATCGATAGCGACGCGTTTGAGAAAACAGTTAATTTAACTGTGTTAGATTTGAAGGGCAATCAGTTAGAAATTTTCGACGTAAAATGGTTGCAGAACACTCCCAAGTTACAATCTTTAGATATCAGCTATAACCGCCTGAAGCACCTACCTGCAAATCCATTCAGTTTGAAATATTTTCATCAAATCCCCAATTTCGACTTTAGCTGGAATGAAATTGAGACCATAGACGAGGATTTCATGCCAAATGTCCCCATTTTTGGGAAGCTTAACTTAAATAATAATAAGCTTAAAGTGATCAAGACTGATACGTTTAAACATCAGCGATTGATTATGAACGCAGATTTCTCGGATAACCAGATAACAGAAGTTAGAGGTTTCATTCCAGGATTCATTGTTTCGTTCAGCAGAAACAATATCACATGTTTATCGACGCTTATGCATCAACTAATGGAATCAGAAGGAACAATTTTTCTCGACGGAAATTATGATTACAAGAGCGATGGCTGCTTTTGATGATTTTATTTTTGTGCAACTTTGCAAATTACTTTGTTGTTGTTGTTGTTAATAAAGTTGTAAAATTTCATGTAATAGCTTTATTTAGTTACTAGCGACTAGCAGCTGCTTCGTCCAGGTGGACAATGTCTAGTGGTTCTCAAATTATTTAGGCCTACGAACTGGTATAATTAGTAGTGACAAAATGTCAAGGAACAGAACACTTTTTCAAGAATTTTACAAAGTGATAAAACTTAATTAAACAAAAATATAGCAATCAAGTAAAAAAATTGCTTATTAAAAAAACAACCACAAACCCAGTGACACGTCCTGATCGAGCAAATAATAACGATTTTGCTTTCAAGCCTTCAAGAAATATTTTTTTGTATTACTTTGCTTGCTTAAAGTTATTTTACCAAATTTTTTATATTCATTCATATGTGCCTCAGCTAAAATTTTAATGTTAAAAAAACCAAAAAAGGTAGTTTAAACCAGAATTTCAGGAATAAATTGAAAAATTCTTAAAAAGATAAAATTATAATTTTAAAGACAAGTTGTTTAGTAAAGAATTTTTATATTTTAATTTTAAACTAAAAATTTTGAAAATAAAGGTCAAAAGTTTAAAAAATGATGGCAAATTTATTTAAAAAATTTAGTCTTTACTTAAATTTTGGTATGCAAATAGAATGCAAGGTAAATGAAAGTAGGCAGCTCTCTAAGCGTGCATAGTGTGAATCATAGTTAGCTAAACTATCAACAGTTGAAACAAAAACGCCTAGTAAAACGGTTGCTCTTTAGGAAAATCCCAGAAGACAAGATTCTTATGAATAGACCAATAGGTTCGAACATTTACACAGGACAGCAACAAAAATGCTGTCTGGATCTTTTCAACTGATTTCTAGGTATTTAGGTGTTATGAAAACTAAAAAAAATACTCAAAAAATTCCATAATGTCCCATCTCTCATGGGACCGAAATACCAGTACCCAAGGTCCTTGCTACCTTGGAAGAAATTTCAAGTTCTGACGAAGATGGTGCTGTACCTGAACCCGATGCCAAGTCAAGTTTTGAATTTGAGGATGACAGCAGTCCGAAATTATTTTCGCAGGGCGAGCTAAATGATTTGGTAAGGAACTTGAATCTTCCCAAAAACGCTGCTGTGTTGCTTGGATTAAGACTCGAAAGTGGAAATAAACTTTTTCTGGAAGTGTCTTTCTCCTGGTTTAGATATCGTGAGAAGTAGTTCACTTCCTACTTTGCCCAAGAGGACAAGTTGGTTTATTGTACCAATACTGAAGGTATGATGGATACATTTAAGATCTCATACGACCCAGTACAGTGGCGTATTTTCATAGATTCTTCAAAAAGAAGCCTTAAACCAGTTTTGCGTTACAATGGCGGTTTCTATGCTTCTATTCCTGTAGGTCTTTCCATAAAGAAAACCTAGAAGAACTTGCAATTGATTCTTTGCAAATTCAAATATAAAGACCATGGTTGGCAAGTGTGCGGTGATTTAAAAATCTTGGGCAAGTCGCTCCGACAACAATCTGGGTGTTCCAAATTCCCTTGCTTTTGGTGTCTATGGGATAGTAGACACCGAACAAATCACTGGACCAAAAAGTGTTGGCCTCCGAGGGAGCTTAAAGTTGGCGAAAAGAATGTCCTGCATGAAGCTCTGGTGCCTTTCCATAAAGTTCTTTTACCATCGTTTTACATGAAGCTGGGATTGATGTAAAGGCACTTCCAAGAGATGGAAATTGCTTCAAGTACTTAATATCAAAATTTTCAGGCCCCTCGGAGGTAAAGTTGAAGGAATGTGTTTTCGTTGGACTAGATATTAGACGGCTTATGGCTGATCCACAATTTATCACAATCATGACGAATCCTCAAAGAGAAGGGTGGATTGCTCTTGAAGAGGTCATAGAGAAATGTTGAGGCAATAACAAAGACCCTAACTACAAATCGTCAAAAGAATGTTAAAAGCATTTTAAGCTTTAGGTTGCCTAATGAATTTAAAAGTACATTTTCTTCATTCTCACCTCGACTACTTTTCAGAAAAGTTAGGGGACATGAGTGAAGAGCAAGTTAAACGATTTAACCAAGATATTAAGAAGATGGAAAAAAGATACCAGGGAATATGAAGCGTCTCAATGATGGCAGACTACTTTTAGACCTTTCAGAGAGATCTTCCAGATGCTTCCCACAAGCAAAAATGTACCAAAAGGAGTCTCGCTGGAAAAACAATGTATTCAGTCTTTAGTAATTATTCTATTTTATATAAAAAAATAAGTTTTGTTACGCAGTTATAAATTTAAAAGAAATTAATCTTTAATCTTTTATTTTAAGATGATAACTTGTTTAACATAGATAACATAGATACGTAACGTTCTGTGACAAAATGAAAGTCATTTTTGGATTCAGCACACCCAAAAACATTGGAATTTAACAAAAAAACCAAAACAGTTTAGTTTTTTTGCAGACCTGTATTATCAGATTCTGAGATTGAAAGCCAAAGAACGGTTCTGAGTTTATTAGATCTCGTTCAGTTCGGTATGTCCAAGCCGAATACCGACAAGTAGATACTGTAAAACCACCAAACGTCTTGCCTGTGACTCCAAAGTATCGCCACCTATTGGTCCATAGAGAAACTGTGGACAATTCCAACAAGTGTCATATACAAATAGAAAGCACCCTACTCTACACTAGAGGGTTCCATACTTTACAATTTAAATAGATTTAAAAAAAAACGGCCCAAATTTCGAGTAAACATTTAAAATTATATAAAAAATCTAAATATCAATAGAAAATTTAAAAAAAAAGGCCACATTTTTGAGTTTAAATTAGAAATTTTGAAAAAAAGAAAGTTTTTCTTAAAGTTTATTCTTTTTAACCAAAAATTTGAAACTTACAATTTTTAGGTTCAAGTCGAACATTCCAGAAAAAAATAACATTTCAAGGTTAAGGATTTAATTTTGCCATTTTTTTGTACAAATTACTTTCCCTAAATTTTCCACCTCTTCACGTTCTGACTGATTTAAAACAGATCAACAATTGTAAAAAGAAGTGGATGAGATACCTTTAAATTTGAAGCCAAATTTTTCAAAACAACAAATTTTTAAAAAAGGCTGTTTTAAAGAAAGTAATATTTTTCAGTCGAAATTTACAAAAAAAGAAGCAACATTTGAAGGAATAGTTAAAAACTCATTATTATCGTGAATGAAGTGAAAATTTTCAGTAAAATCGAAAATTTTAAAATGAAACGAAAAATAAGATCAAAGTCTACTTCTTCACCCTCTGACTGCTTTAAAACAGATCAACAATTGTAAAAAAGTCGATGAGATACGTTTAAATTTAAAGCCAAATTTTTCAAAACAACAAATTTTTAAAAAGGGGTGTTTTAAAGAAAGTAACATTTTTCAGTCGAAATTTACAAAAAAAGAAGCAACATTTCAAGGAATAGTTAAAAAGTCATTATTATGGCGAATGAAGTGAAAATTTTCAGTAAAATCGAAAATTTTAAAATGAAACGAAAAATAAGATTAAAGTCTACTTCTTCACCCTCTGACTGCTTTAAAACAGATCAACAATTGTAAAAAAAGTCTATGAGATACGTTTAAATTTAAAGCCAAATTTTTCAAAACAACAAATTTTTAAAAGGGGGTGTTTTAAAGAAAGTAACATTTTTCAGTCTAAATTTACAAAAAAAGAAGCAACATTTCAAGGAATAGTTAAAAAGTCATTATTATCGTGAATGAAGAGAAAATTTTCAGTAAAATCGAAAATTTTAAAATGAAACGAAAAATAAGATCAAAGTCTACTTCTTCACCCTCTGACTGCTTTAAAACAGACCAACAATTGTAAAAAAAAGTCGATGAGATACGTTTAAATTTAGAACCAAATTTTTCAAAAAAACAAATTTTTAAAAAGGGGTGTTTTAAAGAAAGTAAAATTTTTCAGTCGAAATTTACAAAAAAAGAAGCAACATTTCAAGGAATAGTTAAAAAGTCATTATTATCGTGAATGAAGAGAAAATTTTCAGTAAAATCGAAAATTTTAAAATGAAACGAAAAATAAGATCAAAGTCTACTTCTTCACCCTCTGACTGCTTTAAAACAGACCAACAATTGTAAAAAAAAGTCGATGAGATTCGTTTAAATTTAGAACCAAATTTTTCAAAAAAACAAATTTTTAAAAAGGGGTGTTTTAAAGAAAGTAAAATTTTTCAGTCGAAATTTACAAAAAAAGAAGCAACATTTCAAGGAATAGTTAAAAAGTCATTATTATCGTGAATGAAGAGAAAATTTTCAGTAAAATCGAAAATTTTAAAATGAAACGAAAAATAAAATCAAAGTCTACTTCTTCACCCTCTGACTGCTTTAAAACAGATCAACAATTGTAAAAAAGTCGATGAGATACGTTTAAATTTGAAGTCAAATTTTTTAAAACAACAAATTTTTTAAAACAACAAATTTTTAAAAAAGGGTGTTTTAAAGAAAGTAACATTTTTCAGTCGAAATTTACAAAAAAAGAAACAACATTTCAAGGAATAGTTAAAAAGTCATTATTATCGTGAATGAAGTAAAAATTTTCAGTAAAATCGAAAATTTTAAAATGAAACGAAAAATAAGATCAAAGTCTGCCTCTTCACCTTCTAACTGATCTAAAACAAATCAATAATTGTAAAAAAAGTCAATGAGATACGTTTAAATTTGAAGTCAAATTTTTTAAAACGACAAATTTTTAAAAAAGAGTGTTTTAAAGAAAGTAAAATTTTTCAGTCGAAATTTACAAAAAAAGAAGCAAAGTTTCAAGGAATAGTCAAAAAGTCATTATCGTGAAAGAAGTGAACATTTTTAGTAAAATCGAAAATTTTAAAATGAAACGAAAAATAAGATCAAAGTCTACTTCTTCACTCTATGACTACTTTAAAACAGATCAACAATTGTAAAAAAAGTCGATGAGATACGTTTAAATTTGAAGTCAAATTTTTAAAAACGACAAATTTTTAAAAAAGAGTGTTTTAAAGAAAGTAAAATTTTTCAGTCGAAATTTACAAAAAAAGAAGCAAAGTTTCAAGTGAACATTTTCAGGAAAAAAAATTTTAAAATGAAACAAAAAATAAGATCAAAGTCAAAGTTTTGAAAGTAAATAAAAATGTTCAAATAAAATGAAATCTTGGGAGTCAAAATGTTCAAAAATCACAATTTTAAGGCAATCCTGAAAACACTGAAAATTATAAAATGTCGACATTGTCAAAAGCTGAAACCTTTAAAGGGAAACCTTTTCAAAACAAATAAAAACTTTCAACAACAAAAAAATCAAGAATTTTAATTTAAGAAACATATGTCCAGTCGAAATGTTTGAAAAAATTAAAAATTAAATTTTCAAAAGATCCAAAACACGCGAAAACGTAGTTTCAAAATTACCAATTTTTAAAAAAAATTGGCGGAACGGAATGGTCCTTGGTTATCCTCAAAAATTAAAATACAGAACTTGTCCCCTGAAACCAAGAAAGATTAAAAAACTCAACAATGCGTTTCGACAGCCAAGCTGTATCTCTCTGAAGATCTCTCTCCGAAGCGTATCTCTCTGACGACGACAGCTTGGCTGTCGAAACACGTTAGAGCAATCTGTGTTTTTTATTATTTCTTGGTTTCAGGGAACAAGTTCTCTATTTCAACTATTAAAAAAATTAGGTTTACTAAAATAATTGAAATTTGAAAGAAAAAGGTTCAAAATTGATCGAAATATTGAAAAAATTCGAAATTTTAAAAATTTTCAAAACTACGTTAAAACATTTAAAAAAGTCCAAATAAAACAAAAAGTTAATATTGAGCGAAATCGATATTATCAAGAAAAATCCAATTTTCCAAAAATATTCGTAATTTTGAAAGAATCGAATCTTCAAGAATGTTACAAATTTCAAAAAAGTTTAAATAAAAAATGGAAATTTTCGAAAACAATCGAAACATTTTAACAAATCGAAAATCATCTGGATCCGATACTCTTTTATTATTTTGAACTTTCGATAATTTGAATTTTTTCCTTGGTACCTTGAATTTTAAATTATCGAGAGTCGACTGTATACAAGTTCATTTTTACTAAAAGCTTGTACTGTCACTCTGGTACGAATTGGACTCGATTCGCGGTATGTTTGCGTCCACCCAATATTTGGCTTATGTTATTGGGGATTTTTGAGTAAAAGATGTCAAAGACAGAACGAAACAAGACCTTCAACGGTCACTAACTGAGATATTTAGTATGCGCAAGATAAAATCTGTTGATTAGCCTGTGGCTCGATCCTTTCCATTTACGCAAAGTTAATACCACTGATTTGATATGTGCCATATCAAATTCGTCGAGTCATCCGCTAGTGTATGGCCGGTTAATAGCCGGCCATACACTAATACACAAATCTGATCTGCGGATTTAATCCGTAAAGATATATCTGCGAACTTGGCTCCTTACATATCAAATATGATGCTTTCACGTATACATATACAGAAATATTATAGCATCCAGTTAAATCCATTAGTTAAAAACTTAACATTAATGGGTTTATGCCCCTGAATTCGGTAGGAATTCGTCTCGACTTGCGGTATATTTGCATGCAACCGAGATTTGCCTGGCGTTATCTGGCATTTTTGAGTAAAAGAGGTCAAAGTTAGAACGATACAAAACTTATAACAGCCACTAAATCTGATATTTAATCTGTGCAAGGTAAAGTCTGGCAGTCAGACTGTGGCTAGGTCCCGCCCATTGAAGCAAAGTTAATTTAATTGATGTAATATGTGCCATATCCAATTCGTTGAAACACAGAACTTGTCCCCTGCTTCAATTTTTGAAGATAACCAAGGACCAGTCCGTTCCATCAAAAATATCCAATTCGTCGAGTCATCTGTTGGTGTATGGCCGGCTAAGGGACGGAGCTAACTTTGACATCTTTCACACAAAAATGCTAGATAACAGCAGCTAAATCTCGGGTGCATTTAAAAGTACGGCGAGCCGCGTCCAATTCGTACTACAAAGGTGACGAGTTTTAGTCTACTAACGTGAAGTTTTTAACTGAAGGATTTAATTGAAGGTTATGATATGAGTACACATAGTTAGTGAAATTTTTTTTTAAGTTTAATCCACTCGCAAAGTTAAAACCCATTATGCTTTCAAAGCACTGCGAGTAGGAAGCGGAAACAAGGATAGATGGCGATGAACCGCCTTCTTAAACGAGGATAGGTTGCAATTTTTTGGGAAAGTCCTATAGAAAAAAGAGTCTCCATAGACAGAAGTCCTCACGGTGTCAAGCTGGACCGAACAGGAATTTGCTGTCTCCGACTGTCTAGTACGCCTCAGGAACCTTGCTCTTGGGGGGATCAATCCTATTAGTTCCAGCGAGCATCTTCAAAAAGAGACAAGTCATCAACCATATGCCTGTGCTCTAGGGTTTTAAGAGAATTGGTGAGACTCTCGTCATCAATTAAGCGAATCGGTCTTCTTTGAATCGAATCTAAGAGAGCTAAGGTGTGTTTTGGGGCTGAACTTCAAACATGAGAACAGTATTCTAGTGTTGGCCTGATTTGAGCTTTGTTTAGTGTAAATAGCCGATGAGTTCCAGCGAGCATCTTCCGTAATAGAACTTGTAGAAAAGAGACAAGTCACCAACCATACGCCTGTGCTCTAGTGTTTCGAGAGAATCGGTCAAACTTTCGTCATCAGTGAGGCGAATTGCTCTTCTTTGAATTGAATCCAAGAGAGCTAAAGTGTGTTTTGGGGCTGAACTCCAAACATGAGAACACTATTCCAGTGTTGGCCTAACTTGAGCTTTGAAAATTGTTAATAGCTGATGGGATGTAAAGTACTTTTTAGCTCTAAAAGAAAAGCCTAGCTTCTGAGAGGCGGACTTGGCAATGGCGTGCACATGATCGTCCCAAGAGAAGTTAGTGCTCGTATTCACTCCTAGGATAGATGGATTAGATCCCATCGGAAGGATTTAACCGTCCATTAGTATGTTTGTTGCATTATGTCTTGATGTTTTCTTTGAGAAAACCGCGGCCCGAGTTTTTGAAGCGTTAAAGTCGACCAAAATGTTCTTACCCCATTCCAGAATAATCTCGAGATCTAGATTAATCTTCTGCATCTACTATTCCCTTAGTTGACCTGGAGCAGCGATAGATAATGGTTTGTCGGAGAAAAAAGATGACACAAGGTTACCATCATCTGCGTAGCTGTATGCATCACATTTGATATGTAACGAGCCAAGTGTGCAGACATATCATCACGGATTAAATTCGCAGATCAGATTCGTTCATGTGTGGTCGGCTATTAAGTTTCTGTGTAATTTGTCAGCTAGACATATTTCGTTATCCAAATTCATAATAAGTGACGTTTAAGCGTTTAATTTTAATGTCTTAAGAACGGTTCTTTTTATCCTTAAGTCTTGAACCTCTACCACTAGAGAATGATGGCTTTGCCATTAAAAAAGTTTCGCAAATATGGATAATTTTGAGTTGTCTTGGGATAAGTTGCTACTACTGTCACTCAACACTATTGTTTTGGTGAGTTCTGCGGCAGAAAAATTGGCATATATTTTGTATTAACTCAATTCTCTACTTCTTCTCTGTAACGAACTGTTTTAAGTAAAGTTTTTAATTGAAAGAGACAAAAGGGTCGACTGATCTTTCCTTTGACAGGAAATAGTCATGAAGGGCGACTAGAAAGACGAAACTGTTTTCATGCAACAACATTGAAACTTTTATAGATGCTTGGAGTATCTTTGCTTTGTTATGGATCAATCAGTCTTCTGAGTATTCTGTATGGTAAGGAGCAACATATTGTTGGGTTATTGGTCATCGGTTTCGTGGGAGGAGTGGCAGCTGCTTTGTCGGGTTTTGGAATTATACTATTGATTATATACGATGAATTTTACATTTACCGGGTAAGTTGTTAACAATAATGTTGCGCATTATTGGTTTAAAAATTAAAACTTCGTGAATTGTAACACTCTACTTCCAAAATTATTTCGGAACATTACGATTATTTTTTTAATCTACTCGCAAAGGCAAAACCTATTATGCTTTCAAAGCGCAGCGAGTAGGATGCGGAAACAAGGATAGATGGCGATGAACCGCCTTCTTAAACGAGGATATGTTGTAAAATTTTGGGAAAATTCCTTTCGGTAACAAGTTCCATAACTTGGAAGTTTTATATAAAAAGAGTCTCCATAGACAGAAGTCCTCACTGTGTCAAGCTGGACCGCACAGCAATTTGCTGTCTCCGACTGTCTAGTATGCCTCAAGAACCTTGCGCTTGAGGGGATCACTCATATTAGTTCCAGCCAGCATCTTCAAAAAGAGACAAGTCACCAACCATATGCCTGTGCTCTAGGGTTTCGAGAGAATTGGTGAGACTCTCGTCATCAATTAAGCGAATCGGTCTTCTTTGAATCGAATCTAAGAGAGCTAATGTGTGTTTTGGGGCTGAACTCCAAACATGAGAACAGTCAGTATTCTAGTGTTGGCCTGATTTGAGCTTTGTATAGTGTAAATAGCTGATGAGATGTGAAGTACTTTTTAGCTCTAAAAAGAAAGCCTAGCTTCTGAGAGAAGGATTTGGCAATGGCGCGCACATGATCATCCCAAGAGAAGTTAGTGCTCTCATTCACTTCTAGGATAGATAGATTAGATCCCATCGGAAGGATTTTACCGTCCATTAGTATGTTTGTTGTATTATCCCTTGGTGTTTTCTTAGAGAAAACCACGGCCTGAGTTTTTCAAGCGTTGAAAATTGTTCTTACCTCATTCCAGAATAATCTCGAGATCCCGATTAATCGTCTGTATCTGCTTTCTTAGTCGATCTCAAGCAGCGATAGATAATGGTTTGTTGAAGAAAAGAGATGACGCAACGTTATTATCATCTGCGTAGCTGGATATAGGATTGAACATTGAAGCTAAGGGATCGTTTATGTGTAATAGAAATAGAGTAGGAAACAGAACAGACCCCTGAGGCACCCCTGCGTTAATCGCAAATGTCTCGGATGAGATGCCATCGTCGACGACCTGAAGAGATCTGTCAGCGAAAAAATTGGATATCAAATGACAGAGTCCAGGAGGAAGACCATAAGATGTTAATTTGGGGAGAAGAGATCGGTGCCAGACTATGATTCACTTAACTAGTAAACTATCTAACTATTTGACTATCTGACTCCAACTGATAGAGGGAAAAACGACCGCGTATTTATAGGTACCATTCCGGTTTCTAGAGTGAAACTTCGTACAGATAAGACTTATCGCTTGTGGAAGCGTCTAGAGAGCTTATTTGCAGTATGATTCATTCTCGCGGCCACTTCTCATTATCAAGTGTTTCTAGAGAATTTCTGACAAAATCACTAGTTCAATTTTATAACTAGATTTTGTTACCATATAAAGAATATTTTGAGCGCTAAATAAATTTCCTTAGCAATTACAAAGGCTTAAGATGATTTTCTCTGAAAATCTAACATCTTCTTGGTTTTATTTAAAATTTGACATTCTATAAAGGTAAAATATTTTTATTTTGTTTCAGTACTCTTCACTGTTATTCATGTTTATTGTGGGGCAAATGTTTCTAGCTTATCTTTCGATCTCTGGAGGACTTGCCTCACCGCACAAAATAAGTGTAGCTTTCGAAAATGATTTTACTATGGTATTTCAGGAGGCTACCAATTTAACTGACATATCTTTTGCAGAATTGGTGCAAGTTACAGTAAGTAAATGGGTATTTTTATGTCACGTTTTAACAATTTTCTCGATGGATTTCGTTATTTTTTATTATTTTATTTTATCTATTCATTGGCTATTTTGTTTTGTTAAGAAATATTATTGCACTACGACTCTAACTCCCTTTCTCTATCTTTCTAGTTCTCTACTCTATCCCTCTATCTCTGCCTCGTTATCCTTCCATCTCTCTATGTGTTTATGTCTCTATGTCTCTATCTCTTTATCTCTCTATCTTTCTACCCCTCTACCTCTCTACTGCTTTATCTCTCACTATATCTCTATCTCTCTCTCTCTCTCTCTCTCTCTCTCTCTCTCTCTCTCTCTCTATCTCTCTATCTCTCTATCTCTTTATCTCTCTATCTTTCTACCCCTCTACCTTTCTTCCGCTTTATCTCTCACTATATCTCTCTCTCTCTCTCTCTCTCTCTCTATCTCTCTCTATCCCTCTATCTCTCTATCTCTCTATCTCTCTATCTCTCTATCTCTCTATCTCTCTGCCTCTCTCTTTCGACCTCTCTATCTATCTATCTCTCTACCTCACTATTTTTCTTTCTCCCTATATCTCTATTTTTCTATATCTCTGCCTCTCTATCCCTCTATCTCTCTATCTCTCTATCTCTCTATCTCTCTATCTCTCTATCTCTCTATCTCTCTATCTCTCTATCTCTCTATCTCTCTATCTCTCTATCTCTCTATCTCTCTATCTCTCTATCTCTCTATCTCTCTATTTCTCTATCTCTGTATCTCTCTTTCTCTCTATTTCTGTATCTCTCTATCTCTCTATATCTCTATCTCTCTATCTTTCTATCTGCCTATCTCCCTATCTCTCTATCTCTCTATCTCTCTATCTCTCTATCTCTCTATTTCTCTATCTCTCTATCTCCCTATCTCTCTATCTCTCTATCTCTCTATCTTTCTATCTCCCTATCTCCCTATCTCTCTATCTCTTTATCTCTCTATCTCTCTATCTCTCTATCTCTCTATCTCTCTATATCTCTATTTCTCTATCTCTCTATCTCCCTATCTCTCTATCTCTCTATCTCTCTGTCTCTCTATCTCTCTATCTCTTTACCTCTCTATCTCTCTATCTCTTTACCTCTCTGCCTCTCTCTCTCTCTCTCTCTCTCTCTCTCTCTCTCTCGACCTCTCTATCTCTCTATCTCTCTATCTCTCTATCTCTCTATCTCTCTATCTCTCTATCTCTCTATCTCTCTACCTCTCTGCCTCTCTCTCTCTACCTCTCTATCTCTCTATCTCTTTACCTCTCTATCTCTCTATCTCTCTATATTTCTATCTCTCTATCTCTCCATCTCTCTATCTCTTTACCTCTCTATCTCTTTACCTCTCCGCCTCTCTCTCTCTCTCGACCTCTCTATCTCTCTATCTCTCTATCTCTCTACCTCTCTGCCTCTCTCTCTCGACCTCTTTCTCTCTTTACCTCTCTATCTCTCTATCTCTCTATCTTTCTATCTCTCTATCTCTCTATCTCTCCATTTCTCTATCTCTCTATCTCTCTATCTCTCTATCTCTCTATCTCTCTATCTCTCTATCTCTCTATCTCTCTATCTCTCTATCTCTCTATCTCTCTATCTCTCTATCTCTCTATCTCTCTATCTCTCTATCTCTCTATCTCTCTATCTCTCTATCTCTCTATCTCTCTATCTCTCTATCTTTCTATCTCTATCTCTTTAGCTCTCTATCTATCTATCTCTCTATCTTTCTATTTCTCTATCTCTCTACCTCTTTAGCTCTCTATCTATCTATCTCTCTATCTTTCTATCTCTCTATCTCTTTATCTCTCTATCTCTCTATCTCTCAATCCCTCTATCTCTCTATCCCTCTATCTCTCTATATCTCTTCCTCTCTACCCCCTACCTCTCTATCTCACTATTTCTCTCTCTCTCTCTCTCTTTCTCTCTCTCTCTCTCTCTCTCTCTCTCTCTCTCTACCTCTCTCTCTCTCTCTCTCTCTCTCTCTCTCTCTCTCTCTCTCTCTCTCTCTCTCTCTCTCTCTCTCTCTCTCTCTCTCTACCTCTCTACCTCTCTTACCCCTCTACTTCTCTACCTCTTTGACTTTCCATCTCTTTAAATCTCTATTTTTCTATTTTTCTAGCTTTTTATCTCTCTGTCTCTCTTTCGCTGCCTTTTCTTCCCAAGTATTTTTATTAAATAAAGATGAATGTCGCTCAAAATATAAACGAAGGAGTTCTCGGTTGCACACTCAGAGGGGAAGGGGTGAACTAAAACTCCAATTTTTAAATTCCATTAAAACAATTCTTGTTTTTTTCAATATTCTTTTTAAAAACTTGAATTTGACTATCGAAAACTCGACTTCTGATTTAAAATTCTTCCAAGAAAGTTCGAAATTTAAAGAAAAAATTAAAATATCAGGAAGAATCTTGAAATTCTTCGATAAAATTTGAAGTACAATGACAAAATACTTGGGAAACATTAATTTTCAGGAGATTTTGGGTTTTAAAGTCGCAGATTTTTGTTCAGAAAATTCCCACAGATTTTGTTACAAGGTAGTTTTCTGAATATTTAGTTCAAAATGATACCTTTAGAATTAAATTCAAAATTTTTGAAACAAAAAATAATCTCTTGTTGAAATTTGATATTTAGAAGTCTAAAATTCAATATAAAAGTGGAAATTTTCAGATTTCGTAATTTATTAGTTTTCCAAATTTTAAGTTTAAATTGTAGTCTTGAAATAGGTTGAAACTTAACGAAACATTTAAAACTTTTATTTCAAAAAAAAAGAATTTTTTTTTTATAAATTTCGCCTTTCTACTTCGACATAAGCCTCGAAGTTTTGACGTTAAACTCCAAATTTGTACGGAAATTTCGATTCATTTTTAACTGTGGTGGCTCGTAGCTCCAACTAGTCGGGGTGCTGCGACAGAAAATGTTAGCCTTTGTATTAAGACTGTGTAAACAAACACGGAGGAGTTCAATAAATTAGTAACAAAACCAGCTCTGTTGCTTCCCAACAGACCCAGTAAAGATCTTAGCTTTAGGAAAACTCGAAATTTCAATAAATATTGAATTTAACATAGAAATTTCCCAAAAAAATTTGATGGTTAAAAAGAATTAAAGTAAAAATTAAAAAGCTTAAAATTTGTTTAAAAAATATTGAACTTTCAAACAAAGATTAATTTTTCATATTAAGGTTAAGATTCCAAAAAAAAAATGATAGAAAATGTAAAAATTTCAGCTTAAATATTCTGAACAATTTATAGATTAAATAATCTGATGCTTCAGTTAGAGCAAAAATTATTATACTATTATTTATTATTATCACTAGCGTATTACGCTTTGTATAAATAAAGGAGCTGTCCAAGAAAGAAATCAAATCATTTTTCTTATTTCAGAGTCAAAAATGGAAATACAAATCTTGTCCTCTGAAACCAAGAAAGATTAAAAAACACAACTGAGAATCAGCTTGGCTATCGAAGCGCATTAGAGCAACCTTTGTTGTGTTTTTTAATTTTTCTTGGTTTCAGGGGACAGGACCAGTGTTTCAATTTTTGAAGTTAACCAAGGAGAAGTCCGTTCCACCAAATCGATTTAAATGACCAAATCATTATTAATTCTAATTTTTTAAATTGCAAACTAAATATCTTTTTACTGCATTTGCCATTAGTTTTCGGCGTTTCTGTAAACTTAAAATTTCCGTTTTAAAGTCACAGTGTTGAGAAAAACATTAAAAATGTTGGGTTTAAAATAAAATAAAAGAATTTCAAGTTTAAACTCAGAATTTCGAAAAGAATTTCAAGATTTTGAAATAAAACTTACAATTTGTTATTTATGTTGCAGTTTTAATTTAATATTATAAGAAAAAGTCAGAATTTGAAGAATTAATTTTACAAATTTTCGAATTTAAAAACCTTAGGTTTAAACCCAATATTTTAATAAAATATTGGAGTATTCGAAATTCAAATTTTGTAGAAAATTCGAAATCTGATTTTTTAAAAACAGTTTGTTTATCTTGTAAGCTTTCAAACTAGAAATTTTTTTCTAGAAAAATCCCTCAAAGTTTGCTATTTTTTTGAAAGAATTAACATTTTATATTTGACATGGACAAAAATTTTTAACGTTCCGTCAAAACTGGAAATTTTTTCTCTAAATTTCTTTGGCTCTATTTTGCTAAAAATATCGAAATTTCTGCATTCATTCCGATTTAAAATCGATCTTCAAAATTTCTGATTTAGACAAAAGCTGAAATACTTAAGATGAAGATACAAAATTTTGAGGGAAAATTGGAATTTTGTTGTTAAATAACGAATTTACTCCTCCGTTTTTTAGAAATTTTCACCAACCCGACATAAAGTATTTTTTAAAACTAATAACTTTTTCTATTTAAATTGAAGCTTTTTCAGAACAATCTCAAATTAAACACGACAATGAAAAATAACAATACAGATTCCAATCTTAGAAATTAAGAATTTTTGCAACAACATTTCGAAAAGAACTTTCATTTTATGTCCAAATAAATTGCCAAAATTTAAATTTGATCAAAGATTGACTTCAAGATGAAATATTTTATCCTTGAAATTTCCGTGGAAACTTTTATATTATTAGAATTTTTTTTCAACATTTTGATTTTTTTTATTTCAAAATTTGAACTTTTCTAGAAATGTTAACTTTTTCTGGAAAATTTCAGTAATTCCCTTTTAAATATTTTGGACAAAGTCAAAATTTTGAAATTATTCTTGATAATTTAATAGAAAAAACAGTTTTTTTCTTTAATTCTAAAATTGTTGCTTTTTTTCCAAAATTTTGTATACAATTAGGAAATGTCATTGTTTTCTAGATGTTTTGTCTGCTTTTTCTTGTAATTTTGAGTTTTTTCTTTAAATTTCAATCTTTTTTCTCTCGAATTCTAACTTCAAATTTGAGCTTGAGAATTTCAAGAATACATTTATCATTTCTAAAAAACTTTGATTTAGTTTTTTAGTTTAATCCACACGCAAAGGGTAACCCCATTATGCTTTCAAAGCACTGCGAGTAGGATGCGGAAACAAGGATAAATGGCGAAGAACCGCCTTCTTAAACAAGGATCGGTTGTACTTTTTGTTGTGGAAAATTTTCTTTGGTAACGAGTTCCATAGCTTGGACGTTCTATAGAAAAAATAGTATCCGTAGACAGTCCGCACTGTGTCAAGCTGGACCGCATAGGAATTTACCATCTCTTTTATGCCTCAAGAATGTTGCCCTTGGGGGGGATCAATCCTATTAGTTATTAGATATTAGCTTCTACAGTAATAGTAATTTTTTAAGAAACATGAAATCGCAAAAAAGTTTACATTTAGAAGGTTTGTTTTTGTTGAAATTTCAATATTATTTTCAAAATTTTCTTATTTTTATTATTGTTTTGCATATATGAAAAGGCATATCCTAGATTTTTCTCGGAATTCTTTAACTTCCCTACCGAAATCTAACTTTTAACGTAACATCTGAGAAAAAAATTAAATACACGAAACAATATAAACTTCTGGAAGCCGAAATTTCTAGTTCTTAAAATAATGAGTTCCCAAAATATCGGATTTAATCAAAAAATATTTGTAATTTATTTTTGCAATTTAAAGCCAAAAATCAAAAATTTTTAAATTCAAGTCAAAACGATTAAGTTACTAAAATCAACATTTCTAGAATAACCTTTAAGATTTTGAAATAGGATTATTATTTTCAAAATTTCTAGTTTCGAAACTGTAGTTGAAATTTCGATATGCGATGACGATTTCAGTGCAAGACAAAAATTTCCAGACGTTGTGACATTTTTTCAAAAGCCTAATTTCAATCTGGAAATGTGCAATTAGAAAGTGAAAATTTCAGCTTATTTTTTGAAGACACGACTTAACAACTGAAATAACAAAAATTGTAAAAAAAAATTCAAAAATGGAACAACATTTTTTTTCCAATTGTGGATTTTATAGTTGAAACTTCGCGTTTAAATTTGAGTTTGATCTCTACGATAAAAGTCAAAAAAACCTTTGAGGTTCATAAAGATATAAATACTATCATTTTGAAGACAAAACTGAAATTTTTATAGTAAAGTGGACATTTTGAGCGAAAGCAACATTTTTGAAGCATAAGAAATTGCCGAAGGTAGCTAATTTTTGTGCAATTCCGCTTGGTATGTTAAGGATCTCTGTGGTACTTTTATATATATATATATATATATATATATATATATATATAGAACTTGCAAACTCTGGAATTCGGCACCGAACGGAATTTTACCTAACCTATACTCATATGCATACGACATTGTTGACGATGGCCATAGTTTCTCTATGGACCAATAGGTGGTAGTACTAAGAGTCACTCGCTTGACGCCTGTCAATGTTTTAGTACTTACTTGTCGGAACATTTGATAGCATTCGAGTTGGATATACCAAACTGACGAGATCTAACAAGATCGAAACTTCAAATCTAATAAATGTTCAAACCTATTGGTCTGTGCATTATAGTAACCTATACTCATTTAAAAGAGCGGTATATCGGCATCTATCTTTTTTTCTGCATCCTACTCGCATTGCTTCAAAGGCAGCTTGCAAGTGGATGATACTAAAAATACTTTATCAAAAAAACATCCTTCTGAGTTTTGACCCGAAATATTTCTACAAAATCTTGTCTTTTCTAAAAACTTTAAAATTAATAAAATCTTGAAATTTCGAGCTTAGAAGCAAAATGTCCAGTTAGAAGCTTATGTGAAATTAAGCTTTAAATAAAAATATCAAAAGTTTGTACAAACTCTCGAAAATCTAGCTAAAAATTTAAGAAAACAATCCCTCAAAATTTCGAGTTTAAAAGTTAAATTTTCGACATTAAAGAACTTCAACAAGCTTTGGGTCAAAACTGAAAAGGTCTAATTTCAAGTTTATAATACATATTTTGGAACAAATCTAAACGAGTTCAAAATTTCAAATTTTAAGTTGAAAGTCGAAATCTCGAAAAAAAAAATTGAACATGTTTTTAGAGATTTACTGAAAATAAATGAGGTTTAGTTGAGATGTGCTACCCCATCCATCATACTCATCTGATATAGCACCCTCAGATTTCCATTTGTTTTATTTGTTGCAGAACTTTATCAATAGAAAACAGTTCAGCAATATGGACGCTGCACAAACTGAACCTGGATATATTTCGCCTAAGAAAATCCAAAATAGCTTAGGAAAATAGAATTAGTAAATTACTAAGTGAGAAAGTGATTGTGGACTTGATTTGTACATTACATAAATATGTTACAAAAAATTAAAAATAAAACTTTCACTTTTTCTAAAACTTCAAGCGAACTTTCAGACAAATCAACATTTTGTGTTCTGTATTTATTATTTTAGCTGCATTGTTGCGGTTTGCGCAAACCTGAAGACTGGCATGACTTATTCGAGGACCAGGAAGGTTACCCAGTTTCATGTTGCGAAGAGCAATTGAACGTCAAATTGCACAGGGAACTGTCACGTTGCAAAACCACGCAGTGCAAGAAGGATGCCATTAAAAAAAGTTTCAAGATGTGTCTCGAGCCTAAACATAAAATTGGATGTGTTCAAGCTTATAGAATTAAAGCGGAAAAGTATATAGCAGTAATGATCACACTATTTTGTCTTATTTTCATATTAGAAGTAGGTTCGCATGAATTCACTGGTGCAGCTTAATCAGCGGATATCTTTTTTAGTTTATTACATTTTTTCTGGTTCTGTACATGGTGTATTGGCATAGTGAAAATGATCTCGATCTGTGATTACGCAATTTGCAGTTTGTGTTTTCCCTAATATAAAATTTAACCTGGAATGCTTATTTATTTATATGATGTAATCTATGTATAGGATAATGGTTTCGATAACAAAAACCTTTTTGGTACAAAGGTTGGTCAACAAGTGGCGCCCATTTTGATATTATGACGCGCTCATGTGTGTTACCAACAGAAATTTCTATAGCGAATCACGTTATTTGAAATTTCAACATTATAATTTACTAGCTGATACCCGCCCCGCGTCTTCGTTTGCGTAAAAGAGGAGAAATTCCATTTTGGAAATTCCGAATTTTTTTGAAGAATTTGATTTTTATTGGGAATGTAGTAAGTTATGTATTTTGGAAATTTCGCCATTTTAAAATATCAACTTTTTTTAGAATCTCGACATTTTCTTATTTGACCCCCAAAATTTCCCGAAATTTTAACTTAATTTAAAAAATTTCGACTTTTTTCGAAATTTTAACCTTTTTTGAAAATTTCAGCTTTAAAATAATGATATTTGAGTATATTTTGATTTTCTTTATTGGAAACTTTTCACGATCATTTCTGTTTTTGTTAAAAAGTTTCCTTTTTAAAAATTGGCTCTTCATAGTTTAAATGTTTAAAATTTTGTCTTTATTTCGGATTTAAAATTTTTTTGGAAAATTTTAACTTTTTAGCACGTATATGATATTATTTTTAAAAATTTTGACCATTCTTCAAAACTTTTATCTTGTTATTGAAAATTTTGCAACGTTTTTTAAAATGTTGACTCGAAATTTCAACCCTTTTGCAAACCTGACTTTAAATTCGAGTTTTATAAAACATTTTCTTCCTAAATTCGACTTTTTTTTTTCAAAATTTTTACTTTCACGCGTTTAAAATTTCTGAAAATAACGATTTTTTTTAAAAATCTGACTTCGATTTTTATTGAGTCTTGACTTTTTTAAACATATCGACTTTATATTTTAAAAATTTTGAATTTCCAATTTTCCATTTTTTTCACTTTTCCAAATTCTAAACTTCTTAAGATTTTGATTTATTTTCCAATTTTTTGAAAATTTTGATTCACAATTTTGATTCTTCAAAATTTTGACTTTTTTAAAAAAATTTTGTTTTTTTGTTTAGTTTGATTTTCTTAAAATATTGCTTTTTTGACGCCGTTTTTCAATTTCCACTTTTGTTTAAATTTTTCATTATGTCTGTGTTTGACACTTGAAAATTTCGATTTTTTTTTTCAAAAGTTTCGGTTTTTACGTAACGGGAACTTTTAAAAGTATTGTTTACCCGTGTACCGACGCATAGACGCAACAATATCCTTCAAATATTTCAGTATTGGTCTAAGAAAAATAAGCACTTTAGTAGACAAGTAAAATTTTGGAAAATATTGACAATTTTCAAAAAACTGAAAATGTTGAAATCTTGAAAAAAAATTTTAAAAAAATATTTGAAAATTTAAAGAAAGTCAAAATTTTTAATGAAGATTTAAAATGTAAATCAAAATCAATATTTAAAAAAGGTCAAAATTTTCAAGAAAAATCTTGGAAGTTATATTGTCGAAATCTTTAAAAATGTTCAAATCTTGAAAAAGTACTTAAACTTTTAAAGAGAAAAAGAAAATTTTGAGAATTGTTTAAAAATTCAAAGAGGCAAGAGTTTTAAAATATTTCAAATTATTGAAAAAGTCGACATTTTCCAAAATAAATGACTTTTTCAAAAAATTGGAAATTAAAATAAAAAGTCAAAATTTGTGAACAAGTCAAAATTAAAAAAAAAATATTTTCAAACAGTTTATAGAAATCTCAACTATTTCAAAATAATCGAAATATTATAGAAAACTAAATTTTGAAAACAAGACAAAAAAAGGCTTTTAAATAATGAATAATTAATTTTTTTCGAATTTAGAGATATTTAACAAAAAAAATTTTAAACAAGATTATTTAAAAAAACGGTCAAAATTCAAAAAATTTGTTGAAATTTTTAAAATTGTCGAAATATTAAAAAATTGCTGAAGCTTTCAAAAACAAAATTTTCAGTTCACTTCAAAAATTTGAAAATATCAGGAATTACAAAAGATTCCACATTTTAGAAAATGTAAAAATTTTGCAAAATATTCAATTTTTATAAAAGTAAACATTTTGAAGGTACAAAATTTTTAATAACAGTCCCAGTGTTCAAAAAAATCGAAAATATCGAATAAAGTAAAAATTTCCGAAAATGTCGACATTAGCATAAATCGTTAGGATTTTTTTTTAAAATCATAAAAAATTGAAATTTTGAAGATGGGTTGAAATTTAAAACCTAACGAAATTTCGAAAAAATGCAACTATCAAAACAATTCGAAATATTAGGAATTGCATTAAAAACATCGAAAAGTCCAAGACTTTTTAGTTGACATTTTACTAAAAGTAGCAAATTTGAAAAAAGGAGAAAGGTGAAAAAATTAAGTTTAGCAAAAAGAATGCCTAAATTATCAAAAAAAATTTTCAAAGTAATTCAAAAATTCGGAAAAGGGGAATTTTCAAAAAAATTAAATATTTTAAAAAGTCGTTTTAAAAAATTAGGGGATTTGTAAAAGTTGTTGAAATTTGAAAAAGGCGGAAGGTGAAAAAATTAGTTTTAGCAAAAAGAATGCCTAAATTATTAAAAAAATTTTTCAAAGTAATTCAAAAATTCGGAAAAGGGGAATTTTCTAAAAAAATTAAATATTTTAAAAAGTCGTTTTAAAAATTTATGGGATTTGTAAAAGTTGTCGAAGTTTTTTTAAAATACTCGAAATCTTAAAGATTCTGAAATCCTAAAAAAGTAAAAATTTTAAAAAGTCGAAAGATTCGAAAAAAATTTCGAAACCTTAAACAAAGGCGAAATTTAGGAAAATGTCTAAATATTCATGAAAAATTGAAATTTTTAGAAAAAGCAAAAATTTTCATACAATAAATTTTTTTTAAATTTAAAACTTTTGAGCTGAAATTTTCAAAAAAAAATTGAAAAAAGGTCAATTTTTTAAAATATCCAGATTTGTAGAAAAATCTAGGACTTTCTAATCAGTCCAATTTTTACGATATTTCAAAAATTCCTTAAAATATAGGCTCACTATGAGAAAGCATCGAAATGTGAAAAAACTCGAAATATTAAAGAGGCCAAAAATTTTGCGAGGATTGTATCGATTTTAAAAGAAAAATAAGATCTTGAAAAATGTTAGGATTATCAAGAAAGTAAAAGTTTTGAAAAGTAGTTCAAACTAAGATTAAATTTTGAAAGAATGTCGAGAGGATCTTACTGATTTTGAGAACAACTGAAAGTTTAAAAAATGTTAAAATTTTCAAAACGGTCAGAATTCTGAAAAATGGTTGGGAGTCTTTACCAAAAATTGAAATAAAAGCGAAACTCCTATAATCTTTACGAAAGGCAAAAAGAAGATTAAAATTTTAAGCAAAAAACGAAAATTTTGTAAAATAAACAAAGTTTTCATAAAAACTCATCAACAAGGTCAAGATTTTTCAAAAAAAATGCCAAAATTATGAAAAATATTGATATTATTTATAAAAATATAACATTTTGAAAAATAGTTAAACATTTCAGAAATGGGTGAACGTAAAGAAAAAATATCAAGAT
This sequence comes from Dastarcus helophoroides, assembly GCA_028583605.1. Lineage (NCBI taxonomy): Eukaryota > Metazoa > Arthropoda > Insecta > Coleoptera > Bothrideridae > Dastarcus > Dastarcus helophoroides. The sequence goes on along the minus strand of CM053337.1, from coordinate 5,558,518 downwards.
TTGAAAACAAAAATCGAAAATTTGAAAAAAAAAATCGAAGGAGTTGAAATTTTCAAAAAATTAAAATTGGTGAAAGTTGAAGATTTGCAAAAATAATCGAAATTTTTCGGTAACGAAATTTTTCGGTAACGAAATTTTCAATATAATTCAGTACTTTTAAAAAACTGGAAATCCAAAAGAGTCGAAATTTCTTGAAAACAAAATTTTCAATATAACTGACCTCTTTGAAAAAACTGGAAATTCAAAATAGTCGAAATTTTTTAAAAACGAAATTTTCAATATAATTCGTTGCTTTGCAAAAACTGAAAATTAAAAATTTTCAAAAAAGACATGATTTGGGGAAAGACGAAATTTTAAAAAAATGCTGCAACTTTTAAAGAAGTCTAAATTTTAAAGAGCCGAAGTTTTCAAAAAGTAACAACTTTGAAAAAGCTTTAATTTAAAAAAAAATTGAAGTCTTGAATAAAGTAAAAAATGTCGTAGTTTTCATAAAAATTTGGGTTTAGATTTTCAAAATAAGAAAAACTTTTGACAGGTTTTTAAATTTTTAGAAAAGTTAGAATTTAGAAAATAGAAAATCTAAAAAAAATCGGGATTGAGTGTCGAGAGGATGTTACTGATTTTGAGAACAACTGAAAGTTTAAAAAATGTCAAAATTTTCAAAACAGTCAGAATTCTGAAAAATGGTTGGGAGTCTTTACCAAAAATTGAAATAAAAGCGAAACTCCTATAATCTTTACGAAAGGCAAAAAGAAGATTAAAATTTTAAGCAAAAAACGAAAATTTTGTAAAATAAACAAAGTTTTCATAAAAACTCATCAACAGGGTCAAGATTTTTCAAAAAAAATGCCAAAATTATGAAAAAAATTGATATTATTTATAAAAATATAACATTTTGAAAAATAGTTAAACATTTCAGAAATGGGTGAACGTAAAGAAAAAATATCAAGATTTGAAAACAAAAATCGAAAATTTGAAAAAAAAAATCGAAGGAGTTGAAATTTTCAAAAAATTAAAATTGGTGAAAGTTGAAGATTTGCAAAAATAATCGAAATTTTTCGGTAACGAAATTTTTCGGTAACGAAATTTTCAATATAATTCAGTACTTTTAAAAAACTGGAAATCCAAAAGAGTCGAAATTTCTTGAAAACAAAATTTTCAATATAACTGACCTCTTTGAAAAAACTGGAAATTCAAAATAGTCGAAATTTTTTGAAAACAAAATTTTCAATATAATTCGCTGCTTTGGAAACACTGAAAATTAAAAATTTTCAAAAAAGACATGATTTGGGGAAAGACGAAATTTTAAAAAAATGCTGCAACTTTTAAAGAAGTCTAAATTTTAAAGAGCCGAAGTTTTCAAAAAGTAACAACTTTGAAAAAGCTTTAATTTAAAAAAAAATTGAAGTCTTGAACAAAGTAAAAAATGTCGTAGTTTTCATAAAAATTTGGGTTTAGATTTTCAAAATAAGAGAAACTTTTGACAGGTTTTTAAATTTTTAGAAAAGTTAGAATTTAGAAAATAGAAAATCTAAAAAAAATCGGGATTGAGTGTCGAGAGGATGTTACTGATTTTGAGAACAACTGAAAGTTTAAAAAATGTCAAAATTTTCAAAACAGTCAGAATTCTGAAAAATGGTTGGGAGTCTTTACCAAAAATTGAAATAAAGGCGAAACTCCTATAATCTTTACGAAAGGCAAAAAAAAGATTAAAATTTTAAGCAAAAAACGAAAATTTTGTAAAATAAACAAAGTTTTCATAAAAACTCATCAACAGGGTCAAGATTTTTCAAAAAAAATGCCAAAATTATGAAAAAAATTGATATTATTTATAAAAATATAACATTTTGAAAAATAGTTAAACATTTCAGAAATGGGTGAACGTAAAGAAAAAATATCAAGATTTGAAAACAAAAATCGAAAATTTGAAAAAAAAAATCGAAGGAGTTAAAATTTTCAAAAAATTAAAATTGGTGAAAGTTGAAGATTTGCAAAAATAATCGAAATTTTTCGGTAACGAAATTTTTCGGTAACGAAATTTTCAATATAATTCAGTACTTTGAAAAAACTGGAAATCCAAAAGAGTCGAAATTTTTTGAAAACAAAATTTTCAATATAACTGACCTCTTTGAAAAAACTGGAAATTCAAAATAGTCGAAATTTTTTGAAAACAAAATTTTCAATATAATTCGCTGCTTTGGAAACACTGAAAATTAAAAATTTTCAAAAAAGACATGATTTGGGGAAAGACGAAATTTAAAAAAAATGCTGCAACTTTTAAAGAAGTCTAAATTTTAAAGAGCCGAAGTTTTCAAAAAGTAACAACTTTGAAAAAGCTTATGATTTAAAAAAAAATTGAAGTCTTGAACAAAGTAAAAAATGTCGTAGTTTTCATAAAAATTTGGGTTTAGATTTTCAAAATAAGAAAAACTTTTGACAGGTTTTTAAATTTTTAGAAAAGTTAGAATTTAGAAAATAGAAAATCTAAAAATAATCAGAATCAATCAAAAAATATGGGAATTTGAAAAAAAAATTGGAAATTTGAAAAAAAAAAATTCGAAATCTAAGGAGTCGTACCAAAAAATTAAAAGTTAAAGATTTGCAAAAATAGTCGAAATTTTTTAAAAATTTCCAGTATAATTCACTCCTTCGGAAAAACTGCAAATTCAAAATTATCAAAAAAGTCGGGATTTGGAAAAAGACGAAATTTTAAAAAAATTTTGAAATTTTTAGAAAAGGTCTAAATTTTAAAGAACCAAAATTTTCAAACAGTAACAATTTTGAAAAAAGCTTGTGATTTTAAAAGAAGATTGACTAAACAAAGTAAAAAATTTGAAAAATGTAGTTTTCATAAAAAGTTTAGATTTTCAAAATAAGAAAAACTTTTGAAAGAATTTCAAATTTTTAGAAAAGTAAGAATTTGGAAAATATAAAATCGAAAATAAATTAAAATTTTAAGTCATATAAGAAATCATTAATTTAAAAAAAATTAAAAATGTAAAGACGAATACATGGAGAAATTTTCAAAAACAAACTACAAACTCTTTAAGAAGTAGGTATAAAAGAAGAAAAACGTCGGCATTTGAAGAAAAATATATTTTAGACAGTCAAAATTTTCAAAAAAAGTTGAAATTTGAAAAAGGTCAAAATTTTGAAAAAGAAATTTCGAAAAATGGTAATTGCTTAAATTATCTTAATTCTGCAAAAAAAACCAAAACCTAAATGAAAATTAAAATTGTAGAAAAATGTTGATATTTCAAAAAAAAATTCGAAATTATAAAATATAACCAAAATTTTCCAAAAGAAATTGCCATTTTCAATAAAATATTAATGTTTCAAGAAAAATCTTGGTATTTCTAAAAAATCGAAATCTAAAAAATTGTGAGTAAATCGAAATATCTTTTGAATGTTAAATTTTTCTTAAATTTTGTACAAGGTCAAGATTTCGAAAAAGAGCCAAAATTTTGAAATAAGGATGGATTAAAAAAAGTCTAAATTTCAAAAAACTCAACATTTTCAAAAAGAGTACGAATTTAAAAAATACCGAATTATCAAAAAATATTTTCAAAAACTGAAATCTTCGAATAAATCTAAATTTAAAAGTCAAAAATTTTGAAAAAAGTCGAAATTTCCAAAAAATGTCGAAACTGTTGAGGCACTTAAATCTTCCTAAAAAGTACTAATTTTCAAAGGTCAAAATATCGAGAAAAGGTCAAAAATTTTAAAAAGTCCTAAATAGAAGTTCCCAAAATACTTAATAATTTAAAAAAAAACTGGAAATATTAAAAAAAGTAAAATTTTGAGAAAATTTCTAATTTTTAGTCAAAGAAAGTCGAAATTCTGAAGAAAAATCAAAATATTCAAAAGCCATAATTTTGAAAAACTGAAATTTTCGAATAAATCTAAATTTAAAAATCAAAAATTTTGAAAAAAGTCAAAATTTCCAAAAAATGTCGAAACTGTTGAGGCACTTAAATCTTCCTAAAAAGTACTAATTTTCAAAGGTCAAAATATCGAGAAAAGGTCAAAAATTTTAAAAAGTCCAAAACAGATGTTCCCAAAATACTTAATAATTTAAAAAAAACTGGAAATATTAAAAAAAGTAAAATTTTGAGAAAATTTCTAATTTTTAGTCAAAGAAAGTCGAAATTCTGAAGAAAAATCAAAATATTCAAAAGCCATAATTTTGAAAAACTGAAATTTTCGAATAAATCTAAATTTAAAAATCAAAAATTTTGAAAAAAGTCAAAATTTCCAAAAAATGTCGAAACTGTTGAGGCACTTAAATCTTCCTAAAAAGTACTAATTTTCAAAGGTCAAAATATCGAGAAAAGGTCAAAAATTTTAAAAAGTCCAAAACAGATGTTCCCAAAATACTTAATAATTTAAAAAAAACTGGAAATATTAAAAAAAGTAAAATTTTGAGAAAATTTCTAATTTTTAGTCAAAGAAAGTCGAAATTCTGAAGAAAAATCAAAATATTCAAAAGCCATAATTTTGAAAAACTGAAATTTTCGAATAAATCTAAATTTAAAAATCAAAAATTTTGAAAAAAGTCAAAATTTCCAAAAAATGTCGAAACTGTTGAAGCACTTAAATCTTCCTAAAAAGTACTAATTTTCAAAGGTCACAATATCGAGAAAAGGTCAAAAATTTTAAAAAGTCCAAAATAGAAGTTCCCAGATTACTTAATAATTTTAAAAAAACTGGAAATATTAAAAAAAGTAAAATTTTGAGAAAATTTCTAATTTTTAGTCAAAGAAAGTCGAAATTCTGAAGAAAAATCAAAATATTCAAAAGCCATAATTTTGAAAAAGTTAAAAAAAGCGAAATTTTAAATAAACTTGATAATCTGAAAGTATCCAGCAAAAAATATTTAAATACATTTTCAGAAAAAGTTAAAATTTTTAAAAAAAACCTCGATACTCCGAAGAAAATTAAAGAATTTGAAAAGCAGAAAACCCTAAATTTGGAAAAAAGTAAAAATTTTGAAGAAACTCAAAAAAAAACAGCCACAATTTCTGGAAAAATCAAAATTTCGAGAACTATTTAAGATTTACGAAAGAAGTTGAAGTGAGAAGGTATTCAGATAAAAAACTTATCAACTAGATTGTAATCTTTCACGTTTTATATTAGCGAAGAGAATAGTTTTGTCTTTTCTTAAAAAAAATTTTGTTCTTGATATAACATGATTAAAATGACCGCGATACGCAAGTGCATAAAATACATATTTTAGATCTGGAAGAAAGAGTGTCAATCACTTATTAGTTAATCAAAGACCTACGTTTAAAAAAAAATGTCAAATTTCCACAGCCAACTTGATAAATTTTATAAAAAATATTAAGAACAGAAGAAACAAAAATATTTAACATATCAATGGCATTAATCGTAGCAAAATGTTTTGAGAATGTTAGATCTTGGCACCGTATAGTAAGAAGTAAAAAGGCGACCAAATCACTCGATTTTTAGCACAGATTGTACGCTTGTAGTCATGGATACAATAAAACAAACCTACAAGCAGTTTTGCAGCAAATTTTATAAGCTGGCAATAATACGAAATTTGACGCATTATGTGACAGAGCTGAAGCCAAAAGTATTTAAAAGAAGTAGAATTGTAATGTTACTGTTACTTCTAGATATTTCCCTAACATGCAACGTATACAATTTCGGATCACGGTTAGGTGAAAATTCTACCGCTAAAAATATTTATATTTTAGTATTTTATTTACAATATTGTCCTAGATAATATATTAATTTTTTTACAAAATGTACAGAAAAGATTCGGCGCAATAAATTCAAATGTCTACGAAAAAGTCCCTCAGGCTTTAGCGTACATGTTATAAATCGAAAATTTGACATCAAATAACTCACACGAGATAAGTCTTTTAATTTTGAATCTGTATACACAGGTAACACTATTAATATTAGCTGCCAGAAATTTGAATAAAATCTATAGAAAAGTAACTGACTGGTGAACTACCCAGGAAAGTAGTGGCAGTCAGTGTTTTATCTGCATTCAAGAGATACATTGGTAGACATTTTGAGATTAAAGTCGAACGTTTGAGTCACTGTTCTTTGATAAGTTTATGATTTTTGTTTCGAAATATTTAGATTCACTAGAAATTTTGATATTTTCTAAAAAATTAAACGTTTTCCGAAAATATCGATATAAAATTATTTTAAAGAAATAAAAATTTGAAATTTAACCTCAGGATTTGGAAAAAGTGGTTAATATGATGAGAGAAAAATTTGTTCAATCCAAAAACATAATAATTTGAATTAGATATAATCTGATCTATTTCCAAAATATTTTTAATTACCAGTTTCAAGATAAATTAACCGCAGATAAAAAATATTTGCAAGTAAAACTGAAATTATCTCGTAGGTTAACCAAGATTACTACCCAAAGGTCAACGAGCGTCCAATTTATAATCTTAACGCACATCAGATGGAGCAAACAATCGTCATGTCCTTCAACAAGTGCATCGTTATTTTCTGTTGCGCTTTACCAGCTTTAATTTTATGCGAACAAACGTTTGTCAATGTGACTCTTAATTTCTACAAACCGAAATACGACACATGGAAGTGGGGAAAACCGCGTAATTTTACAAAACAAGTGCATGTGTCGGAGGCATCTAACCTCAACGAAATTTGCAATGAAACTTCGTCATTTGGTGTTTACATAGCTGACGAAACTGTGAGTGTTCTTCATGTGAATTCAGTCACTGACGTGAGATACCTCAAAGCGTTGTACTTGAGTCGAACCGGATTAATGGGTTTGGAACCGGGTTGCTTAAGGAATCTGCCCGATTTGGTTGACGTTTCGTTTTCTAATAATGCTTTGGAAAAGATACAAACGGGGGTTTTCACCGCGATACCTTCAATAACAGACATAAAGTTGGCCAACAATGCGATCTCTAGGATTGACAGTGATGCCTTTAAAGGATTACATCATCTGGAATACGTAGATTTGTCGGGAAATAATCTACAGGTATTCGATGAGAAATGGTTCAGGGACGCCCATCGTTTGAGATCATTGGTGATGGCGGAGAATTTACTGACGAGATTGCCGCCAAGTCCATTCAACATAAAACCGAATCTTCCGGATCTTCGTAAAGGAATGGTCATTCTGGATTTTTCAAAAAATAATATAGATGTTCTCGATGTTAATTTTATTCCGGGTTTGGATGAACTAATCCTTGTTGATTTTACGGGTAATAAGCTGCAAACTATTGAATATGGTACTTTTGCCAGAGTTAGATTAATAATGGATGCTGTGTTCGATGATAATTTGATAACGGATTTTAAGGACACTTCGATAATTGCGATGGTGCTACATCTGAAGAATAACAGATTAAAGTGTTTACCAAAGGATTTGCATGCTGGGTATGAAATTAAAACTCAGGGGAATCCCAGTTTTAATGGTAGTATTCCTTGTGCTTATTAGATTCGTCGAAAAAAAATTTAGTATAAAAAAGCAAATTTCTAGTTTTAAGTTATGCACTTATTAAAATTTTCACTGTGTATCTTGTCTTGTCAGGGTCTATTTATTTTTTATTTGATTTATTTAATTTCAGTCATTGTTAAACATGTTAATAAGTCGACATATTTTTTGTATTTTGCACAGTTTCAGCTTAAGATTCGTTAAGATAATCTCATTCAACACCGTAGTGTTTGTACACATTTTGAAAATAAATCCTTAATTTGTTTTTATTCATATCTCTTTTATTATCCAACTTCTTTTAATTTATTTTTATTAAAAATCTTTTGTCAAGGCGCGTAGTGACCCCCTAAATATGAAATCACAAGATCATTAACACCCAGTATAGTCCTTTATACAATTTTTGAAAAGAATGTTTAATTTTAGCAAACATTATAAATCGTTGCAAAAATCAAAAATGCACACTCCAATGCTTTGTTGTAGGGTAGATGTACCGTTTGTGGCCACTTTAAGCTTTTTTGTATGTTTAATTGAGATTTAAATATATTTAAATTAAATATTTAATAAGAAAAAATAAATTAATCAAATCTTCAATTTATCAGGAATTGAAATATCAAAAGCCCAAATGTTTAAAATTTAATTTGTCATGCAAAATTAATTAAAATTAATAATTACAACAATTTCACCAGTAGTGGCCATAGAAGCACTATTTTTGGCCATTTGCTGTTCCAGTTTTGGTCATAGTGCCTGAATTTTTTTGCTGGAAGGGAATTATTAATAATATTATCTTAATTAACAATCAATGCATCACTTTATTTATTAAATAGCTAGACAAGACACAAAAATTAGTAATACACATAAAATCATCAATTTTTTTTTAGCATTTTTGCGCGGTTTAGCTGATTTTTTTGGGGCTAATTTTTTCTTAGCTTTTTCTTCCAATTTTTCTTCTTTAATTTGTTTTCTTCTTTCCTTATTTTCTTCCCTTTTGATTTTTTAAGCTCTTTTTTTTCTTCTCTTTCGATTTTTTTAAGCTTCTTTCTTTCTTCTTCTGCGCCTTTCTCATTCTCTTTAGCTTCCATTAGTTCGATCCACTTGTCAGCTGTGATTACGGAAGGTAAATGTTCTACCTTACGTTTTCGTGTCGTAGTCTTCTTTTTAGGCCACATACAAATTCCATCAATAACTTCGTCCAAAGACTTTCGACGCATTGAAATACTGTTCAAATGAGAAACATTAGTTGTACTAACGTCCTTAACTACAGGCTCTATAATACCTTCCATAACAACAGGTTCTTGAATAACTTCATCACTAGGAGGGATTACAATATTCGGGTTTTTATGATTATCTACGAGGATAGGAAATTCAATCGCAAGAGGTACTTCACAGTCGGTAATTTGGTTAAGAGTATCAGAAGGAATCCAACAGTTCATCGACTAAAAAAGTGCAAAAAAAATATCAAATTAAAATATAATTTAAAAATTTATAAATTATCCAAAGAATAGATCACTGAAATAAATTCAACATTGGGAGATTATTTTTTAACTGTTTTTTCAATTTTACTCACCTTCATGAAAATTAGACGCATCAAACTCAGGAAAAGGAAATTCGAAAACATTATCATTATGAGAAGCCAAAGGAGAAGGATTTTCGGGAACTAGAGGATGACAAAGTGGGGATTGCAATTCATTTTCCGGTTTGTCATCTTCAACAGCCTGGGCCCAAAAATTGTACAATGACTCGTGTTTATCACCAGTTTCCCAATCAATACCTGTAGCTTTGGCTTTTTTGAATCGTTGTAATAGCTCAGGATTTATTTTACTCTCGATGTATTCTTGATGAGATAAGGCTTGCTGCATGGTTCTTTGCGAATTTATTTCATTAGAAATATTTTGATTGTTTTCTCGATCTTTCATTTCGACACACTTGCTATAGTCAACTGAATTCGCATTAAACGGACATAAACCGCAAGCTTTAAATCCATTCTTTATGACAGTCGTAAAATCTTCTTCAGTAATAAGTTTAGATAAAAAAGCTGGAACGTTATGTTTCTGAACATCAACACCATCATTTTGTATACGCCAGTTTCTTATCGAATTTTTCCATCTTTGCTTCAAAGGAAAAAAAAAAGAAACGTCCAATGGTTGTAAAATATGCGTGGAGTGAGGTGGAAAACAGCACAGGATAATCTGTTTATCCTTACAAAATTTACTCAGATGAATGGACATATGAGAAACATGGCCATCCAAGAAAACTATCACAGGAAGTTGAATTTTGCGTTCAAGCAGGAATGGATAGAAAACATTCGTGAAATATTCGTAGAAAGATTCACTAGTCATCCACCTATTCTCGGATTTTCCTATCCCCCAACCTTTGGGTGCCGAGTCAACGCAAATCTTAGGTAGTCGCTCATACTTGAAAATTGTCAGTGATGGTGCAAATTCTCCGGCAGCGTTTACATTAAAAAGTGTAGTAACATTTTCTTTTTCGTTTCCAGCAACATCATACACAGCTTTTCCCCTTTCTGCTAAAACAAGACCACCTTTTGGTGATAAATGAACTGCCGTCTCGTCCATGTCGAATACTCGTCGAGGATCATCAAGGATTTTAATATTTTCTCCCAGTTCTTCAGCTATATGAGAGAACCATGACCGTATACCAGATTCAGTGACGATGGCTCGAGCCTTACAGAGGTGTTCAGCCCTTTTTTGACCCACACGTGGATGCCTCTTAAGAAATCCTTCAAACCACTTTCTTCCCGGGATATTATTTTTAAAAGGATTTTTTAAACCTTCTGCGTCGACTAATTGTTTCACTGAATGAATTAAGAAATCTCTATTTATAGGAAAACCCATTCTGCTGGTTCCTAATAGCCATTCTTCTAATTTTTCTTCAATATGATGGCCAAGTATAGACTCAGGTCCTACTCGACCTGTAGTTTCTGGTACTTTGCCTCGAAGTTTACTACGTAATGTAGTTCTTGGGACTTTATATTGATTACACGCCGTTGCAATAGCACAACCATTCTTCACTAATTTCAAAGCTTTTTGTAAGTCAGTTTCTGAGTAATTAAAAAATGTCCTTTTAGATTTTTCCTTTTGAATACCAGTTTTTGTTGATTTTGGAATTTTTTCATTGGGCTTCTGATTTTTCCTTGATGGCATTTTAACCTGCAACAGATAAAAAATAATCTTTCAACACTACGTTTCTTTTCCAGTCTCTATTTCGAAATATTATCTTCATTGTTTGAATATTAATTATTAAATAACATACAGCAAAATACATTAAATGAGTAAAAATTATGGCCAAAACTGGATAGTGTATGCACCATTTGTGGCCATGGTATGGCCACAAATAGCAATCACATGTTTTTATTGTTCCACTTATGGCCATGGGATATTTTGTTAGTATTTGAGGTTATTATAAGTAAATTAATTTTTTTTAACATACTATTACGTTATCTAGCTACTATAGAGCTTAAAATTTTAAAGAATATTAAGATTTGCAATAATTATGATTAATTTACTTACCAGGCCTTTCTCGAGATTCTTATAAGAATTAGTTATAATTTGGTGAGATACACCACGCGTCCAGATATTTTTTTAATAATCACTCAAACTATACTTTCAATCAGTATAGGGAAAAGTTTACAGCGTAGCCAACACACACAAAAACCCTATAAATACACTATAAAATGCTATAATAAATTATATACATAATATATCCCTATACATCTCAGACTGGCCACAAACGGAACAGTGGCCACAAACGGTACATCTACCCTATTGTCTACAGTTAACTTTTTGACTTTTTTTTCAATAAAATGGAAACTTTTGGTTTAAACTTCAAACTTCCAGAAAAGAACTGGAAGTTCGTTTTCAAACTCAAAATATCTAAATAACTCTAAATCCTCATTTTTTTTTACAAGTTTGGTGTTTTGTTTTCTATTCCACCTTCAATCTTAAAATTTTCACTGCTTTTTAAAATTTCTAGTTCAAAATGTTTAAATTATGATCAAAATTTTGAAAAAAAAACCAAACATGTAAAACCAGTCGAAATTATAAATTTACTAATAACAGTTCTAAAAAGATAAGAATGAAAACAAAATTATTTTTGTAGCAAAATTTAGTTATAAAATTCGTATTAGTAAGGAAAGCTCTAGAAAAATTTAATAATGGGAAGTGGCCGCGATAATGAATCATCAGGCTGATAAGCCTTATAAGACTTATAAGGCTGATAAGCGCTCCAGATGTTTCCGCAAGCGATAAGCTTTATCTGTACGGATTCCGCTCTAGAAAACCGGAAACCTATAAATACGCGGTCGTCTTTCCCTTAGTCAGTTAATTAAACAGTGAGTTAGATAGTTGGTTAGTCAGATAATTAGTGACTTGATCAGTTAAGTGAATTATAATTGTAGTGTTTCGAAATCAGTTCGGAAATAAAATGGTTACAATTCACGAAATTTTAATTTTCGAACCGATAACGCTCAATTATTAATGACGAAATTTCTAAAAAAAAAAAAACGCTAAATGTATTAAATAAAACTCTGGATATTTAAGATTGAATCCAGGAAGGTTAAAGTTAAAATCTTCAAAAAGCAAAGTTGAAGCTGAAATTTTGGAAGAAACAAATTTTACCCGGTATTTTTCAATAACAAATGTAAAATTTGGAAAAACTAACTATTTACAAAAATAAAAACAAAGAAAAACATAACATCAACATAAAAATAGCCGGTTTAACGGGAAAAATTTAGAATCAAAATAGTAATTTTTCAAAAAAAAGAAAAATCAAAATTTCCAGTTTGATTTCTTTTTTTTCCATTAATTTGCAGCTTTCTCTGCATTTAACCTCTACCGCTGCCGCCAACCTAATCTGAGAAATTTCACCAATGCAAGAGTAATTCTTTTGTAAATATTATTTTTCTTTTATCTTTAGGACTCCATAATTGAAAAGGAAAAACGGAACCCTTATAATATCACGTTTGTGTCCGTCTGTCCATTTGTTACAAAGAGGTATTCTTCAAAAACTGTATTCTGAAGGAAACCGAAATTTTGCACAGCGTTAGTCCTCGATGCAGGCCCGGATCCAAGAAGTGCGGGGCCCAATTAGCATTTTTTGCGGGGCCCTCTATTTTTTGTTAATTTTTGTTTCGCCTGAGCAGCAAGCAGAAATAAAACAATGTTTGTGTATCGAGTTTATATGTAAAATAAAACAAATCGAACTCTTTCAATTTACCAAACCATGAAATTGCATATACTGTTTGTAACTTTGGATAGTTGATTACATAAAATTTTATTTCTGTTAACTATTTTCTTTTAGTTGTATTTGAGACCGCTTTGCTTTGTTACCTTTTACACGTAATATTAAGGAATTTATCTCGGTTAATCATAGGGGTAGCTAAAATAGGGTTAGTTCATGCAACTAACCGAAAACTATTGTTTTGAACTAAAGGACCAAAAATTTTCCTTTCCACCTTTAAAATTCATTCTTTCCTTGAAATATTTTTTCGAAATTTTGACTTTTTTCCTAAATTTCATATTTTTTTACAAATTTTGTCTTTTCTTTGAAATTTTTCATTTATTTAAAAAATTCCACTTCCTGTGTCAGACGTGACTTTATCAAAATTTCAAATTTTTATTTAAAAGTTCGTCGTTGTTTACCGAAATTTCGCCATTATTCATAAAATTCCATTCCCTGATCAAACATGACTTTATCAAAATTTCAAATTTTTATGTTTTTTTCAATTTATTTATTATTTCTTCGGCCCAGCTTGGAAATATTTAAATTTTTTCATGGTTTGTTGACAATTTTCTAAACAGTTTTTAAAATGCGACTACGTGATATTTAAATTTATTGAAAACGTCACTTCATGACAGTTTACAAATTAAGAGGTTATTTTATTTTACATAGAATAGGAATAATGAAAAATAGGAGACTCAAAAATTATATATGGAAAAAATAAAAATTTTGTTTTTTGATAAATTAGGAAAATATAAAAAAATACATAAAAAAGTTGTAGCACTGGACATCGATGTTTCGCTCTCATTTGAGCTCGTCAGCAGTGCATAACATGGAAAGGGAACAATGAGGAAGAAATACTTAAAAATAATTTTTTTTTACTAAATATAAAAAAGAAAAATAAAGAAATTTTAAGGGTCTACCATGAAGAATTTAAATTTTTAATTAAAACTTCGTCGTTGTTTCTTGAAATTTCGCCTTTACTGGAAATTCGACCTTTTCTGAAAATTTCGACTCTTAATTTTGCAAATTTAGCTTGTTTCTTAAAATTTACCTTTTTCTCGAAATTTGGTCTATCTTCTGAAAAAAAGTATATTTTTTAAAATTTAAAATTTTTGTAAGAAAATTACGAAAAAATTTTCTGGAAGTTTCAAATTGTTTTTCAAAATTTCGACGTATACCACAATACTGGACATTCTCTGACGCTACATGAGGCAAGATAGGGTGCATGTCTTCCTCTGAGTTGATCAGTCTAGAGAAAATAAATATTCGCGCAAGAAATTTCCATTTTTTCTTAAAATTTGGTTTGTTTTTCTTCAAATTTGCTTTTTTTCTCTTAATTTGGATAAAATCTGACTCTTTCTGAAACATTTCAAATTTTCATTAACAGATTAAACGCTCTTTCTTAAACTTTAGATTTTTTTGTCGAATTTTGATCATTTTCTTCTAATTTCCTTTTTTTTTCATTTAGATTATTTTTTTTTCAAAATTTTGAATTTTTTCTTAAAATTTGACTTTTTCTGGACAGTTTTGTATAATTAGGTAGCTAAATATCTCAGCTTTCATTACTGTATCACAGATATTACAGCACAGCTCTAGACCAAGATTGAATTTTTTGAAAGCTTCGGGCCTACCAAAAAAAAATCCAATTTTAGTGCTGTAATATCTGTGATATTGTAACGAAAGCTGTGATATTTAGCTACTTAATTATACAAAACTGTCCAGAGAAAGTCAAATTTTAAAAAATAAGTCAAAATTTTGAAAAAAAATAATCCAACGAAGAGCTGTAATTTCTCTGGACATTTTGAAATTTCTGTCCTTTTCGAAGTTTTCTGGAAATTTCGCCTTTTTTCAAATTTCGATAATTTTCTGAACCTTTAGCTATTTTTGAAAATGTAGAATCTAATTTTTTGGAAATTTCGACTGGTTTCATTTTCATGAAATGTTGAATTTTATCCCAATATCCTTGTTAAATTGGCCTTTTTTTTTAAATTGTTACTTTTTCTCTTAAAATAGTCTTTTTTCTAAAATTTTCCTTTTCCAAAGAATTCGACTTTTTCGAAATTTCGATTCTATTCTCAAAATTCTACTTTTTTGAACTTTCGTTTCGATAATCGTTTATTTATTTCGAAATCCCGCAATTTTTCCTAATATTTTTTTTAAATAAAATTCTTTTATATTGATATTTTATGGTTCTTAAAAAAAATTTATCTTTAAATTAGATTAGAATGTTAGTGAGAAAAATAATTTTGAGGATTTAGAGAAAAAGATTTTTTATAAATTGAATGTCTTTGGTGAATTTTAGATTTTGGGAACAGTGGTTTTGGAAATTGGGATTTTTTTTCTCAAAATTGGACTTTTTCACAAAACTAGACCATTGAACTTTATTTGAATTTTGGACATTTTTCGAGCTTCTGTGAAAGGTTAGGTTTCTATTTTTAATGTGATTTACTGACAAATCTGACATTTCCTAATTTTTTTTCCTGGAAATTTGTCTTTTTTGAAATTACTAATCTATTTTCCAAATTTCAATTTTGATCTTAAAATTGAATTTTTTCTTGAAAAGTTGAATTATTTTCTAGAAAGTGCGATCTTCTTCTGTTAATTTTTCTAAATTGTAAGTATTTTTCAAAAATTGCGATGTTTTTTCGAAGTCTGTTTTGTTAATTATCCATTTTTTCTTAATTTTTTAAATTTGATTTCCAGTGATTTCAAATTATGGTTATAGATTCATTTGTTCTGCAAATTTTGTTTTTTATCCCAAAATTCGATATATTCTGTTTCTGGGCATTCAATTTATTAAAATTGTTTTTTTTATTAAAAATTTCAACTTTTAACTTTCAACTAATCATTATTAACTATTAACTATTAACTATTAACTATTAACTATTACTATTAACTATTAACTATTAACTATTAACTATTAACTATTAACTATTAACTATTAACTATTAACTACTAACTACTAACTATTAACTATTAACTATTAACTATTAACTATTAACTATTAACTATTAACTATTAACTATTAACTATTAACTATTAACTATTAACTATTAACTATTAACTATTAACTATTAACTATTAACTATTAACTATTAACTATTAGCTATTAAATATTTATTATTAACTATTAACTATTAACTATTAACTATTAACTAATAACTATTAACTATTAACTATTAACTATTACCTATTAACTATTAACTATTAACTATTAACTATTAACTATTAACTATTAACTGTTAACTGTTAATTATTAACTGTTATCTAGTAACTATTTACCATTAACTATTAACCATTAAGTATTAACTAATAACTATTAACCATTAACTATTAACTATTACATATTCACTATTAACAGACCAATGCATAACCTAAATCTCTGGACATAGAAACCTAAACTTGGTTAGTAAATTCAATTAACGACTGCACCAGGAAGTGGGCAATGCTTAACATGAAAAGCTTTTTTTTAAGAAAATCAAACCTCCAGTAAGTAAAATGTTAACATTTTTTAGAAAAACAGTTATTTAATTCAACGCGGACAAAGCCGCGGGTAGAAGCTAGTATTATAATAAATACAATAATAAATTTCATTCATCAATGCGAACTTAAAATAAATATATTTTTAAATAATTTAAAATTTATACTTTATGGTCAAAAGCAATTTGTTTTAAATTTCGAAAAATAACTTTTTGTTAATTTTGGTGGCGATGCGGGACACTTCAACTGCGGGTTCCGATTGGACCCAATCGCTCCGATCCTCTTAAATCTGGACTCGCCTCGATGACCCATGGAAATACCGCTAGCCAGCGATTAGAAAAAGAAAATATTTTGTAATAAAATGGAAGGTTAATTTGGTCAAAGAGAAATCAAGTTTTAGTTAATATATTGTGTAAGGTATCATTTGAAAGAACTACCTTTAGGGATCCTAAAATATTTATTTTTTATTTTTTTCGGTTCAGTCGTCTTAAAGATATAGCTTAGTCAGAAGTAACCATTCCCCCCTGATCACCTATGTTTCTAAAAATAAAACTAACAGTTAGATTTTAATGGGGTAAGGATGCATTAGGTCATATATTATCGAAAAGCTACAGGTATTTTCGATATCGTAATAGCTGCTGAGAAAAAAATATTTTATGGAAAAATAGGTGCTTGCAATCTTAGGCTTTTTGACCCACATAGTATTAATTTTTTTTAAAATAAACAACTTGATTTAGCCGAAGGATAGAATGCAGATTAAATTTGTCTTTTACATCATTTTATTCAGTTGAATTTTCGCCGTTCGCTCTTCATTCGACATTGTGCTGCCTAGGCGGCACTCTAATAAGCTACAACCGGGATGTAGAATGTAACCAAAGCTACAAAGATCACTTAGTGATATAACGTTCATTCCTGTATTATGGGTTGAATTATAATAGAAACCTTCGCATACAAGCGCCTTGATGTGGCATGCATTTAAGTGTATTAAACCTAACAAATACTGCCAATTAAATGTTATGTAATAAGACAGTTAAACGGAACATTTAACCGAAAAATAATAATAGGTTTTTGAAAGTGGCAGTTTTCAGAAAGAGTCAATGTTTTAGTTTGAAGTTGGAGTTTGGATATAAAATATTGACATCTTTTAACATCTACACTGTGGAAGTAGATCAATTTTTGTAGAATTTTAAAATTCTAGCAAAATAATTAGGAAAGTATTCACTTTAATAAATATTAACTGGTTTCCACGATTCTTATTAGAAATCAACACACAATTTGAAACTTTCCTTTTCAGGTGCAAAGATAGGTTCTTTGCACACAACTAATGGTCTTTACTATCAGTTTTTAAATTAGATAGCATCTTGGTAAATGTACACGAGTAATTTTACCCCATACTTTTGATCTTCTAACTTTATGAACTACAATATTATCGAAAATCTTAATATTAGTATTCCTAGATATTTAGTCTTACTTAAGAAGTTAAGTTGAACTACATTCATGGTGGTAGCTCTTAGATTTAGCTTCCTATTCTTTGTCAAAGAAATTATTGTTTTATTTGGGCTTACACTTAACCCTTTAAATACCTGTTGTCAATGGTGTTTGGGACTTTCTGCATTAAATTCGATAGAATTTTATCATTTTAGCCCCTGATAATGACAGTAATATAATCTAAAACTAAAATAGAGAACTTGTCCCCTGAAACCAAAAAAGGTTAAAAAAACACATCAAAGGTTGCTCTAATGCGTTTTGACAGCAAAGCTGTCTTCTTCAGAGAGATAGTGAGCAACCTTTGTTGTGTTTTTTAATCTTTTCTGGTTTCAGGGAACAAGTTCTGTATTTCAGTTTTTGAAGATAACCAAGGACCAGTCCGTTTCACTAAAAAGTAACCTTCAAAGCCTGAGTCATGCAATATATTTAGGAGGTCATCAACCACGATGGACCAAAGTAATGGAGATAACTTTTAAGGAATAACCTCAGAAAACTTGTAGGGATTTGGACAGGTCACTGTCGATTAAACAAACACCTCTACAGAATGGGAATTATCAATCCGAGTTGTAGAGGTGTTTAGAAGAAGATGAGAGTGTCGACCACGTAATGTGTCACTGCCCGGCACTAGCATCAATCAGAGGATCCACGCTGGCCTAGTTTGAGAGAGGCGCATCCAAGGGACGTCATTCAGCCACCCAATAAGATTAGGTAGCCGAATAAATCATTAAGAACTCCTCAATCACGGAAATACCACAATGGGCTCGAAAAGGGTGGCCTAAACTTTAGGCAACCCACTACGATTCCAAAATCCAGAGCAGTGGAGGTAAAACATTTGATTCTTCTACCATCTAACATGGAAACGATCCAGTCGATAGTAGGTTTCTCCAGCTGCTGCCTTCATGGATTCATATGAGGTGTTATCATAAGCATCCTCTCTATCTATAAATCCACAATTTGCTATTTCTTTGTTTAAGTATGGAGCTTCTGTCTTTTTGACAAGATTGTGTAAGGCTGTCTCTGTGGATTTCCCTTCTTGATAGGCAAATTGATTTTCATGAAGCGAATTCTTTTACAGTAATTCGCTTCTAATGTGTTGGTTCATAATTTTCTTCATTGTAAAAGTCAGGATGATGCAAGGTCACTTTAAAACAAAAAGACAAGTTTGCTATATTGTCTTCTAAACAAAATCGATCTTCAACTGCCCCCAAATTACTGCTATTTTAAATGAGACGTGTGAAAATTCAGTCTCGACTGTGATCATTCAGAAGTGTTTACTATCTTTTGGTTTGGGAGGAACTGTAGCTGCTAAAAACACCCAAATTAGCATCTAAATATAAGGGAAATAAAGCAGAATCTAAATTAAATAAAAGTTGGATAACTGATTGGCAGGATACCATTCTGTGGATGGATGAAATCAAAAATTTCAGATATTTGGATCTAATTGAAGAGTGTTTGTCCGTCGGTGAAAAAAAGTGCCTACTGTATCAAATGTCAACACATGAATGCTCTGCAGGCAGCAAATCCGGAAAGATGACCAAAACAGACTGTAAGTTAAATATATGTAGAATATCTACAGGAAAATGCAATATCGTTGGGATTAAATAATGTTAAATTTAGATCAATTTGTCCTTTACATTACTTCATTTAACTGAACATTTTCAAAGTTAGCACTTGTTTATTAAATTGCACGCAACGCAGTCATTGCGGTTGGAATCAAGCATTTTAGCGCCATCGGAGCCGATCTTAAGAACTGTATTAGTCATAGACTTATTGCGAATTACTAATGAAGGCCTTTTATCTGAGGCATTATCAATACAGTTACCAGTTTCATAAACATTTGGATTGATTGTACACAAAAAGTGTGTATATCTAAAAAAAAATATTGTAACGCAATGTAAATAGATGAAATAGGATTTAGAATAGAATTGTAGAATTTAGTAAATAAAAAAAGTTTCTAGAAGGTTCTGATGAGGGGAAAGCGGTCGCGATAACGAAACAAACGGCAGATAAGCGTTCCAGAAATTTCGGCATTCGATAAGCCTTATCTGCCGAAAATTCTGGAAGACGCGGGCCGAAACTATAAAAAGGCGGTCAGTTTTCCCTCGAGTCAGTCAGTTAGAAGCAAGTGCAATAAGTTGGTAAGCAATTAGTAAATAATTAGTGAGTTACTGTTCAGTTGAAGTGTGCCGAGTTAATTTAGTAATAAAGTTGGTATAATCTATCACGTGTATCAATTCGAACCGATAACGCACGTAACAATATGTTTTTTTTATTTTTCAAGTATAACACAAAAAAATTTGATAAAATTTTAAATTCATATATAAGTAAAAATGATTTAATTTGGTCTAGTGGCGTCTATCTGCAGTAAATGCAGCGGAACCCTAATTGTGCGACTTTTTTGAGTTTATTAAAACTTCCATTTTTTTCTCAAAATTTAGTTTTTATTTTCTGAATTTGTATTAAAGTTATAATGTCAATTTGAAATGAAAGTTATGACAATAAATTTGATTTCTGGAATTTGTTTTAATATGTATACGTTAATAGTTCCTGCTGAATATTTCAGCTATGACTTTCGGATTTAAACTTGCAATTTAAATTTTATTTTTTTAAAAATGTGGTATTTAAGCAGCAGTTTAGAGTTTCTAAATATATCTTAAAATTAATTTGATCAAATCGACCTTTTTGGAAATTTATAATTTAAATTATCAATTTGGGAATTTTGCTTAAAATTTCGTATCTTAATTTTTTAAAGTAATTTGATAGATTTTCTCGAAATTTGTTCATTTAATTAAATCAACATTTTAGACTTAAACCTGAAATTTTTACGCTCCGTAGTTCGAGAAAATATTTTTGTGATATAAATTTTCTGTTAATTGTTTTTTAAAACACATATTTTTTTTAAAAATATGGAATATTAATAAAGTCGAAATTTCGACGTTACAGTTAAAAGATCACCTTTGAAGTCAAAACTCAGACTTCAATCTCAAAAATTCGACTTATCAATTTTTTTTTAAATTTGGTGTTAACTATGTATCAATTTTGCCACAAATTAGCAATGAAATTTATTAAAATGAGAAACAAATACTATGTAATAGGTATTAAAATCTTTATTGATTCGTCTGCGCTAATTCTGCAGATGAAATATTTTGGTTTATTGATATTATCATCATAAAATTTCAGTTCTATTACATTCGGGGCCAAACTCAAAACTGTACTCGGTTCATCAACACCTTCAAAATGAAAAACCTCATGTGCTGTCTTTGACAGAAACCCAAGACTCGCCTTCCATCAATACGGTTCACTTGCTTGCCCTAATTACGACTTGCACACAGAGCCTGTCTTGTATGCCTCAAGAATCTTGCCCTTGGGGGAATCAATCCTATTAGTTCCTGCGAGCATCTTCCATAATAGTACTTGTTGAAAAGAGACAAGTCACCAACCATCCACCTGTGCTGTAGTGTTTCGAAAGAATCCGTAAAACTTTCGTCGTCAATTAGGCGAATCGCTCTTCTTCGAATTGAATCCTTTGGGGCTGAACTCCAATCATGAGAACAGTATTCTAGTGTTGGCCTAACCTAAACTTTGTATTGTGTGAGTAGCTGATGAGATGTGAAGTACTGTTTAGCTCTAAAAAGAAAGCCCAGCTTCTGAGAGGCGGATTTGGCAATGCGCTATTTCTGTTCTGCATATTCAAACAAAATATTTTGATTTATTAATAAAACTATTAAAAAAATTTCACAACTTAAAAAGAAGCAACTCACAAAAACGGAAAAGGACACGGGAACTATATGTATATGGTATGTAAATAGTTATTTAACATCGAGTTTTCAATGTAGTATATTTGTTCTTGTTTCCTCTTGTTTAAACTGGCCCTTCATAACCGGCCTATCGAGTATTAACCCATGGTCCATGGCTCGTACTTCATGGCCAGTCCGTCTCTGGAGCCTCTAATTAAATTATTAATTCTTGCACATTTTGCAGACGAGATTCCTACTGAATATTTCTAGTGTTATTTCACAAAACTTTTCCTGTGAATTCAACTTTAAAAATTTAGTGATTTCACCAGAAATGATTTTCATCACATAAACAACACGAGGTGCTTTTTTTCAGTGAAACAGACTCTTTAACAATTAATGGAATCATGATCGAAATATTTATCGAGAATATTAAAAGGTAATCATTTTGCTCCTCTTAAGCTAAGCCGTAATCAAATTAATCAAACAATTACCAACATACCATCTGTTTACTTTTCTGATATGAAATGATGAAATTATGAAATGATAAACACTCAATACAAAAATTGGTTTTTTCGGATGAATCTGACAGAACATTCGTACTTTGTCAGGCGATTCGTGAATCTAACGATATAAATATATAACATAATGTGACCTTGATTCTAGTAACCTTAAATTATTGGATTTCGCATCGAGGCAAGGACCTGAATATGACTCATCCACATACACCAAAACAGAAAATATATTAGTTCTAAACGCGTTCTCTTGCAAGTAACATTAGAGTTGACGACACGATGACGAATATTTTCAGTAATGTCACAATAAAGTATTACAAACCAAAATTTGATGCACTCGAATGGACAGATCCCGAAGAGTTTTATCAAGAGAAAACAATTAAAAGTGCAAGTAATTTAAACCAGTATTGTGGCGAGGAACAAGAATTTGGTATTTACATAGTAAGTAAAAATATTTCAAATTTGTTAGCGGGTTCAGTAGCGGATATCAAATACCTAACTTCTTTGCATCTGGAGTCTTGCAAAATTAAAGAATTACAACCAGGAGCTTTTAAGAATCTTCCCGCTTTAAAAAACTTGAATTTATCCAATAATCTAATTAAGAATATCAATGCTGGTATATTCTTGCACGTACCGCTATTAGAACAAATTAAATTAATTAACAACGAAATAAGCCACATTCACAGTGACGCATTCAAAGGTTTGAATAAATTAAGGATTGTTAACTTAGAGAAAAATAAATTGGATGAGTTCGATGTGGAATGGTTTAAGGACTGTTGTCACATCTATTGGTTAAATATGAATAAAAACCAACTAAAACATCTACCACCTAACGTATTCCATCTAGAACCTTATCCTGATCATGAGAATAAAACCGCAATAGCTGCAATAGACATTCGAAACAATCAGATCGAAACAATTGATCCGGATTTCCTCCCTGATCTTGGCGAGCTCTGCAGGATAGATCTTGGTGGTAATAAGATAAAGAAAGTTGAGCATGGTACTTTTCGCAAGGTTCAGTTAATCATGGACGCCATGTTCAATGATAATGGATTAGCTGAATTTGATGATACTACAATTGTTTGCATGGTTTTGGATCTGAGTAATAATAATTTAAGGCGTCTACCCGAGGGCCTTCAGGTTGGAATGGAATTGAAGACTGAAGGAAATCCAAATCTTATTTCAGATGACGGCAGTTCCTAAATGTTTCTGAACTGAAGAGAACTATGACGCACAAGCTGAAGTGTACATTTTTGTGATACATCTTTTATATTTCATTTAATAAATCGTATTCAACGAATTGTTTGCTGTTAAATAAAATTTCCTATCACTTATTTTAAGAACTAGCAATAAATATCCGATCTTTTAAACATAGGAATAGGAAGCTCTTTAAAATTAGTTAAAGGTTTTTCTGCAGCATCGACTAAAGTAATCGATCAACACACGAGTAAGCGACCAAAATTAATGTGGGATGTACATTTTCTGTGATCGGATCATGTTATTATTTCCTTCAAATGTTTGATGCATTATCCGAGTAGGTGGTGCTTAAGAAACATAAAGTGAAAAATCGAGGTAAAAAAGGAAAAACTGAGGACCTGTCCCGGTTTGGCTCGGGTGAACAATATGCTACGATCTGATATGATTTATTTTATAAAATGAGATAAGAAAATTGTTTTGCAACAAAGTGTAGTTAAACAATTTGTATTAGTGATTGTGTAGTGTAAGCAACTCTCTAGAAACATTTGATAATGGGAAGCGGCCGCGAGAATAAATCATACGGCAGATAGACGTTTCCGCAAGCGATAATCTTATCTATACGGAGATTCGTTCTAGAAAACCGGAAGGGCATAAATACGCCGTCATCTTTCCCTCGGGCAGTTAGCTGGTTAGTTAGATAGTCAGATAGTTAAAGAGTCTGATAGTTAAGGAATCATAATTGTAGTGTTTCGAAATAAGTTTGGAAATAGGTGTTACAATTCACGAAGTTTTAATTTTCGAATCGATAACGCGCAGCAGTATTTTTGCTAATATATCTCAGTAATACTTCGTAATGGGTTCAAAATGTATAGGTTTTTAGCATTCCCTAACCTCGAAAGCAAAGATGACATTATGAAAATTTATACTAAATAGTTGTACTTTTAAAAATATCTCTTATCACCTAATTTACTTTTATATTATAAAAATAATTAACAGAAAACACAGATTCAACTGAAGTTCCTAGTTTTATAGTTCTCCCAAAGCTAATCGTTTGTTCTTGCGACTTATTTTGAAAATGCGACTTCTCGTTTAAAATTTGAAAATCCAAAAACTCGGCTCTTTTGAAAATTTGGGCTTTTTTCAATTAGAGTGTCTGTAAGTTTAGATGTGTCTGTCAAAAATTAGCATTTCTGTAGAAATGTAATCGATCTTTTAATAAAGGAGTAAATGAACTAACATTTTTGAGAAAAACATGTCATGACCGTTTTCACTTTTTCTCAAAATTCGTCTTTCCTTTTGTCAAAAGTTTGACCTATTTCCCAAATCCCACTTAAAAAAAAATGAGTTTTTTAAACTTTTTAAATTGCGTCTTTTATCTTAAAAATTTTGTTTTTTCCTCGAAATTTGGACCTTAATTTCAAAATTCTATTTTTGCAAAATTGGCCACTCTCCTTAAATGTTGTCTTTGTCAAAAAAATTTAGACTTTTTTTTGAATTCAACTTCCTGCAAATTTTGTTTATTTCCCAAAATTCAAGGTTTTATTTTTAAGCAAATTGAATGAAACCAAAAAAAATTTAAGAAACACAACAAAGATTGCTCTGAGCAACTTTTGTTGTATTTTTTAATCTTTCTAGGTCTAAGGGAACAAGATTTGTATTTCAATTTTTAAAGATAACCAAGGAGTGGTCCGCTCCACCAAAAAAAAGGAGACAGTTATCTGCCTGAATATAGATCGACAGAGAAATACGAAAAGGTGCAATTTTAACATGATGTTGAGGGCTTATCGGTTCAAAATGATTATCAGCACTTGTTGAATAATACCCATTTTATTTTTAAAGTAAGCTCGGAACACTACAACTGAATAATGAACTCAGTTATTGATTTCTAATTATTAACTCACTAATTAACTACACTGACTGACTGACTCCAACTATTCGAGGAAAAGGCGACCGCCTTATATAGTTTTCGCTTTCGGTTTCTAGAAAAATACAGCAGATGAGGCTTATCGTTTGCCGAAATTTCTGGAACGCTTATCTGCCGTTTGCTTCATTATCGTGGCTGCTTTCCCTTATCAGATCTTTCTAGAAAATTTTCTTACGTACTAAATTCTACAATTTACATTTCGTTAAAATATGCTGATAACACGGACTCCCTCAAAAGTTTGTTTATGTTTGTTCATATATTATGCTATGTTCAAAAAAAGACAGACTGCCCCATTTTTTGGGTTGGCTTGTCTCCCAAAATGGATTTCTGGACTGCTAGATGAGGCAGAAACCACCAGAGACGCTTATGTCACTTTCTTTGGATGAGTCTAAATTTTTATCATCTTTTTTTAGTGCTCGCTCATGTTATGGGAGGTTTTCGCCAACCAAACATATCCTTGTTTAAAATCAAATACAACACTTGTTTATGATATAGAATCCAGCTCTTAGTATCAGCGGGGTTCCATACATTTACAGCAGTGCGTGGTTTAAGAAAAGTATTAAGTTAAAATGTTAAGGTAGAAGATACGGATATTTTATTAACTAAATAAAAGAAACAAAGCCCACGTGGATTTACTATAACCCTCAGAATTTACTTGCAACTAGACGGGACAAAATTATCGTACAGAACACTTCGCAATGCAAAATGATTACAATATAAAAATTGAAACTTTGCCCACTTGAAGCGAAACTGGGAGCACAATGGATGTTGCCAATTATTTTTAGGTTTTTAAGCATAATTTTACTTAATTTTGACATTTACATATGGAGGCAATTGGGAATTTGTAGTAAAGGGGGGGTTCTATATTAAAAAAGAGTTCTCTACTACCACCTTCTCTTCTTTTTCCATAGATTACTTAGAAAAAAATTAGTTCATAAAACGCATTATTAACTTTGTTTCATAAAAATCTTGAAACTTGATTTCACTCCCGTTTATCCCTTAGGGTTCTAAAATGATTTTTTTTTTTACTAAATTTTTGATACCCATTTTTGCCCCCCTAGAACTTGAATTAGAAAAGTTGAGGTTTTTATGATGCATTATTAGCTCTGTTCCACGCTTATTTCCAATCTTCATTTCACCCCCTTTTTATACCCTTACAGGATGAATTTGTAGGTGTGTACGTTGATGATTAGGTTCTTTAGTCGATAAGAAGTTCTTTCTTTATAATATTAGTATACAGGCCCGTGCCGTAAATTTTCTCAGTATGATGTAACTCTTCTCAACGTCTCCCCATAATTTTAAAAAAATTTAAAACAAACAAAACAACCTTCGATTATGAGTTGAATGATCAATGAAAAGTTAAGGTCAGTGTAAGTTTAAAGCAGAACTGTCAACACACATGCAACAATTGTTTTAAAATTTCGATTAAAATATTTAATTTTTGTAATATCGTAAAAATTGAAACACAGAACTTGTCCCCTGAAACCAAGGAAGATTAAAAAACACAACAGAGGTTGCTCTTGCTTGTGTTTTTTAATCTTTCTTGGTTTCAGGGGACAAGTTCTGTGTTTCAATTTTTGAAGATAACCAAGGACCAGTCCGTTCCATCAAACAAAAATATCGTAAAACACAAAATATCGAAGTCTATGTCGAAATTACGACCTCTTTGGGGTATTTTCAAATTTGACTTTTTTTCAAATTCTGCCTTTGAATTTGAAATTTCGACTTTTTCTCAAAGATTCAACAATAGCTTTTAAATTTAGATTTTTGTTAAACAATTTTATTTCTAAAATTACGAAAATAATAAAAAGTGAAAACCTAAAATATATATTTAAAAAAAATTTACAACATACTTTTTAATTTGATTCAATAATTCTCAAAAATTTAGGATCTTTTTTTTACTTAGGATTTAAACTTTTGCTCAGAATAAGAGTTAACACTTTTAGATTTTACATGTTTATCTAAAAATTTTGATTTTAATAGCAATACTTTTTCCGAAATTTTATAAGCAGCCTTTTTATTTGTATTTTAGCTTCGAAAGCATTCCCTAAAATGTTGGTATTTTTTATTTATGTGTTAATAGCATCGCTTGGGGTTGAAATTCGACCAAAATCAAATATATGCTTGTATGCAATTCTCAATTC
The DNA here is from genome assembly GCA_028583605.1 of Dastarcus helophoroides. Classification (NCBI taxonomy): domain Eukaryota; kingdom Metazoa; phylum Arthropoda; class Insecta; order Coleoptera; family Bothrideridae; genus Dastarcus; species Dastarcus helophoroides. The sequence goes on along the minus strand of CM053337.1, from coordinate 5,531,354 downwards.
TTGTCTTGATTATTTGAGGAAAGGTCCCACTCGTTTCTCAAATCAAATTCCACTCTTTTTAAAAATGTATGATTTTTTTAATCGACAATTTTGACCTGCTTAAAAATTTTTATTTTTTTTATCTTTTTCTCGAAATTTCGACTTGTTTTGAATATTACGAATTTTTATTGTTGAAAATCATGAACCTGCGATATTTTTTTAAATTTCATCTCAAGGAATCTTGGGTAACTTTCACTTTATTTTTGAAATTCAAATACTTTTTAAATTTTAAAATTTTTTAATATGTTTACTCCATCATTGGGCTTTTATTTTGAAAATTTGGAGTGATCAATATTTAGGCTTTTTCTCTAACTTTTTACTTTTACCATGTCGTCTTTCTTTGAAAATTCTGCTTTTTTAACAATCTCAGTTTTTTAAACGACTCGAGTTTTGGCCCTTTTGACAGTTTTGATTTAAAATGTTGCCCTTTTGAATATTTTAACTTTTTTCAAAATTTTAACTTTTTTCAAAAGGATATGTTTTAAAAAATGCGATTTTTCAAAACGTTTACTTTTTAAAAAGTGTCGATCTTTTGTTTTTCGATTTTCACCTTATTTGAAAGACTTGACCTTTTTTGCAAAATCCTGCGTTTTTTGAAAATATTGACTTTTATTCAAAGGTTTGACTTTTTTGTAAATCGCGATTTGTTAAAATATTTTTTTATTTCTTTAAAGATTCAATCTTTTTTCAAAATTTCTGTTTTGAAAATTGTCACCTTGGAATATTTCTATTTATTTAAAATTTTTCGATTTTTTCGAACTATCGACTTTTTTCGGGATTCCAATTTTTGAAAGTGTGCCTTTGTGTGTTATTGAAATTCCAATTTTTTAAAAACTGACTTGAATATTTTGATCTTTTTGAAAATGTTGACGCTTCTATTAAAAATTTCAAATTTCAGTTTTAGATTTTGAAATTTTTTATTGCTTTAAATCTGACTTTTTCTCAAGATTTTGATTAATTTCAAAATTTTGATCTTCAATTTCAACTTTTGAAAATTTTAATTTTTGGAAAACTTTACTTTTGGAAATTTAGATTTTATTGAAAATTTTTACCTCTACTTTTGTGTACTTTTTTAAAAATTTCTTCTCAAAATCATTTCTACTTTGTCCAAAATTTGTCTTTTCAAAAAAATTACTTTTTAAGAAAAATTAATAAAGATGTTTACCTTTTTTCTTCAATTTCGATTTTTTTCAAGTTCGAATATAAGGCTCGAATATTTCCAAATTTTGACCTTTGTTGAGATTTGAGTTTTTTGAATATTTCAAATTTTGTTTAGAATATTTATTTTCATAGTTTACTTTTTAGGGAAACTTTGTCTATTCTGAGATTTTTGATTTTATCGTGAAATCTCGACCTTAAAAATTTTAAGACCTTTTTAGTAAATTTAGTAGTTCCTACTTATTTTTGAATTTTCTAACGGTATTCAAAAATTTGATTTATTCTCTCAGTTTTTGCTTTATTTGAAGATGATTTTGATTTTCAAAAAATATTCGTTTTTTAGAAACTTTTGACCTTATTAAAATATTTACTTTTTCTGGAAATTTTTAAGTTTTAAAATTTTGAATCTTTCAAAATTTAAATATTTTTCAGAATTTTAAATTTTTTTGCTCAAAATTTCGATGTTTTCTTCAAAATGTCATATTTCTCTACAAATTGTGAAATTATTTTTCTAGATAATTTTAGCAATTCTCTTATTTTTTCAAAATGCCGACTTTGAAAATTTTGCTCTTTTTCACAATTTTGACTTTAATTAAAAATTGCAGCCATTTTACAAATTTTCGATGGTGTCTTAAAGTTTCCACTTTTTTGAAAGTTGTAACTTATTTTTAGAATCTCGACATTTGCTCTAAATTTCTAATACTTTTTTTAATTTTGTCCATCGTTGATCCAACAATTTGAAAGACATTTTTTAGATTTCGATTCTTTTTTGAAATCTTTAGGTTAGTCTTGAAAATAGTACAAATTTTAAAATGTCAATGCAGAACTTTGAGAAAGAATAATGAAAATTTCGAGAAAAAACTCGACATTTGTAAAAAAACTATCAAGTTTTTTTAGGTTTTTTTTTAGTTTTTTTTCTTTTTTATGAATATCAGATGATCGAGAGTAATAAAAAAAGTTCTAAATTAATAAGTAAACAGTAAAATTTTAACGGGAGCAGCACTCAACTCAACGAAGAGCCGCATGTAGCGCTCAGAGCCCCACTTGCCCACCCTTTACATAGACTGATACGGAAAAGCGATGTGTAAAAATTTTTAATTATTGAATGGCTCAAATTAAATGTTGATTTAGATGCTTATGCCGTCTCTTTAAGGTGCCACCTGATGCGATTGCCTCTTTCCATCATAGCACGGCACGGCTCTGTTAATATAGATAGCGTATCATTTTCAAATTTCGTAAATGCACCCACCACTGATTTGCTCTATTACTGATGAATGGAAAAAGTTGGCCACTGAAAAACGATATTCATTTCCATTCGAAATTTAGGAATATGAGAAGTAGATTATAATTCTTCTAATTGTAGGTACAATGTAAAAAGGTTTCGCTTTCATTTTAGAGAGAAATCTATTAACAAAAGTTTGTAAATTACATTTCTTTGAAATTGTTTTATGCTCTTTGTTCAAGTAATCTGTAATATGAATGATGAGATAGGTGTGCCAAAGAAGATACGTCAAGACAATTGGAATTATTTTATATGAAGTGTCATAGCCCAAGAATAATCATCACTGCTGATATTTAATAATGTGAGATTGCTGAAGCCCCAGAAATTACACTTGACTACACTTAATTTGTATTTGGGAGTAGTTGACCCCCGTGGCTTTGTCTGCTCAATGCCCAATAACGTCATATTTCAAAATAAAATAATTTTTCATTTGATTTTAATGCAGACATAGATGCAAAGTTTCGCGGTCTAGTACTCCCAGCCAGTTTCTCTTTTATATGTTCTGGTTATAACAATAAATAAAATTATTAACATAGTAAAGTTCTTAGAAGTAAAATATTGAATTTTACTGGAGTAAGAGTAGCTCAAAAGGTACCCATAAAAGTACTCTGCATTTGAGTAAAAGTTTCATCAAAATCGATTTAGCAGTTTCCAAGTTTATTTCGGACAAAAGATCAATTGATAGACAGAGAGACACTTAAATGCTTCAATTTTATTATGATAGTATTAGAGGATTGAAATATTCTATTTACATCAAAGTGATATCTGCACAATTTTTAAAGGTTTCTTGAGGACCGCATCCATCAGCGTAAGTTCCATTTCCACAGTCTCCCCAATTGTTACCTGAAATTTAATATCTTAAAGAATTACGTTTTACATTGATTAGAATCGAAGTTTTACGAGTAAACTTCAATTTTTATTGTTACATAAATATTTATTGTTACATTTAATATTAATTAATTTTAAGTTAACAATTTTTTTTTGTGGAACCAACTGGTCCTTGGTTATCTTCTAAAACTGAAATGCAAATCTTGCCCCTGAAATATCTAAATATCTGAGTATTTCCTGAAGATGATAGCTTGGCTGTCGAAACGCGTTATAGCAGCCTGTGTTGTGTTTTTTAATCTTTCTAGGTTTCAGGGTACAAGATTTGCATTTCAATCAAATTTTTGACTTAAAAAATCTGAGAAAAATGTCAAAGTTTTAGGATTATTTCGAGATTGTACTTAATTTTTCGCAATTTCAACTTCCTGTTGTGGAGAAAACCTACATTTTAAAATTAAAAATAAATATTAAAACTGGATAAACGTGAAAATTTTACAGAGTAAGTTAGAATTTTAATTTTAAATTAAAAATTCGAAAAAATTTAAAATATTGAGAAAAATTCAACATAATTTTCTTTGAACTTCCAAGGTAAAAAAACTCCAAATTTAGAATTAAAAAAACGGCGGAAACAAAAAAATGTTAAGATTTGAAAATTAAAACGTAAACTGCGATTATAAAGGTAAAATATTTGAAAAAATTTAGGCTTTTACGGGAAAGTTTGCCCAAATCTGAAATATTTTAGACAAAATAAATTTGGAAAAGAAAACTTTTAAATTTTTTGACCGAATTATTTCAACTTTAATGGAAAAACAAACGAGAGTTGGAAAAGAAGAGGATGAGAAAAAAGAATTGGAAATTCCTTCGAGCTAACAAACTTCAATTTTAAAAGTTTGGTAAAAATTCGAAGTGTCGGAAAAAATCTGGATATTTTTGACAACAATTGTAGTCGAAATGCTTTGAAGTAAAATCTTGAATTCTAAGTGAAAAACTAGATTCTGACATAATTATTTTTTTAAACATTCCAGTTCGAAGTTGATAGTAAAGTTTATATTAGAAAGCAGAGGTTTTGGGAAAATAGATAAACTGCACCGTACAGTCTAAAATCACTAAGTTTTGGAGGAGTTAGGGTGCGTTTAGCTTAGACACTTTATTCCGTACATTTCTCTCTGACATAAGTGTCAACTATCCAGACCGAAGCTATCCGAGACTTATCTACACAGCTGAGAGGAGCTTCTCTCAGGATTGTTGACTCTCGTATCTACACAGCTGAAAGAAGATAGCTTTTCTCAAAATAGTTGACACACAACACAACACAAGTCAGAGAGAAAATATATTTTTTTGTCACAGAGAAATGTACGCAATAAAGTATCGAGTCTAAACTTACCCTTAGACTTTAAATATAAAATTACTAGATTGTAAGTCCTAACCTGCAGTGTAGGTCCATCGTAATACACATCTGTCACATGTAAGACCTTTTGGTAGTTGAAGGGTATGGGTTATATTAAATTCACCTCGTACCACATTATACTGTGTACTTCCATCTCCTAATTTCAAAGGTTTGAAGCAATCTTCACCACTTTCTGGTGCGGAAGGGTCTTCCAATACACAAAGGCTGAAAACATCTTTTGGTAAAAATCAATGCAATTTTTCTCCTTGACTATTTAAAATGTCAAGTCTTGTATTCTTGTATACCTATATTTCATATTTCCCTTGTGATTTGCCGTTAAAATAATATCAATATCAATAACACTACCAGCTTGATATGATGCTACTATTTTTCCTCTACCGTAAGTTCCGGTATTTTCGTTTGGTTGAGGGTGAGGCATATCGTATCTGTCACCGCAAAGACCACATTTGCCATTGAATTCGTCCCATTGTACCTTTAACGTTATCGTTCGCAGTTGCTTCCAGTTGAGTTACTTTGTTACTTACCTCCAATCCACCGCAGAAAAGTCCATCGTCGTCGTAGTTTGGAGGGGCGGAAGCATCAAACCTCCATATGGAGCTCCTGCTAGTAGGTTTAATCATCATTCCATGACCAATAACTTCACGCAAAATCACAGCGCTTAGAAAAAGTATCAGGTATCTTAGGAACATTATAATTAATAACAACACAAACTGAAGTGTTAGGATTTGTAAATAAATCGGTATTTATATTTTTATGCTCAATTTATCTGCATGTATCAGTATATTTGTTCATTTTTGTTGCACTTGAAAAAATTCTAAATCTACAGATTTAAAGTATTTACGGTTATGATAATGACAATATTTTTGGTCCTAAATCAAAACTGAACTTTATGTCGATCTTGTTACGATAAATTGAATTGGGAAAAACACTTTTAAATTGTTTTTTGGTTTTGTTACCATCTATTCAAATTTTATTATACAACTTTTTGAATATCTTAATTAGCAATTGGGTTTTCTGCAAAACAAAAATTAGTCATTTTTACAGAAACTTTAATAGAATTGTCATAAAATGCTCTTTAAAAGATTCTGAAGCATTTTCTCTATAAAGTGGAAATAAAAATGTGTACTGTAAGAAACCGTCAGTCGAGGCTGCAGAACATTTAATTTTGTATAACAGAACTCTGTAAAGTTTTGTAAAACCTACAATTACTGAATAATATCCAAAAATCGTTTATTTCTTTCTTTTTCGAAAGCAGTTGAATTAAATTGGGATGTACATTCATAATCGAAGTTTGAATTCGTCTCAGTAAAAAAATCGTTTTCTTTCCATAAGTTTTTAAGTAGATAACCCAGGGGACTTCTAAAGCGAAACTGGTGACAAATTGTCTACAGTAACCTTAAATTGATGAGATTTTATTTGACATTTTTCATATTCAAGTTTAAATTTTCTTTTCTATATAAATACAGTCAAAACCGGATATAACGACATCGTTTACAACGACGCATCGTTTATTACGACTAAATTGCAAGGTCCCGGTCGATTATTTTAAAATCTAACTGTACCTTATAGTTATATTGTTTATAACAACTACCGGTTACAGCGTCCGTAATTCATGGTCCCTTCAATGTCGTTATATCCGGTTTCAACTGAATCAACTGATTTTCTTTTTATTTACTTTTCGTCTTTTAACTATTTGCAGTCAATGCCTTTTTTTCTGGCGAGCACCAACAGTTCCTAGGGATGTAACATCGTTCAAATAAGCATTGACGTTTGACTATCGATATTCAACATCGATGTCCCAAACATCAGTATTTGATATCGATACATCGATGCGTTTTCGATGTTTTTTAAATATTTAATTGCGAGTTTAGAAAGTCAAAATTAAAAAAGTATAGAAAGGACATCGATTTAAGAAGGCATTTATTTAGAAACTTTAGGTTTAATTGAAATTTTGACTTTTTTCTCAATATTCCCTGATTAAAGTTGAAATTTTGACTGTATCTCGAAATTTAGACTTTTTTATTTTAAAAATACCAGGTTCTTTTTAAAATTTCGTCTTTAATCTGAAAAATATAATTTTTTCTCTAGAAATTCCAAGATTAAATTCAAAATTTTGTCTTTAATCTCAAAATTTCGGCTATAAGTATACACGAAACTTAGGTTAGGCATACAATATTGACAGATGGCAGTAGTACGTGTTCAGTCATTTCAATTTTTAATAGCCAAAATTTCGCCTTTTTTCTCGAAATTTCTAGATTAAATTCAAAATTTGAAATTTAAGTCGAAATTTTGATTTCAACCTTGGAATTTCGAAAAAAAAGTTGACATTTCGAAATAAAAGTCGAAATTTCAAGCAAAACCTCATAAATTTGCTATTAAACTGGAAGTTTCTAATATAAATATTTTTAAATGTCCTTTCTAGGCGGAATTTACTTAAATATTTTATTTATTTTTATGAAATGACAATTATTTTACTTTCGAATTTAAACCTATATTTTTTCATTTCTTTTTTCTCCAAATTTTTAAGTAAACCCAAAAGTTACGTTTTTTGAATCGAAAACTAAATTAGGTTTTAAGATTAACGTTTCCAAAAAAAGTAGACACTTTGAGATTGCAGCCCTGCATTTAAAAGTTAAATTCAGAACTTTAAAAATTCCCACTTTACTCTCAATTATTTATAAAAAATGTTCGATCAAAATTTAAGGTTAAATGCTGGATCTGAAGAAAGGCCCAAATTTGAGGAAAGAACTAATATTTATAAAAATAAAATTTGGTTCAATGCAAAATTTTGGAATTTTTAAAAATGTCAAAAATTTTAAACTAGCCAAAATTTTAAAAAAGAATTTAAAATTTGAAGGAACTTCTGAAATTTAAAAAAAAGTCTAAATGTTAAAATTTTCCCAAAAAATTCAGGTTTTTCAAAAAAAGTCAAAATTTTTGTAAAAGCCAGGCAAATTTTGTAAAAATGCTTAAGTTTATAAAAGTCGGAATTTAAAAAAAGGCAAAGTTTTGAGAAAATATCGAGTTTTAAAAATTTTTGGAGTCGCACTAATTAAAAAAAGTCCAAATTTCCAACAAAAATATTTTCAAAAATGTGAAAATTCTGAATAAATAGTAAAAAATTTAGACAAGATTTTGAAAGAGATTTGAAAAAATTGAAGCCGTACTAATTTTATTTGAAGATAAATTTTGACCAAAATAAAGATTTTTTTTTCAGTTTATTTAACATTTCTTCGACCCAGTTTGGAAATATTTAAATTTTTTATGGTTTGTTGACAATTTTCTAAACAGTTTTTGAAATGCGACTACGTGATATTTAAATTTATTGAAAACGTCACTTCATGACAGTTCACAAATTAAGTGGTTAGTTTATTTTACATAGAATAGTAGTAAAGATTTTCAAAGAAGTCGAAATTTTGAAAAATAGTCAACATTTAAAAAAGAACAAAATTTTGTAACTATGTTCAAAATTAAGAAATATTATTATATACAAAAGATTGCAGTATAATAAGAATTAATACGTGTATTAAAGCATTGAAAGTTCAACTTTTTTCATTTTAAAGTGAAATTTATGAGGAATTTCCAGCGTAAAAATAAAATAATTTAGGAAAAACAGAAACTAATTATCAGTCAGCATTTTCCTCTTTTGATTAATTTAGCTGCAATGTTAATTAATATCATAAGACGGTTGGAAAAATTCAAAAGATGCTTTTCAAGAAAAATTCAGTTTTTAAAAAGTTGACTAATAAACTGTAATTCTCAAAAGGTAAGAATTAAAAAAAATTCGAAATTTTGAGAAATTGCCCAAAATTTAAAAAATGGGCGAAATTTTGGTAAAATGTTGAGATTTGAAAAAATTTTAAATTCCAAAAAAGTTAGAATTTTAAAATAAAGTCAAAATTAAAAAAAATGACACTTTAACAAACATCGAAGCTTTTGAAACAAGTTTTGAACAAAAAGTGAAATGTTTAGAAAATTAGAATGTTTGCAATTTTAAAAAATAAAGAGATTTTAGAAATGTCTAATTTTTTTAAAAAGCCACAATTTCGAAAAAGAAATTAATATTTTGAAGAAATTAAAAGAGACATTTTGAAAAATATTTAAATTTTCATACAAAATTAAAATTTTCAAAATAAAATTTAAGATCGTCAAAGACAATTTGAAATTTAAAAAAAAAACTCTAACTTTTTAAAAAAGTCCGAGTTGATTTTGTAAAAATGCCAAAGTTTTAAAAAGCGAAGGGACAAAATTTTAAAAATTCCCAATTTTTATAAAGAATTCGATATTTTTTAAAAAACGAAATTCTCAAAACATTCCAAATTTTCGAAAAAATAAATATTTTGAAAAATATACGAGTTTTGAAATAAATATCAAAATTTTAAAAAGTCGAAATTTTTAAAAATAATCCATCATTTTTATAAAAAGTTCGCATTTTCAATAAAAAGTAAAGATTTCCAAAAAAATTTATAATTTAAAAAATTCTAATTTTCTAAAAAAGTTTTTAGAGCCGAAGAGTACGTTCGAAGTTAAAATTTTTCGAGCAAAGCAAACATTTCGATTTTGCAGATATACATGAGAGAAAAATTTTAACATTTAAAGACTAAACTCGAGATTCTAAAAATTTCCACTTTAATCTTAAATATTTAGAAAAAAGTTTCGAATTTTCAAAAAATATTTAAGACCAAAGTGCGAATCTGCAAAAAAAGTTCAAATTTCCTAAAAAACTAAAATTTATAAAAATAAAATTTGGTTTAATACAACATTTTAGGGAAGATTCGAGATTTCTATAAAAATTTGGAATTAAAGGTATGCAATTTTCAAATTTAAACGTCGCTTTTTGATAAAAATTCCAATTTCTGGTAGTACATATAAAGGTTTGTTTACACAAAAATTGACAACTTCTCAAATATTCCAAATTTGGAAATAAGGTTCTAAATTTTGAGAATTCTGTTTTGGTTTTAATTTGTAAATTTTTATTCTTAACTTGAAAATTGATCTATTTCTAAAATTGTTTACCTTGTTTATGAAAATTTTGACTCCTTTGTAAAGGTTTTGAATCAAGATACGAAATTAACAAAATTGAAAGTTCAAAAAAAGGAAATTTATGTAAACAAAGTTGTTTTAAAGAACTGAAAATTTGAAATTTAAACTAGAAATCTGAACAAAATAAAAATTTTCAGTTGGCTCCAAAATATAGAATGATAAATTTTAAATAAATAATAAATAATTGTGAAAATTCAATTTACGTATACCAATAATAACATTTTACCAATTTATTTATTTTTATATCGAAACCAACAATTTTAGAAAAATATGAAACTGTGTAATTAGTTTTCGTGTGATATTTCGTAAAACATTGTCCAAGATGCACCCTAGATTTATCAGGACTTGCATCAAATTAATACTTTCCGCCTACCCCGGGTGTGTTACAGTCAGAGTTAATCTTGCAGCCCCTTTTTGGACCTTTTATTACTATGTAAAGCTTTCCAGTTAGTTGAATTTAATGGGAATGTGACGTAGACGTTTGCTCAATATGCTGGCCATATGATCTTAATTTTTAGGCAACTGTTTTTAGAAATCATAAATGACCGAGTGGCTTTTCCCTTTTTTTGGCCTTTTCTAGTTTATACAGACTGTAGGAATTGATCAGGGAGATTCCCATGCCTCCTTCCCCAAAAAAAGCTTATGCCACCTTCTAAACTTGATATTTAGAGAGACAAGGCGAAATTGAAGTCTAAATTTAAAAAAGAATAATGTTTCTAGGGTAGATGCGGTAAAAATTATGAATTGATAGTCAAAAATTTTAAAAAAAGTTGATATTTTGGTAAATTACTAGGTTTATTTAATTTTTTTAGAATTCCTTTCCGAAATTTTGGATTTTCAACAAATTGAAAGTCATAATTTTGGTGGTCCCTAGTTATCTTGAAAAATTGAAATACAAAACTTGTTCCCTGAAACCAAGAAAGATTAAAAAACACAACAAAGGTTAGTAGTATCTCTCTGAAGATGATAGCTTGGCCGTCGAAACGCGTTAGAGCAACCTTTGTTGTGTTTTTTAATCTTTCTTGGTTTCAGGGGACAAGTTTTGTGTTTCAAATTGAAAGTGTTGATGAGAAATAAAACATTTGGTTTTTAAATTTAAATTGTCGAGTTTAAATTAAGAATTTTGAGTCATTTTGAAATTTTCATAGTTTTCTATGTACGGAAGATCTCAATCAGAGTGTTTCTATTGTACAGTTTTTTTATATTAAAAGGCCTAATAAAACAGAAAATAAAAAATAACTTTTTAATAGATGAGCAAAAAATCCCCTACTAGGGTGTTCCTTGTTCGTAACAAACTCTCTCAATATTCATTGTTTACAACTTTAAAGGTAAACAAATATTTATCACATTATATCGTTTGTCAGGTACAGAAATAAGGCAGCCTGGAAATTACGGGTATTGCCAACTGGAGAAATGTGTCTACGAATTAATTTTCGTATAATTATTGGCATTTCCATGCACCTGAAACTAATATGAAAATAATTGCTTTATTCAACTTGTTTGGTTTCTGGTTGGCTGCCATGAACGTCAACCGTGATGCCTAACGAGTAATCTCGATATCATTAGTGATGTTGATGGCATCAAGATGAAGCAACATTCTCAGGAAACCACAAGCATCACTGATGATCTTAATGTGTATATGATAAAAATATGTGATATCCTTCCCGTAAGACCAAAAAATGACGACAATCTAGTTACCTTAAATCTATTTTTTATATTTCGATACACGGAAAATTTTAATTTTTTCTGATGGTGGCGATTAACATGCTAATCAATTAGTCTGATGAAAAATAAAACAGGAATTCTAAAACAGTAAATGATATAAAATGTGTATCGGTTTGGCAATAACTTAAACCAGGATCCTAAAAAATTAAGCAAAAAAGACAACAACAAAATTAATATTCAATGTTTAAGCAGAATAAATATTTATTTCTGGAGCATATTAAACATTGGTCGACAGTTAGGTAGCATTTTATGAAAAAATTGCTAACGACGAAATTCCTAAAATAAACCAAACTTTCAGGGTGCATTCTGTAACAAAATGTGGTTATAAAATTTGTATTAGGGATTGTGAGGTGTAGGGAACTCTTTGGAAACATTTTTCGAAGGGATAAGGCGCAACAATACCGTGCACTAACAGGAATATCAAGTGCCCAATTTTTCTAAGTAGTTGAGGATAATGGCATCTATGAAGAAAAAAGATACTGCGTCAGTAAAAGCACGTAGTTTAAAATATTTCCGTGGCACTTTGTTTCATAGATTAAAAAAAAAACTAAAAATATTTATGTGTCGCAAAATACTTCTTGAGTATTAGTCACTTTGTGACAGTTGCATCAATATACCTTTCAAATATTTGGCATTCTTCCCGATTTCATGCTAAATTTCTTCTGAAATTGGTTGGGGCTATCGACCGATTTTCATGCGGAAAAGCAAATCGTTTAAAGACTTCTTCGGTGCCCCTAGAAAGTATCACTTAATGATTTACGTATCATCATTCAGGTGTACTCTAAACAATAATTTGTTTCTTTCGAATCCCGATTACCGGTTGTGACGCAGCTGCTGCATTTGGTAGAGATATCAAAGGCACTAAGAATCAGTAGTAGATCATATTTAATGCTTTCTAACTTATTTCAAAATTGATGACAGTGTGAGTGAAACCCGCCCTATAAATTTAATATTTTTTTATACGAGTTTTGACCCAAAATTCATAAATTTTATATTGTTGGTTCAGTCTCATATGTGGGCCCTAGTTTTAGTCAATCATTTAATTCTTTTCTTAAAATTCAGATTTTATTTTTAAAATTTTGACATTCTTTACTTATTAACGTCAAGATTCTCAAATATCTGGAAAATAGAATCATCTCAGACAGACAATACGGTTTCAGACAACAACGCTCAACTGGCGATGTACTGGCATATGTTACTCATATCTGTAACTCAGCTATAGAAAAACACGGTGAAGTTAGGATTGTGGCATTAGATATCTCAAAGGCCTTCGACAGAATCTGGCACCAATCTCTTCTCGCAAAATTAACATTCTATGGTCTTCCTCCTGGACTCTGTCATTAGATATCCAGTTTTCGCTGACAGATCTCCTTAAATCGTCGTTGATGGTATATCATCCGAGACATTCGCGACTAATGTAGGGGTGCCTCAGGGGTCTCTCCTGTCTCCTACTATGTTTCTGTTGCAGATTAACAATCTATTAGCTTTAACTTTTAATCCGATATAGACCTAATCAGATGATAGTAGCCTGGTGTCATTTTTTCCTTAACCAACCATTATCATTCGCCGCCTCAAATCGGCCAAGGAGACAGAAGATACAGATAATTAATCGGGATTTCAAAACCATTCTGGAATAGGGTAAGAAAAATCGACTTCGATGCCTCAAAAACTCAGGCCGCAATTTTCTCCAAGAAAACATCAAGGAATAATGCAACAAACATACTCTTGGGCGGTAAAGTCCTTCCGATGGGATTTATTGTATTTTAGGAGCAAATACGAGCACCAACTTTCCATGGGTCGATCATGTGCGCGCCATTACCAAGTCCGCTTCTCAAAAGCTAGGCTTTCTTTTTAAAACTAAACTTCACATTTCATCAGCTGCTTACTCTATACAAAGCTCAAGTAAGTCCAAGGTAGAATACTCTTTTCATGTTTGGAGTTTAGCCTTAAAGCACACTTTGGGTCTTTTAGATTTAATTTAAAGAGCGATTAGCCTAATTTTTGACCAATAATCTCCAAACACTAGAGCACAGCCGTATGGTTGGTGACTTATCTCTTTTCCACAAGTACTTTTATGGGAGTTGCTCAAAGGAACTTATAGAATTCATCCGTCTACGGGTAAGATTTTTAAGGCATACAAGAAAGTCATAGACAGCAAATTCCTGTACGGTCCAGCTTAATAGAGTGGCAACTTCTGTCTATGAGGACTCTTTTTTCTATAGAACTTCTAATCCATGGAATTCGTTACTAAACGAATTTTTCTCAAAAATTTTAACCTATCTTTAAAAAGGCGGTTCATCACCATCATATATTTAAGCATTCTACTCGCAGAGCCCTGATAGATCGAGTGGCCTTTTGCAAATGGATTACATTTAAAAAAATGAACAAATGTTGCGTGACTTAAAATTAATATTATAATTTTGTAATTGCCTGTTCACAATGAGAGGATAAATTATAGATTTTATGCCCAATAACAATATGTACATCGACTATTTGATGGTGCGCGGCTCTCCTGAGCTATTTAATATTCGTCATTGACTAGAATGTGTTCAAAAATATTTTTTACCAAAAACTCTTACAATAAGATTGCCTTTATCATCTATCCTTCTAACAAAATATCTAAAAATGGTATGTTCACTGATATGATGTTCATCAATCAAGATTGCGATTATTACATCTATCCTGTATTTAAATTGTCTGCTACACCATCGATAGCGTTAATTTTCGGTCCAGGACCCCTCTATGGTATCTACTATTTTATGAACCACCTATTGATTGGACTAATGGTGTACAAAACATGTTTGAACAATGTCATTTACAGAAGGAGTGTACAAAAACAAGAATACTGAAAATTAAATTTATGTATATATTGTTTTAAAGGTATATAATCGGTGGTGATTCGTGTTACAATTACGTCTTATAAAACAATTTCAAGAAAAATATTCACATTTTTATAGAAAACTGTTACACGCTTTTAAAGCAGTGAAATATCAGCGCAGTTTCTGAATGTTTCTTGGGGTCCACATCCCTCGGCAAAGGTTCCGTTACCGCAATCTCCCCAATTATTCCCTGCAAAAACATACAATTAATAAATAAAATTTTTATTACTGGGATACCATGGTCTATATTGTACTTGGATGACACATATTATATAGTTCATATTTTTCTACTTCCACTTAGTTAACATATATAGTTAATTTTAAATAGTTCCCTTGCTCCCCAAAATACCCCTGAGAGGCGTAGTGCCGTAGCGAAATCATATACTAAACACAGACCAGCGGGTTATTTAATGGCCTATAATGGAGTTAATAGCGAATTTTTTAATAACAATTGTTATCATCACTTACAGGAAGGCATCTTCTTTCCAAGGCACTATACATGGTGTCTCAGGTGAAATGTTAATAAATAAGGGATGGTTAGTCCACCAAAAATGTAGTTCATTGATGCTGACCGGGATATCTCAATTTTTAACCGAGTGATCTCAATTTATGTCTTTTCAATCAAAAGCCCACCTTTTGTTGGGAAAACTACTTTTTCTGTACTTGATTGCTTTCTAAAATCAAATCTGGTCATATTGTCGGGATTCAAGTTAAATTTTTATACAAGATACTATCCATTTGCTAAAAAATATGGGTTTTTTAGGCGATTATCACAACTAAAACACATTAAATAAATATAAATCAGTAATTTTTAGAAATACTCGAAAGAACCTCTCAGATTTTACAAAAGTGCGTTCATTTTATCGCCTTTCTAAAAGTACCCAGCTGTGTGATCTGGACAAATATTTAAGAAATATTGAAATTGGGAAATCAAAATACTTAAGACCTCTGCACAACTACACTTTTTCCTATTTTTAATTTTTTCATGGCTAAGGTGTTAGGTTAAGTTATGTTAGGGGTAAAGATGAGTTTTTACTAAAAACATAGTGTTATTCTGATGCACAGACCAATAGGTTTAAACGTTTATTTGTTTGTTTGGAAACCAAAGACCTGTTGGTCTGTGCATTAGAATCCTCGTCTTCTGGAAACTTTCCTAGAGAGCAACCGCTTCGCTAAGTGGCAGTGTTTCAACTGTTGGTACTTAGCTACCTATGATTTATTATACACGCCTAGAGGGCTGCATGAATTTGCAGTCTAGGTTGTATTCTACTTGCATACGACATTGTTGGTGAGAGCCATAGTTTTCTTTATGAACCAATAGGTGGCGGTAGTCACACTTGACGTCCATTGATTCTTTAGTACTTACTTGTCAAAACATTTGTTAGAATTCAAGTTAAATATACTAAACTGACGAGATCTAACAAGATCGTAATCGGTCTTTGGTTTCCAAAGTCCGAATCAAGTAAATGTTCAAACCTATTGGTCTGTGCATTTGAATCCTTGTCTTCTGGGAACTTTCCTAGAGATAAACTGCTTTGTGAGGTGGCAGTGTTTCTCAACTGTTGTTAGTTCAACTACCTATGATTCACTATACACGAGGAGGGGCTGCATGAATTTGCAGTCTTGGTTGTATTCCACTTGCATAGTGTTATTCGTTTGGTGTAGCTTCTTTTAGCAACAAAAATACAGCTTAGATGACGTTGGAAGTAGCAATACATGAAGGAAGTCGAGGTCCTGCACCACCTCAAAAATCATCCAACCACCATCACTGCAAGATAAATCAAATATCTCACTTTGGCGTATTCTAAATGACGACAAATGACACTCATATTATTTCACAGAAGTTCAGGATTCGTACCCGGGAATTCCCAAAATCGAATGAATTTCTGCAGGTGATTTTTTGACATTCATGGTGGAAGTCGAGGTCCTGCACTACCTCTAAAATCATTCAGCCACGATTATCGGAAGGTCTGCAAGGTATATCAGATACATCACCTTGGCGTATTCTAAATGATGACAAATAACACTTATATCATTTCACAGAATTCAGCATATGTACTGAAAGATTTCCAAAATTAAATGGATTTCTGCAGGTCGTTGCTTCACTTTTATTTTCAAAACAAAATTTTTTAGGTAGATGGAGTTACAGTTTCTTCAATTCTCGTAACAATCCTGTCTAGGCACAGAAAAATTCCCATAACATTCCTATTATTAGCCAATTTCCCTTCAATGTATGCTTGTGGGTAGTTGGTGGAGGTCACAACATCCTACCTACAGTCTACCATAGCTCAAAGTATTTCACAACAACGCCGCTACCAACAGTGGTGGCAAATGGATGGCTGTCCATTATAATGGTAGAGACGTTACAGAGAGGTTAAATCGCGAGTTTTCTTTGACTATGGATTTGGCGATACAGGCCGCGGTTCGGTCAGTGAGGAGTCCTGATTTAACCCTACTGGATTTTTACATATGTTATACACATCAGGAAAGTCAAACACTGTCCATAGGGAGAATGCTGATGAAAGATTTAACATTAAGAGCTAATAGTGGGATAGATGGGCAGCGCCTTGTATTCTCCTACACCGGTGTAAACAGTTCAATGCAGAGCGCAGCGATCAGTGCTGGTGGAGATTTCAGTAGTACATCATAGCTTCTAACGTGTTTTGTTACGGGATTACTACTGGTAGGCAACAATTTTATTGAAATTTGCGTACCACATGCTGTTTGTTCTTTTAGTCGGTTGATTTAATCAACGTCTGAGGCAAAATAAAACTGATATTCTTTGATAACCAAAATAAATAAACGAGATTTCGTAAACAAAATAAATAATAATTCTAATGAAGAATATAACAAAATAACTCTTTAAACATTAAAATATGATTTTGATGGAACGGACTGGTCCTTGGTTATCTTCAAAAATTGAAACACAGAACTTGTCCCCTGAAACCAAGAAAAATTAAAAAACACAACAAAGGTTGCTCTAACGCGTTTCGACAGCCAAGCTGTCATCTTCAGAGAGAAACTAATATCTAATCTTAAAATTAACCCTTATATACTAAGAATATTCACTTCGTGCGTGATCGGCCGCACCCGAACGCGCATCCAATCATACACGTCGTTGTGTCACAATTTCTTATCTATCAACCTTAACTATTTTTAACAGGGATGAATGGCCTAAAGGTCCAGCGCAACCATTCATAAGGTTGTTTCCAGCCTTATGGATGGCTAAGCTCTCACATGCATTTAACATATAATTCTTATTAACTACTCTTAACAATTTAATATCATTATCTATCCTATGATCTAATTCAAAAGCATGTCGAGCCACACTTGACTTCTCAGTTCTTCCGTACCTCAAATGAGCCAAATGTTCTTTGAGCCGGATTTTAAGAGATCGTCTAGTTTGTCCAACATACTTTTGAGGACAATCCCTACATGAAATTTGGTAAATACCAGACTTATCTGTTTGCTCTACTTTATCCTTTAAACTACCTAAAAGCGAATTTAATTTTCCATTAGAATTATAAATAACCCGAAAACCCTGATTTCGTAAAATTCCACCCAAACCCTGCGTGAGCGAGGGTTCAAATGGAAGTGAGACGAATTTAAAGTTTTTGTTTTCATCAGCTCGGAAAGTTGTAGTATTCACCAATTCACATTTAAATTTTTTCTTATTAATAATTTTATAAATAATATTTGGATCGAATCCATTAACTTCAGCTATATGTTTTATTGTCTTTAACTCCTTTCTGAATCTTTCCCTACTAAGAGGAAGACTCAGAAGGCGATGGGCAAGGAAGTTGAAGCTTGCCATTTTGTGCTGTATGCAATGGTTAGAATCGGAAGTTATATAGCGGAAGGTACTGGAATCTTTCCTATATACATCAAATTCTAATCTATTTTTATTCCTAATAACTAAAATGTCTAAAAATGGTAAAGCGGCTTCTTTCTCTAATTCTACAGTGAATTTAACTGTTGGAAAACGTGAATTTAAAACATCAATGAAATTATCTAAATTTTGATTTCTTGTGTCGAAAATAGCAAAAATATCATCTACATATCTAATCCATACCCTAGGAAACAAACTACATTCATTTTTAAGACGACTTTCAAAAACACCCATGAAGAGCTCAGCCATGAAAGGTGACAAAGGATTTCCCATGGCTGCTCCCTCAAGTTGTTCATAAAATTCGTTATTAATTTGGAAATAATTTTGATCCATACATATTTTCGTTAATGAAATATATTCGTCAATAATTTTGCCTGAAAGGTTATTAGATTCCAACAGATCTCGAAGGTATAATAAAGTTTGAGGTATGGGTACACTGGGAAAGAGGGAAGAAACATCAAAAGAAACCAGCATTTCACCTTCCAACAACTCTTCATTCTGAATTTTCTGTACAAACTCTTGGGAATTTTTGACTGACAAACTGAGTTGCTGGAATTCTAATTTGCTGAATTCTTTTACTAGCCATTTTGATAAATTATAGGTCGGTGCTCCAATAGCTGACACAATTGGTCTCACCGCCTTTCCAGGTTTATATTGTCTCCCAAAAATACATAAACCTGGAAAGGCGGTGAGACCAATTGTGTCAGCTATTGGAGCACCGACCTATAATTTATCAAAATGGCTAGTAAAAGAATTCAGCAAATTAGAATTCCAGCAACTCAGTTTGTCAGTCAAAAATTCCCAAGAGTTTGTACAGAAAATTCAGAATGAAGAGTTGTTGGAAGGTGAAATGCTGGTTTCTTTTGATGTTTCTTCCCTCTTTCCCAGTGTACCCATACCTCAAACTTTATTATACCTTCGAGATCTGTTGGAATCTAATAACCTTTCAGGCAAAATTATTGACGAATATATTTCATTAACGAAAATATGTATGGATCAAAATTATTTCCAAATTAATAACGAATTTTATGAACAACTTGAGGGAGCAGCCATGGGAAATCCTTTGTCACCTTTCATGGCTGAGCTCTTCATGGGTGTTTTTGAAAGTCGTCTTAAAAATGAATGTAGTTTGTTTCCTAGGGTATGGATTAGATATGTAGATGATATTTTTGCTATTTTCGACACAAGAAATCAAAATTTAGATAATTTCATTGATGTTTTAAATTCACGTTTTCCAACAGTTAAATTCACTGTAGAATTAGAGAAAGAAGCCGCTTTACCATTTTTAGACATTTTAGTTATTAGGAATAAAAATAGATTAGAATTTGATGTATATAGGAAAGATTCCAGTACCTTCCGCTATATAACTTCCGATTCTAACCATTGCATACAGCACAAAATGGCAAGCTTCAACTTCCTTGCCCATCGCCTTCTGAGTCTTCCTCTTAGTAGGGAAAGATTCAGAAAGGAGTTAAAGACAATAAAACATATAGCTGAAGTTAATGGATTCGATCCAAATATTATTTATAAAATTATTAATAAGAAAAAATTTAAATGTGAATTGGTGAATACTACAACTTTCCGAGCTGATGAAAACAAAAACTTTAAATTCGTCTCACTTCCATTTGAACCCTCGCTCACGCAGGGTTTGGGTGGAATTTTACGAAATCAGGGTTTTCGGGTTATTTATAATTCTAATGGAAAATTAAATTCGCTTTTAGGTAGTTTAAAGGATAAAGTAGAGCAAACAGATAAGTCTGGTATTTACCAAATTTCATGTAGGGATTGTCCTCAAAAGTATGTTGGACAAACTAGACGATCTCTTAAAATCCGGCTCAAAGAACATTTGGCTCATTTGAGGTACGGAAGAACTGAGAAGTCAAGTGTGGCTCGACATGCTTTTGAATTAGATCATAGGATAGATAATGATATTAAATTGTTAAGAGTAGTTAATAAGAATTATATGTTAAATGCATGTGAGAGCTTAGCCATCCATAAGGCTGGAAACAACCTTATGAATGGTTGCGCTGGACCTTTAGGCCATTCATCCCTGTTAAAAATAGTTAAGGTTGATAGATAAGAAATTGTGACACAACGACGTGTATGATTGGATGCGCGTTCGGGTGCGGCCGATCACGCACGAAGTGAATATTCTTAGTATATAAGGGTTAATTTTAAGATTAGATATTAGTTTCTCTCTGAAGATGACAGCTTGGCTGTCGAAACGCGTTAGAGCAACCTTTGTTGTGTTTTTTAATTTTTCTTGGTTTCAGGGGACAAGTTCTGTGTTTCAATTATTAAAATATGAGTTCAAATAACAGAACCTTATGAATTTTTCACTTATCATTGGTTATACTGCTTTAATAAAAGAAACTGATATTTATAACTATTAAATTTTATTAACGATCAAAAACAACAGATATTAAAAATTCCACAATATTTTGATAAATATTTGGAAATGTCAAATTGAAATTTGTTTCGTTAATAGCATATAATAAAAATATTATTAGATTTACATCTCTTACATTTTTTTTATATGTTTAAAAATAAGCGATATAAGCTATGGATTAATATACACATCAGGAAAGTCAAACACTGTTCATAGGAAGACTGTTAATAAAAGATTTAACATTGAGAGCTAATAGTTGGACAGATGGGCGGCGTCTTGTATTCTCCTACACCGGTGTAAACAATTTAACGCAGAGCGAAGCGATCAGTGCTGGTGGAGATTTCAGTAGTAGGAACATCATAGTTTCTAACGTGTTTGGTACGGGACACTGGCAGGCAACAATTTTTTTTAAATTTGCGTACCAGATGTTATTTGTTTTTTGAGTCCGTTGATTTAATCAACGTCTAAGGCAAAACAAAACTGATTATCTTTGATTACCAAAATAAATAAACGAGATTTCTTAAACAAAATAAACAATAATTCTAATGAAGAATATAACATAATAACTCTTTAAACATTAAAATATAAGGAGTTCAAATAGGCCCCAGACTGTGCTAAACAATAATCCAGTCTCGATGAGTTTTTTCTAATGTCTAAAATGGAAGAAACGAGCATGCTGCGTCAAAGTAGTGGAATACGTTCAGCGGCCGTAGAATACTATGAAAGGGACATTTCTTAGCGTTTTACATGGACAATGAAATTTTTTCCTTATCTGTATAAGGTATCAGTGTACATTTTCCTGTTGACACAAGGGATCAGTTGATACTCAGAATTCTGGGTGAACAATAGGAAGCTACGCAAAACTAGTAACACTGTTTTCAGGAAAAACTTATCTTTACTCTTAACGTAACTTCTTAGCAGTTAAAAAAACAAAAGGAAGAAACAGTGTTATTTTGTCAATACATAACATATTTCGACCTCCAAGCATCAAGTCTTTAAAATTCGTCGAGAATAGCAAATTTGGTTAGCGTCAAAAAGCTGATGAAATGAAGCAATTTTTATGACATTCGCAAGGTTGTACCTTAAAAACTCATTGCACGAGATTCTGCAGACTATTTGTAAAGAACCCATTTTTCAACAAATAAAAAGGTATTTAATGAAAAATTTAGATTTAATTCCCGAAAACGCAACCATAAATGGTTTTTGATAGCAATTAAGTAGACAAAAAGTAATTTTTTTAATAAAAAATCGGGCTTTTGACCAAAGAGACATAAATTGAAATTGAACTACTGAACTATGTTTTTGATAATAAGGCTATCCTTTAATTATTGACGGTTTCCCCGGTATATTACATTTAATTTGATGCAAATTAACCCGAGATCGCGGAAATCGAGATGATCCTATTTGTCGATAATAAAGCAAACCACGATCGAGTGGCTTCGGTATTCATGGTTATTTTTAAAGATTACTAACCAGCAGTGTAAGTCCAGCGAAGAACACACCTATCACAAACAAGGTCTGGTAGCTGCAATGTGTGTGTGATATTGCTTTCACCATAAACTACATCATACTGCCTTCTGCCATCTCCCAAAGTTAGAGGTTGAAAGCAGTTTTCTCCGCTCTCGGGAGCTAAAGGATCTTGCAAAATACAAAGCCTGGAAATTAAAAATATGTTCTAATCTAGATTATTTAGAGAAGAAATAAGCGTTTTGTTAATATTACGCAGCGTTGATAATCAAAATGTTATGTTGATGTTACTATACAACCCGTAATGAGAGTTACCTCGCTATTAAACCTTTATAAACTTATTAATACACATACTCTAGAATCCCCTTAAAATCTCTTGGACTACACATACTAGTAATAAAGAAGTTCTTGAACAGCTAGATAAAAAACGGGAACTCCTAAGCACCATAAAAACAAGAAAGGTTAGCTATTTTGGTCATATAATACGAGGTACTAAATACCACATTCCCCACCTCATCATCTAGGGAAAAGTTGCGGGCAGAAAATGGATAGACCGCAAAAAGCTATCGTGACTACGAAACATCGGACATTGGACAGGACTGGGAGTAGAGCAACTGTTCCGAGTTGCGAAAGATAGAGAACGATTCAACGAAGTTGTCATGGAGAAAGTCCACGCTTGAAAACAGGCACGGCACCGAAAGAAGAGGACATATTATAATTGTTCTTATAAAAAAAATTGAAACAAATCACAAAAAATAAAGGCAAGAAAAATATTCAACGAATTGTTACGAGCAAAGAATTAGACACATCCACACGGTAACTACAGAAATAATAGAATTTATCTCGCTAGAAGACTCTTTTAACTGAACTATCCCCACCATAGCATAGAAAAACTTCTAAAGTTAATTAATTCATCAAGTGTAGATTCGGTTATATGATTACACATAACCCTAAGAGAAAGGGGCATCAAGAGTAATAGCCTTTGGAGGTACATGAAATTTTAAGAAAAAACAAATTTCCAAAAAACCCATAATATGAATTACAAAATCACAAATAGATTTATACCCGTATTGCATATTGCCTTTATGATTAGCAGTCAGAATAATGTTAATATCGACAATGCTGCCGGTTTTATAAGTCGCCACGATTTTCCCTCTTCCGTAAGTTCCAGTATTTTCATTCGGTTGTGGATGAGGCAAATCAAACCTATCGCCGCAAAGTCCACATTTTCCATCGAATTCATCCCATTGCGCCTGAAAAATTTTTATGCAATTTAATGACAAATCGTATTTATAAAACCAAGGACAATGATTCACCTGACGGCCTCCACAAAAAAGTCCATCGTCATCGTAATTCGGTGGGGCTGTCTTGTCAAATCGCCATATAGAACTTCTACTTGTTGGACTCATCATAAATCCATGCCCGATAACTCTACGAATGATTATCGCATATAAGATGAGAAGAGAAAATTTTACAAACATGGTGGCTTATGCCTGAATAAACCAGAAATAATTTGCAAAGGATTTATATTGTGCTGAGGTAGGTGCGTATCACAGATATAGATTTTTACAAAGAATATTATCCGATTATAGTTATTTTCGTAACTTTGTAACCACGCAACCTGATATCGTAAGTTGCGTATTATAGATATTTGATTTTTACAAAAGTTAATACATATTATCGTTATTTTTGAAACCCACCTAATCTCTTCCTTCTTGTTTTTTGTACGAAAAACTATTACCGTCAAACTTATTTTACATTAGATTATTAGATGCTGTATTAGATCTTAGACAAGAAAAGATTCTTTAAGGTAACATTTTAGAGTTCACACAATGATCAGACTACTTCACATCATAAAATATGGAAGTCGTTGGCAAAACCAAAAGTGCATACCCCGGGACTCGATCTTATAGCTGAGTTAATTTTCGATTTTTCGTCAATATTTTAACCTTATATTTAACATTTTTATTTTAAATTTTAAACTTCCAGCGCGTAATTTGTTCAGCTTCTATTTCGATAAGAATTACTAAAGTACACCTAATTGAGGTATTTTTTATTCATGGTACATTGTATAGTTTGTTGTGCTTCAACCATCTCACATTCATTATTGCACATCTGCAGTGATGATTGTTCTTGGGTGATGACAGGTCTAAATAATAAGTGTTTGGCGAATTAGTTTTAGCACCCTTTTCATAATTTCAGCATCGTTGATATATACGGATTATTTGAACAAAGAGGAAAAAAACAATTTCCATAATATGTAAAGAAAATCATTCCTTAAAAAGATATTTCTCAAAAAATATAACGAATTGTGGCTTACCATTTTACATCGTAGTTGAACCTGTCCTACAATATGTGTAACAATTATAAAGTCCTTAAAGTACTAAGTTTGATTTTTCTCAAACATTCCCTACGTTATTCTTATAAATAAAAATTAAGCTACTTCAGTAATCCTTTCAAAAATCCTAGGTCGACGGTCGTGGTATGCCATTTCAGTCTTAAAACAAATAAAGACTGCAGCTTGTCCATTTTTTGGTTTTTCTGTTATAAAATTGTTTTTGATAAAATTAGTTTAAAAACATTTCTTTATAAGTATAGTCATATCTGCAAGTCACAATAGCTATGCTACTAAATTAGGAACATTAATTCCTTTAACTTTGTTGTGCTATCTAAGATGACTCTTCAAATGAGAGAGGCAGAGATTTTTTTAATATTTAGGCCATTTGAAATTATAATCAGAGCAGTAATAAGGAGATAACCGGATTTTTTCAGTGAAATCAATATCGGTTATCAAGATTGTTATCTTAATTTCTCCGTTTATTTTTTGATCACGCATGTCAAGATAATATTAAGATTATTTTATAGAATTTTTAATATCAGCGACTTCCGAGACAATATTTTCTACTTCCCGCTTTTTGTAGTGTTCGAGAAACTGATTTCTCAGAACAGGTTCATTAAGAAACAAAACTTGAGAACTACTTCACCACTGCCAATAATAATTAAAAAAGGATCGTTAGCTATTTTAAAGCGAAAATCCTTAGTAAAACTATGTGTTGCTGCGTGGTTCCTTAAATTTCAAAAAAAATGTTACAGCTTTGATTAAAACTAATCAGTAGTAGTTGGCCCAAAGCTACGCCGCTTTAAGTTGTACTTATAGGGGAAAACTTTGTTTGGCATCGAATTCCAGAGTTTGGTAGTTCCATGGTAAAAAAAGTCTCTTTAAATAGAAGTTTCCATTTGTAACAAATATGAAATAAATAACGGAAAGGATTTGGTATAAATTAAGAAGAAAACTGTTATAGTTTTATTAAAAGGGATGAATCTAGTTGTAGTAGTTGTCCATAGAAGGTTTTACCCTTTTATCACATTTATCGCAATTAAACGAATAATTACGCATTACTGGCATTTTCAAACGAACTAATCTTAATTGATTAGCAAAGAAATTGAAATACAAATCTTGTCCTATGAAAAATACAAAAAAGGTTGCTCTAACGCGTTTGGGTAGGCAAGCTATCATCTTCAGAGAGATACTCAAAGATGACATAGCTTTGACAAATGACCAATTAAATGTTTTGTAATTAAACAGTTAAACGTGCTTAAAATTGAAAATATGTACAACCGCAACCATAGACTAGTTTCGACTAGATTTCAATTGTATCGTAATAAACTTGTATATATTCGTATATACAAGGCTTATTATCTCAGCAGAGAGTAATGCTTCAATTAACATGTAGCGAAAATGTTTGCGTAATAAACAGTTAAAAGTCAGTTACAAGTCACCCAATGGAGGTTTGCTCTCTTGGATACTTATACGACTGACTAACGGCTTTAAATTGGAAGTGCATACAACAACCGTACCATGCTGACGAGGCCAAGGAAGGCCGAAACTAGTCTATGGTTGCGGTTGTACATCTTTTCAATTTTAAGCACGTTTAACTGTTTAATTACAGAACATTTAATTGGTCATTTGTCAAAACTAGATGAAAGTAAAGTCACGCCGAGGACGTTTGTATCTATGGATGTTGCGATGCAACCCGTGAAACAAGCTTTGCCTCATCTACGTGAACTTTGCAATTGCAGTCTAATTTTCATTAGATTTTAATGAAATTAGATTTCAATTGCATCGTAATAAACTTGTTTATATTCGTATATACAAGGCTTAGTATCTCAGCATGACATAGCTTGACTATCAAAACGCGTTAGAGCAACCTCTGTTGTGCTTTCTAATCTTTCTTGGTTTCAGGGGACAAGATTTGTATTTTAATTTTTGAAGATAACCAAGGACCAGTTCGTTTCACCAAAAATAGCAAAAGAAGCTTCAGCATCATCTGCAGTGAGATTTAAATTGATACAGTAGCGATTTGAATCTCAATGCAGATGATGTTGATGCTTCTTTTGTTAATCAATTAAGATTAGTACTTCCAAAAATGCCAGCTCTGCTGGACGATGTATTAAAGGGGTAAGACCTTCTATGGACTTAATCATAAGTTGCAGTGTTTAGTTCAGTGCTTTAGCAGTAGTTGTAGATGAACTGCAGCATATTTGTAATACCAGTTTGTTTTTTGAGAATGAGTATTGAAGGAAACGGATTTGCCCAATAAAATGCATTAATTGAAAAGTTAGTATTCCTTAATAAAACCAACAATCGAATAAAACAAACACAAGAAAACTTTTAAAAATATCTACCAAACGAAAAAATTTCAAAAGCGCGATTTGACTTAAGATTCAGGCAATTTGAAATACAGTATTCCAAACTATATTCACCTATTTTCTTTGAGAATTGCTTACATTTTTTCTTGAATGAATCTATTGTCTTTGCAACAGTTCTACAGTCTTTAGTACTTAAGCTGATCAATCTTTTTTAGCAAAATAGACTACAATAATAAAATTATCATGTTATCAATAATCATAGTTCAAATTTAATTAAAACTTACAGTTTACTATTGTTAGTTATTATTTTTGCAGTTATCACTGATATACACACCAGATTCCTAACCACCACAAGCAGCTTGAAACCGCAACTTACATATTAAGCACTGTACCAATTCGTCACATATTTTACCATCACTTTATTCCTCAGTAGGGGCTGCAGTCTTATTTTTCGTTGCTACTTCGTGAGATGAGTCTGTGTTATTTCCAGAAGTAGCACCAGGATGAGAATCTGATTATTCAGTAGCAGTCATATTTTTGTTTGTCTTTTTAGATATTTTCTTTTTACCTTCTTCTTAACCATTTTTCTCTGCGTTTTTTTTCTTTATTAGACTTTTTAAACTGTGCATTCGCAAGATCCTTCTTATAAAGGGAAACTTGAAATTATTGCTAATGTTGCTGGCTTATGGCCTTTATTGCTAATTTTTTTATTATGGGTACGGGAGAAATATAAGAGGGAATGAGAGGGAGTGAGAGAGAGCAAATGGAATAAATTTCTTTCTTAATATCTTACGGTTCAGGCTCAGTTTCATCAAAATTCTCTAATCGCAGAGGAGTATCCACTTGCGCAGTGTGCGTCGTTGGAACAGTTTGAAAATTTTGATCCTCTTCAAAATTTGCAGCAGCGGCCATGTAATCGGCTTCAGTAAATAAATTTTGATTAAAAGGATATATTCCACCAATAACTTTATTTGTTATTGATTTAGTCGGGGAGTCCTTATCATTAACAAATCAAAAGAGTGCTGACCTGGGAACCTTGAAGTGTTTAGCTGCCTTTAAGTAACCCATTCACTTTCCTCGACGAGTGGCCATAACATTGGACATTTTTTCCTTCTCCCAACTTTTTCTTGTCTTATATTTGTGAGATACTTATAAAAATGTACATACAATTTGAAATATTCCAAATTATGTTCACCGTGTGTATTCCAAATTAACAACATGACATCCAAATCTAAAAATCCATATTACATTTTTGATTCTCGAAATATTCACAAAATCAAAGAAGGGTCATAAACCAAAAAGGTCACCTAATAGTTTAAAAAATAACAATGAAGATATAGTTATTATGGTAGACTATTATCAATGATTGCATTCCCCCTGTTCTTTTCGTTCATGGGTGGCTGGTTGCAAGAACATTAAGATGATGCCCTGGTCTTAGTAGTTATTGGCTTTACCACATTATGTTATTTTTAGAGCAGAAAACCACAAATGGCATTTATATATATTTTAGATATCTGAGTATTTCAAGTTACCTGCAGTATTCTAATCTGTCCTATGAAATAAAACGCAGAATAGTACTTGCCAATAAGTCCTACTTTGGGCTTGGAAAATACTTCAAAAGCCGATAATTATCATTTAAAACAAAGCCGATGTTGTACAAAACGTTAGTACTCCCGGTTCTGATATATGGATCCGAGACATGGACCTTGAGTAAAATTGACAAACCCCTACTTTAAACTTATAAAAGGAAATTGTTGAGACGGATTTTTGTAGCGGTATGTGACAATGTTGTATGGTGCCGTCGCTACAACTTTGAGCTCTATTAGAAAACCAAACAGATGGCAAATGGTAGGGATGTGGTAACAAACATAAATATAGAACGACTGTGGTGGTCAGGACATGTCAATAGAGTTTATGACTATTATCTTCCAAAAAAGTCGAAACCAGCGGGAGCTAGGAGCCGCCTCAGGCCAAGATTTCGGTGAAAGAAGGGTGTCGATACGGACGCACAAAAAATCGGCGCAAAGACTTGGAAGAGAAGGGAGCAGAAGGAAACAAAGGGAAAGAGAAGGAAGTAGAAGAGAAGAGAGGAGAAGAGAAGAGAAGAGAAGAGAAGAGAAGAGAAGAGAAGAGAAGAGAAGAGAAGAGAAGAGAAGAGAAGAGAAGAGAAGAGAAGAGAAGAGAAGAGAAGAGAAGAGAAGAGAAGAGAAGAGAAGAGAAGAGAAGAGAAGAGAAGAGAAGAGAAGAGAAGAGAAGAGAAGAGAAGAGAAGAGAACAGAAGAGAAGAGAAGAAAAGAGAAGAGAAGAGAAGAGAAGAGAAAAGAAGAGAAGAGAAGAGAAGAGAAGAGAAGAGAAGAGAGAGAAAAGAAGATAGAGGAGATGAGATGAGATGAGATGAGATGAGATGAGATGAGATGAGATGAGATGAGATGGAAGGACATGAGATGAGATGGGAGAAGAGAAGAGGAAAGGAGAGGAGAGGAGAGGAGAGAAGAGGAGAGGGAAGGAGAGGAGAGGAGAGGAGAGGAGAGAAGAGGGGAGGAGAGGAGAGGAGAGGAGAGGAGGGGAGAGGAGAGGAGAGGAGAGGGGAGGGGAGGAGAGGAGAGGAGAGGAGAGAAGAGGAGAGGAGAGGAGAGGAGAGGAGAGGAGAGGAGAGGAGAGGAGGGGAGAGGAGAGGAGAGGAGAGGAGAGGAGAGGAGAGGAGAGGAGAGGAGAGGAGAGGAGAGGAGAGGAGAGGAGAGGAGAGGAGAGGAGAGGAGAGGAGAGGAGAGGAGAGGAGAGGAGAGGAGAGGAGAGGAGAGGAGAGGAGAGGAGAGAGAGAGAAGAGAAGAGAAGAGAAGAGAAGAGAAGAGAAGAGAAGAGAAGAGAAGAGAAGAGAAGAGAAGAGAAGAGAAGAGAAGAGAAGAGAAGAGAAGAGAAGAGAAGAGAAGAGAAGAGAAGAGAAGAGAAGAGAAGAGAAGAGAAGAGAAGAGAAGAGAAGAGAAGAGAAGAGAAGAGAAGAGAAGAGAAGAGAAGAAAAGAGAAGAAAAGAGAAGAGAAGGGAAAAGAAGAAAAAAAAGAGAAGAAGGGAGAAGATAGAAGAAGGGAAGAAAAGGAAAGAAAAGAGAAGGGAAGAGAAGAGGAGAAAAAATAGGGAACTAAAGGAAACAGAAGAAAATAGAAAGGAAGAAAGGGAAAAAGAAGGGAAGAGAAGGAAAAAATTCGCGCAAACGGCAGGAATAGCGAAAGAAACTAGAGAAAGACGGAGCTCACACAGGGCTGCAGCACTAAGGATGATGATGATGCAGTATTCCAAATATGCTGTAGTTCCTCTAACAAATATCAAACAAAGTAGAATTGAGACTATAAACAAAGAATTAGTTGCTAATTTGTTTGGAGAAACCAATCTTCATCTTTATACTAAATAAATAATAATAATAAAAATGTGCAATTGCGTTATTTTATTCCATCTTCTTTGAATAACCATGTAATTTTATCTAGAATATTTATTTTATCAGATTCACCTGATTATACTATGTACGTTAACCGTGTTCGTTGTACTATCTGTCACATCTGTTATCTTTAAAGGTAAAGAGTATTCTTGGAATACCTGGTATTCTATGGATATATAAATGACAACAATAGAGCAGTTTCAAGATTTTTAGTAAATAATAACGCTACACCATGATCAAATGCTTGTGTTTAGTTGTGGTCCTGTGCGTACTGTCAAAAGTAGACGGACATGGAAAAATGCTAGAGCCACCGAACCGAAGTTCCTTGTGGAGATTCGATCGTACAGCTCCTGTAAATTACAACGACAATGAATTGTTCTGTGGAGGAAGACAGGTAAGCAATTCACTGTTGAAGAATTAATATACAAATCTTGTCCCTTGAAACTAAGAAAGATGAAAAATACAACAGTTGCTCTAACGCGTTTCCAAGGCTCAGCTATCATCATCAGAGGGATACTGATGATAGCTTGGCTATCAAAATGCATTAGAACAACTGTTATGTTTCTTGGTTTCAAGGAACAGGATTTGTATATAAATTTTTAAAGATAAGCGAGGACCAGTCCGTTCTATAAAAAAATACTGTTGGAGAGATTGCTATTACAGGTTATCTATCATTAAAAAGTAACCATTAAACTTTATAAACACTAACAAGGAATGATAATAATTATAACAAATAAATAACATAATAAATATATTATACTCATACGCAGGTGCAATGGGGGCAGTTTGATGGAAAATGTGGGGTTTGTGGTGATAGGTACGATAGACCACATCCTCAGCCAAATGAGAACACTGGGATCTATGGACAGGGAAAAGTAGTTCGAACTTACAAACCCGGCAGCATCGTTGATATCTACATAAATCTAAATGCTAATCACAAAGGAAACTTTCAATATAGGTATGTTAAAATAGTAATAAATAATTGATAGTTGTGAAGCGTGATGCAAAGTATCTTGGAGAAGGTGTTTTTTTTTCTTAGATGATATTAGACTGAATTCAAAATACAAGTTGGCAGCTTAGATTCGGTTAGAATGCTGTAAAGCAAAAACTTCCAAATAACTGGAAAAGTTGAAAAATTTTCAAAAAATACTAATGCTGATTTTGCAGCATTTATTATTGGTATACAAATTTTTAATTTAATTAGCAACACTGTAACTACAACTCTCCTTGAAAGATTCTACGTCTGAAGGAGTTTGGACTGGACCGCCCCGATAGCGAATTTTAACTGTTCAAGCCCTTTGGAGAACAACCAAAAACCAAAATTCAAGGCAGAAGATTACTCAATATATCATAATGTAGCACGGTGTACATTTGGGAAACAAGGGGTTCGTTCAAGGTGCGAATATCCAAATATAAAATCTGATATCAGTTCCGTCTATTTCTCCAATTGGTTATTTCTCCAGACCAAAATAAAATCGAAAATTTTGAAAACAATTTTAACATTTTACGTTATGATAATTGAACGATCTTGAGATATAAAACGGAATAGTAATATTAAGAAAGACCATAAAGTTATAAATTACCTTCCACCAGAAAAGCTGCCATTGCGATTAGTATATAGTGCTACTCAATTTCATTTTTCCTGTCAAAATAATTTCACGTATTGGGTGGTTAACATAATAGGTTTTATGCTCTCTTATCTTGATTTATATTGCACTTTAGACAATTTTAATTTCATAAAAGCTGCCACTTAAGTTTACGCAAGATTACAAAAAAGGTTTGTCCGATTCATTTTTCTTTTTAGAAGAGTTTCACTTTGACATGATTGACGTATTGAGTCATTTTGTCCGTTTCTCGTAGCTATTTCTACTTTTGTGTTATTTTCACTTTAGAAGAGCTACATCTCTAAAATTAAACAACAAATTTTGTCCCCTGAAACCAAGAACCATTAAAAACCACAACAGAGTTTGCTCTAGAGCAACCTCGCTGGGAATTAAAACCCACAATAGAGGTTGCTCTAGAGCAACCTCTGTTGTGTTTTTTTAATATTTCATGGTTTCAGGGGGCAAGATTTGTTTTTCAATTTTTTAAGATAACCAAGGACCAGTCCGTTCCACCAAAAGCTACATCTCTGTTCTAGTAGTATTTGTCAGTTATAGCACTATTCTGCCTTAAATTTTGGTTTTCTTTTGTTAAAAAAAGTCACATATGATTATGAGCACAACGTCGAACACTTTATATACTAGCCTGATGCGATCCAATCTTAAGGTGCGTTTAGATTAGAGACTTTATTCCGTATATTTCTCTCTGACATAAGTGTCAACTATCCTGAGAGAAGCTATCCGAGCCTTATCTACACAGCTTGGATGAGATGGCTCCTCTCAGAATAGTTGACACTTATGTGTCGGAGAGAAGATATATTTTATGTCAGAGATAAATGTATGGAAAGTGTCTAGTATAAACGCACCATTAGATGTTATCTTAAACATTTCAGTTATTAATATCACATCAAAATATAACTTTTTTTTTAGTTTATGTAAGTTGACAGATCCAAATGCTCCCGAAAGCGGGGAGGACTGCTTCGTACCAATCACTTTGGGTGATGGTAGGAAGCAATATGATGTCCATGCTGGAGAAAACCAGATTAAACATACGGTAAAATTACCTGATGACCTAACTTGTGATAGATGTGTTTTACGTTGGCAATATACTGCAGGTAAACATTTTTTATCTAAATTCAAACTTGTACTTTATTTTTCTGAAAAAAAGCACATTATTCTTTCCTTTAAATTCAAAATGCAAGTAGTAACAATTCAGTCTCATCTGCGTAACCAGATCCTTTTAAGCTTGAATATAATGAAGAATCTTATTGATTCTCTGTGTGTCAAAGTTTTTCACGATGAATTACATGCTCATTTGTAAATGGTTGAAAATTTTTGCACTTAAAAACCTATGAAGCCAGTTAATTTCAGAAGTTTCGCCAGTGCGCAAAATTGATACCTTGATTTTAACTGCTTAAATCTGTGTTATTACTATTTGTACAGAGTAGAAGTCGTTACTACACCTCGCAACTATACGTATAAGTATTTAAAGTAGAATTTCTTAACCTGGGGTCTGTTTTCCCTTAAGAGGACCATATCATGAATGCTAGGGGTCCATGGTCTATTGAAGAGCATTTAATAAGATAATAAGTAATACAACAATTTGTTTGCTTCTAAATAATAAGTGCCTTGTTTTCTTTTCTTGCAATTTTTCGAAAAAGGCGCAGACGTAGCTAGAATGGAGCACTAGGGTGTCCAAGTTGGCTTTTTTACCTTGGGTATCCTCCAGATTATTTCTTTGCAGTCCAAGAGTAATTGTAGAAAAAAGAAGATTTTTTTCGATGCTAGTTAACCCCGTCTAAAAGGCGATACTTTTCCCATTTAATTAACATGGGGTTTGTCCACTTTTTAGAAAAAAAAATTCTCTTTTATTATATTTAATAAATTATTAGCCGTAATTGATTCTGCTTCTATTATGATTCCTTTTTATGGGAAAGTTTTCATATTAATATTAAAAAAAAAATCCTATAATTTTAACGACGGTTGAACTTGCAAAATTTATTTTTATCGCTTTTTTCATATTTTTTTGCTTTTTTTTCTAATTTGTCCCCTATTTCGTGGCATTTCTGTAAGATGTAATATCTTTTATTTTTCCTCTATTTTTGAAAAACATTTTTTGGAAATTTTGAATTTTTGTAAAATGACAAAAAATCGAGCTCACTTTTTTCGAAATTTTCAACCTCTTTTTTAAATGAAATTTTCTGGACATTTGCACCTGTTTCTCAAAATTTTTAAATTTATCTCAATACGAGACATATTCTGAAGTCGCGTTGGGACAAACTTGTCTTTCTTTTGACACAAGCAGTCATAAGAAAATAAACATTTAACCGAAATTCGACTTTTTTCTTGAAATAATTTTTTTTTGAAATTTCGACTTTTCTTTACAATTCGCGCTTTTTTTTTAAATTTCGACAAAATTTGAATTCTTTGCAAAATTTTGAATTTCTTCTACATCTAGATTTTGGTTTTAGAAAGTTTGTTTCGAAGTTTGGATTTTTTCCAAAATTTGGAATTCTTCCAAAATTTGGATTTTTTTTCAAAATTTGGAATTTTAAAACTTTTGATGTTTATATAGAATCTCGTCTTTTTTTCAAAATTTCGAGATTGTTCCTAAAATCCATTTTTTAGACATTTCGACTTATTTCAAAATATGATTCTTCATTTAGCTTGCAGAAGTCTCAAGCTTTTCTTCAAAATTTGACTGTTTTGTTAAAATTTGATTTTCTGTGCGAAATTCTCAATTTTTCTTCAAATGTTTCTGCTTTGTCCTCGAAATTCATCTTTTTCTTTAAGTGTCGTAAACGTTTTTTCAAAATTCGTTTTTTTATTTAGGCATTATTGGCAAAACTCCATTTTTCCCTTAAAATTCAACTTTCTCTCGAAAAATTTCGAATTTTGTTCGAAATTTATTATTTATCTTTACACTGAGCGTTTTATAAAAATTTTAAACTTTAAAAAAATAATTTTATAGAAATTTTGATTGTTTTTTCAAAGTTTTCCTTTGCTTGAAAGTTTCATTTTTGCGTCGTTCCTCATTTCGATGTATGCCTTAAATTTTTCTTAAAATGTTTAGTTTTTTTTAAAAAAACGTTTTCCCAAAATTTGCCTTCACTTCGATTATTTCGAAATTTCGACTTTATTTAAAAATTTCACTTTTTGGACATTACTTTCAGAAAAATATTGTTACGGGCTTATCGGTTCGATTGATTACACTTGATGGATTATACCCACTTTATTACTGAACTCAACTCGGAACATTTTAACTGAATAATTAACTCACTTATTGATTTCTAATTACTAACTCACTAACTACACTGACTCTAACTGACTGACTACGAGGGAAAGCCGACCGCCTTATATAGTTTTGGCCTCCAGGTTCTAGAACAATCCGGCAGATAAGGCTTATCGTTTGCCGAAATTTTGGGAACGCTTATCTGCCGTTTGCTTCGCTATCGCGGCCGCTTTCCCCTTCAGATCATTCTAGAAACTTTTCTTATGCACTAAGTTCTAGAATTTACATTTCGTTACAATATCTTATTTAAATTCTTCATTTTCTCAATATTTGTTTTCTGAAAACATTGACTTGTTTGACTTATCTGAAGTTTCAGTCTGTTACTGCCTTATTTTAGAAATGTTAAGTTTTATTTTAAAATGAGATATTTTTGGTTTCTATAAATGTCAAGTTTTTCCTTAAAATTGACTTTTGCTTAAAATTTCGATTTTTTCCAAATTCATTTATTTTTTCTAAATAAAATTTTAATGTTAAGAAATCAGTAAAAATATAGAAAAATGAAAATAATGTTGAAAAAAATTTAAATCTACATGCCAAAATTTAAATAAAAAATTTTATCATTTCAAGAAAAACATTTTTGTTTTTTTCAATTTATTTAACATTTCTTCGGCCCAGTTTGGAAATATTTAAATTTTTATGGTTTGTTGACAACTTTCTAAACAGTTTTTGAAATGCGACTACGTGATATTTAAATTTATTGAAAACGTCACTTCATGACAGTTTACAAATTAAGAGGTTAGTTTATTTTACATAGAATAGGAATAATGAAAAATAGGAGACCAAAAATTAGATATGGAAAAAATAAAAATTTTGTTTTTTTTTGATAAATTAAGAAAATATAAAAAATACATAAAAATGGTTGTAGCACTGGACATCGATGTTTCGCTCTCATTTGAGCTCGTCAGCAGTGCATAACATGGAAAGGGAACAATGAGGAAGAAATACTTAAAAATAAATTTTTTTTTATCAAATATGAAAAAAATATTTTATAAAAAAAATTTGGAAATTTTTTACTCTTTAAGAACTTTCGATATTTTTCGAGGTTTCCTGAAAGATTAAATTTTTCTGATTATTCTGACTTTTTCCCAAAACTAATTGCAGGTTTTTTTTAGAAATTTGTCTTTATTCTAAATAACAATTTATATACTCTAAATTCTATCAATTTCTCTTAAAATTGGATTTTGTCTTGAAAACTTTGAATATTTTCCAGAAATATCGAGCTTTTTCTCGAAATTTCTCCGACATTTTTCAAAAGAACGGTTTTTTCAAATTCCAATTTTTCGGCTTTTCCTGATTTTTTTTTGACTTTCAAGAAATGTCAACGCGTCTCTCAAAATTTGCCTGATTTTTGAAATTTTGACATGCTACTTTAAAATTTATTATCTTGGGTTTCTATAAATTTTTAATTAAAATTGGTTTTATTTAAAAATTCATCCAATTTCGACTTTTTTTCAAAATTCGTTTAGTTTTTCTTAATTTGATGCATAGTTTAATAAAAATTTAAAAATGTTGTGAATAATAATTAAAAAAAAGGTTTTCTTGAAAATGTTAAACTTGTCAAAATTTAAATGAAATAAAATTCTGAGAGCAATAGGTATTTTTTGAAATTGTCTTTCTTATTTCTCTAAATTCGACTTGTTCTGGAAATTACAACTTTTTTTCATAAAATTCAGTTTTCAATAGTTTCGACTTTTTTCGAGGGTTTTTCGAAAGATTTGTTTTTTTTTTTTTCAATTTGAGTCTGAGTCTTCTTTCCAAAAGTTGGGCTCTTTTTCGAGTTTAGTCTGGCAATTCGTTAAGAAAACAATACACGTAGAATTTTCTTTGTTGTTTAGGGTTGATCACAGGTCACAGGTTAACAGAAGAAAAGCACTTTATCAGGAAACAAGTCAATTCAATTAGGCAAGGATACAAAAGTATGATCACTCTGCTTTTTAAATAAATAAGTGGAAACTCTCCGAAAAAATATGTTGATGTTTTTACTTTCTGTTATGCGTTTCTAATTACTAATTATTTATTCAACTTTATTTTATTTTTGTTCATGACTGCTATGCTATAAGTGGACAGGTTGAAAGATTAAGCCGAAGAATTATCGCAGTACTCACAAAATTACCAGGTCATTCAATAAGTTCGTAGGATAGGTAAGAAAAAAACAAAATTTTGACAAAACTCGATTTTATTATTTAACATAGTTGCCTCCGAATAGCGATTTTCCAACTTTTCGATACCACTTTTATAGTACGATTTCTGTTTCTCGTCAAAATAGGCCTCAGTTTCAGCGATTACTTTATCATTAGACTTACATTCCTTTTCAACAAGCATTCTCTTGAGATCTGGACTGAGAACAGGAAAAAGTCACTTGGGGCTAAATCAGGAGAATACAGTGGGTACGTAAGTAATTCAAAGCCCAATTCATTCAATTTTGACATCGTTTTCATCGATTTGTGACACGGTGCATTGTCTTCGTGAAACAGCACTTTTTTCTCTTGCAAATGTGGCCATTTCTTTGCGATTCAATCGATCAAAAAGTGCACAGCAATAGTCGCTGTTGATGGTGGCTTCTTATTGGAGATAGTCAATGAATATTATTCCGTTTGCATCCAAAATGCAGCAGCCATCACCTTACCGGCCGACTGTTGCGCCTTTGCTCGCTTTGGATTCGGTTCGTCGACTGCTGTTCACTCAGCTGACTGTCTTTTGGATTCTGGTGTGTAATAGTGGAGCCATGTCTCTTCCATTGTCACATTTCGATGATAGAATTCCATTTTATTGCAGTTTAACAGCGCCAAACACTCCTCTGAAGCATCGATTCGTTGTTCTTTTTGGTCGACTGTGAGCTCACGCTGCACCCACTTTGCACAGAGCTTTCGCATATTCAAATGTTCGTGTAAAATGGTAAAGACACTACCATCTGATATCTTTACAATCTCAGCTAGCTAGTGCAGCTTCAATTTGCGATGGTTCAAAACCAATTCATGGATTTTTTGATGTTTTTTGGATTAACAGCCTCATTTGGGGCATCCATTGCGCTCTGTATCATTTTTGCTGGTACGACCACGTTTAAATTTAGCAATCCACTTCTCTACCATTTGTCTCGATGGAGTAGAGTTCGGATAATGTTTATCAAACCATTGTTTTGTTTGATTTCAACTGTATTTTTTTTTTCATCAAAAAGCAACGCTTTATCAAAACTCGAAATCCACTTGTTTCCATTTTTTTTTCAATAACAAAAGTTGCTTCACACAAAATGCTATAACTCACGAATGATTACTCAGATTGCTGTCAAATTTATACACGTATCGTTCAAAGGTTAGTACTAAATAAATATTATATGGAAAAAATTCTAGTAACGCCATCTATGGACTTCTTGAATGGACTATTAAGCTAAGAAGAACCTACGAAGTGGTTTAAACACATTAATCGTGTGCAAAAGTTGTTAAATTCGACAATACAGAGAAGTGTAAACAG
This sequence comes from Dastarcus helophoroides, assembly GCA_028583605.1. Classification (NCBI taxonomy): domain Eukaryota; kingdom Metazoa; phylum Arthropoda; class Insecta; order Coleoptera; family Bothrideridae; genus Dastarcus; species Dastarcus helophoroides. The sequence goes on along the minus strand of CM053337.1, from coordinate 5,492,808 downwards.
TACATCATTTGAATTACTAGTAGGTATTAAAATGATAAGCACGGAAAATATTTTAGTCAAAGAATTAATAGAGCAAGAAGCTACTGAAGAATTTTGTATAACAAGACTAGACTTAAGAGCTGCGATCAAAGAACATTTGGTTAAAGGCTATAACTTAAGACGAAAGAAGGCGAGAATGTATAAGGTAGGTGACCTAGTAGCTGTTAAAAAGGATACAATTTGGAAGTGGGTTGAAAATTCGGAGAAAATATCTAGGGTCTTATGAAATAGATAAGATTCGTGCCAATGTTGTAAAGGTTGGAAATCGTGGGGGACCTATTCGGACATTCACGTATTCTTAATTTTTGAAACCGTGGTTAAATGACGAAAGTGGCTCCAAGTCGGAACCATAGTCCTATGGCCAAGTGAAGGGTTTCAAAATTATAGAATAGTTGTCATAAACAAAAATATTAAAAAAATCGAATAAATAAATAGTAATTAGTGACGCATGACAGAAGGTAAAAACGTCAACATACATATGTTTTTTGGAGAACTTCCACTTCATTATTTAAAAAGCAGAATGACCATGTCCAGTCTAAATTTGTATCCTTGCATCATTAACTGAATTGACTTGTTTTCTGATGAGGTGCTTTTCTTTTGTTAACCTGTGACCTGTTATCATCCCTAAACAAAAAAAATCCAACATACATATCACTTAGCCGGAGGGTTTTCTGTTTGCATATTTGCCCATCAGTTTTTCAAGATGATTGCTGTCTTCCCCTAAATAAAATCCTGCTAACGCTTACGGAAAGAGGTTCGTGGTGTTTCTGGGGTCCGCGACTAGAAACCCTGATCTAAGAAATGTTCAACCTTCATTTATGTGAAGGTAAAAGTTACACAGACTCATAAAGCCCATAGTTCAAAGACTCCTAAAATTGTGTCTTTATCTCCGGATATAAAGATAAAATTTATATGTGTATAATTTAAAAAAAAAATGAATAGTCATTGTTTTTTATTCATCCATTACATTTATATTTTCTTATGTTTACGTTGTCTAACCTACCTTTTTTTAAGGTAACACATGGGGTGACTGTGGAAATGGAACCTTTGCCAATGGATGTGGTCCCCAGGAAACTTTCAGAAACTGCGCTGATGTGGCAATTCTCTCATAAAACGTATTAACTATATTACACGGTATATAACAAATATATTTGAGGTTTTGTCAATATTTTATTGTCAATTATGAAAATACAAATGTCATACATGACCAATAAAGACGACACGCTCATTTCAAATGACGAATTTATTTCGTAAATGAAGATTATTTTTAGTAGAAGTGATACAGAGTTGAGTTAGAAGCGTAAATTTGTATTTATCTCTAATATTTATCTCTAGAGGGCGTAAATTCTAATCTTCTTTTGGAATTAGATTAGTACCTACGCTTGAGTACTGTTGACGAAGTACTTCCATAGAAGGTTTAATCCCCTTACCGCATGGGTAATTAAATAAATAATTAGGCGATACGTATTTCGCCAGCAGAACTGTCATTTTCAAGCGCACTAATTTCAATAGATTAGCAAAAGATTCATCGACGTCATCTGCACTGAGATTCAAATCGATGTAACCTTCTATGGACTTAACCACAAGCCACAGTGTTTAGTTCAGTACTCTAGTGACAAAGTACGTGAACAAATTTTGAAAAATATTCAAAAATTTCGAAATAAATTAAAATTTCGAAAATAAGCCAAAAAAGTTGTGGGCAGGTAAGCATGAGAAATCGATTTGACTCCAAAAGTGCTGTTTTCTAAGTGAAACTGAGACACACCGAATATCAGCTTGAAATTGTTGATATTTAGTTAGATTTTTTTTCAAATTTTTAAACACAATTTTTTTATGAGACTGTTGGTAATTTCATGAGGTTAAATATACAGGCTGGACCATTAGTAATGGTACACAAAGCAGTGGTGGATTTTTCGAATAAAAATAATGTGATTTAGCTACATTTACCTTTTACCAAAAGTTGATATTAACATAGATACAGGATTTCAAAGTTGAAAAAAAAATCGATTTTTTCGTATACTTATGGAATGAATTGTAATAAAGGCACGAAATTTGGCACAAAGGGAGTTTCAGGTAAAAAAGGTGTAATTTCTGAAAGTTGATGCGAGCAACCGATTCCAAGATATTTGCTTTTAAAGCTTGACGTGAATTGGTTTTAAATTACTAAGATATTAAATTTTCGAAGTAGGCTTGAAAAAAAAGTAATCATAAGATAGTTTTGAAACTAATTAACGTTAAATATTACTTTGCTGATAATAATATTACCTAAATTTTGAAAATCTCAATAAAGAAAATCTAAAAAATTAAGACATAATTTATTTTCTAGCATAGAGATGTGAGATATGATCTCTGAGTCCGCACAAGCAAATTTTAATGGTCTGGGTGGTTAAAGCGGATATTTGGAGATGAATTTTAATAAAAGACAGTTGGATTTTTATTTGTTTACAACCCCTTTACATGAAAAAGTTCATGTCCCACATACTTATTTTTAAAAATAAATTTTGTTTTGGTATTTTATTTAAATGTGCTTTAGAAATTTAAAAATATGTGTAATAATAATGTCAGTAGAGTAATATTTGACATAAACTACTTAAGAGTCAGTTTTATTAGGTTTATTTTGAAATCTACTGGCACAAATTAACATTTACGTAACATAAAATAAACGTACGGCAAACGTTGAAAGCAAATATCTTGAAAAAGGTTGCTTGTATCAACATTTAGAAAGTATACTTTTTTACGTAAAAAATTCAGGTATATAAAAATATTTATCTAAAATAAGTGTACAAGAAGGCACAAAAATTTATGATGCTTTAGAATAATACAAGGTAGGTGGTGCCCCCTATGAGATACTGACAGTCTGTTAGAAAATTAGAATTTCTGGACCAAAGAAACCCATTTATGCCAAATTTCTTATCTATAGTGCAATGTGTTCATCAGATATGCGAAAAAATCACAACTTGTTTTTCAACTTTGACACCCTGTATCTCTGTTAATATCACTTTTGGTTTAAGGTAAATGTGGCTAAATCACGTTATTTTTATACGAGAAATCTACTCTTGCTCTATGTACCATTACTTAAGGTCCAGCCTGTATTGTAAGTATAAGAAAAATTAAATTTTTACTCTACATATAGAAAATCCTAAAAGTAATAATTACTCAATTAATAAAAATCCTAAACTTGGCGGAAAGTCATAGTTTTTGTCACATGTCAATTTTGTCCAAACTTCGCATTATCGAAACAATACGTATTTTGCTTTCTGCCTGTATTCAGTTTATCAAAATCTAGTACAAAAATGTGTGAACATGAGAGCGAATTTTCGCCACAAAGGATTGTTATTTTGTTATTATAATGAAATCACTTTGTAAACACTTTTCCGAGTGTATCTTTAAATAAAGGAGGCAAATTTTTTTTAGTATATGATCCACTTGAAGTCATAATCAGAACAGTTAATATCAAGAAGAGGTAACAAGATGTTTTCAATGAAATCAATATCGGTTATCAAGATTGTTGAAGTGATTATCCAATTTTCATACACATGTCAAGGAGATATTTAAATTATTTTATGAACTATTTAATATTTTCCATATTCAATGCCATATTGTCTACTTCCAGGTTTTTGCATAATTCAAGAAATATTTTTATGAGAACAGGTCATCACAAAGCAAAATTTAGAAATCACTTAGCTACTATTACAGTGATGGGGGTCAAACACCTTAAAATAAAAAATCGTGGCTCCTGAAAAACTCTCTTTTGCATACACGCTTGGTTGAAACCAAAAAAAAACATTATACATTTTTTAAGAGGGGTCAGTGTCTTACGTCTTACTAAGTTTTACATAGAAAGCTTTATTAACGAAGGTATAATAATATATCCTTATTTTCACAGAATCTACATTAATAAAATTTAGGCGTCTAAGTTTCTATCTGTCTGTCGACTGATTTTTTGTCCGGGCTAATTTCGGAAACTACTCCATTTTAATGAAACTTCTACACAAATGTGAATTATTTTTAGGAGTATATTTTGATCGATTTTCATTTCAACAAATCTTAACAGTTCACTTCTAACAACTTAACTGTGCCAACAATTTTATTTGAGGTGGGCACTAGAATAAGGAGCGCAAACTTTGAAATCTATTATTCTATTAAAATCAAATGGGAAACTATTTTATTTTAAGGTATGACGTTATTGAACCTTGGGCAGGCAGTGACGGGGGCAACCAGTATTAAATAAATTAAGATTTGTCTTATAATTGTTCCAAATCCACTGATACGTTTATTTAAGATAAATAAATTTTCTTGTACTAAATAGTAAACAAATTAGTTTGCATCTGGTACTAATAACAAAAAAAATGTTGCAAGTCTGTTAACCACAATCAAACTTTGTTTTTTTGACCAGATAAGAAAGAAAGAAATTAGACTAGGACTTGGTTCAAGTGAAAGAATGCAACGAGGAAATAGTCTTCGCATTTCCACCAAATAAAAAACAAATTAGTTTAAAATTTGGTAGAAATCAAAAAACTGTTATAGATTTGTTAAAAGGAATCAATCTTGGTATTTGTATAAAATATGAAACAAATTAAGATTAGGATTTCGTGTAAATGAAAAAGGTACCTCTCACAAATTTGCTAAAAGGAACCAAATCTTGTGTATGCAAAATACGAAATCAAATAATATTAAGGTTTGGTAAAAATAAAGAACGAACCTATTGCAGCTTTGTTAAAAATGAGCAATCTTCGAAATTGCAGCAACTACAAAGGTATTTTTTTAAATTTAATTTAAATTGGGACGAAAAGTATTATTGCTTCAGTATAATCAAATTACAATTACTCTCTTATTAATAAACATAATAAAGATGTTGCTTGTTTATTAATTTTATTTAAGATTTCTGTGACCCAGTTTGAAAATATTTAAATTTTTACTAAAGAATGTTGAGATGAAGAAAAAAAGGATATTGCAATGTGTATTGTGGTACCAAATTTTCATTTGTCTGGGCTGTTTAAAAAGTAGTTCAACTGGAAACTCAAAACCCTCGGAAGCCATAGTGATTGTTTGATAACAGCAACCGTCAGCACTCAAAAACTGTACAGTAAGTATAAGCTATTTTGTTCCATTTTATTTTGAATAACTATAGAATTTTATCTACAATATTCATTTTATCAACTTCATCTGATTATACCAACGTTAACAACAGTAAGTGTCACATCTACTGTTATCTTCAAAGTTAAAAAGTATTCTTGGAAATAACTCATGTTCTGTATATATTTGGAAATAGTGGAGCAATTTTGACAATTCGTAAGACTGTTAGTAAGCAGTATCTAACACCATGATCAAATTCTTGTGTTTAGCTGTCGTCCTGGGTGTACTATCTGAAGTACAAGGTCATGGAAGATTGCTGGAACCACCAAACAGGAGTTCTTTGTGGAGAACTGACCGAACAGCACCTACGAATTACAACGACAATGAGTTGTTTTGCGGAGGAAGACAGGTAAGCCACCGATTTTTGAAAAAATTGCTACTACAGATTAGAATTGATTGAAGTTAAAAAATTATCCAAGATTGATAATATAGAACCCAAGACATTGATCTTATTAAATAAATGTTTTTTCAAATTTAAACTTTTAATATGTTAGCCGAAGGTTTCGTCTTTAAACTCGAATTTCTCTTAATATTTTAATTTTATTTATTTATTTCTTTATTTTTCGTCGCCTATTAGTCCTGAAAGTTGGACATTTTTCTTACAACTTTGAACACCTTCAACATCACTTATTTTTTTTAAGTTTGAACTTGAAATATACATATATGTATAATTAAGTTTAAAATTGATTTCTACAATAATTTTGATTTTTCCTTAAAATATAAACTTCAAAAATCAGACAAAAGAAAAAATGAAAAAAATCATAAATTCTACATTGTTTATCATTTCTCTAGGTGCAGTGGGAAAAATTTGATGGAAAATGCGGAGTTTGTGGTGATAGGTACGACGCACCTCACCCCCAACCAAATGAGAACACTGGTTTCTATGGACAGGGAAAAGTAGTCAGAACATACAAACCTGGCAGTATTATTGATATTAACGTAAATCTAACCGCTAACCACAAAGGAAACTTCCAATACAGGTTTGTCAAAGAATAGCAATCGACAAAATAATGCAGACAGGAGTTTTCATCAAGATAATATGCTTCTTAGTTAGATTTTTCTAGAATTCATTGGTGTCCGACGCGATAATCCGACAATCTTCTGAATCATAAGAGAATTTGCAGAATTTCCAGTATTTGTTAATATCTTAATAGTCGTTTTTCATGGTAAACTATTATTGGTCGGAATCATTATGTTTAATAATTTTATCTACCATTTCTGTAACCCTGTTTAGAAATATTTCAATTTTTAATAATGAAAGTTGACAGTATACTGAAACATTTTTTTGAAATATGACTACGTGATATCTAAATTTTTAAAACGTCACCTTATGACAGCCGACAAAAAATAGGTTAGGTTATTTTACACATAATAGGGGAAAAAATGAAATGAAGAAGACTAAAACCAGACATGAAAAAAATTTTTTAAATAAATTATGAAATTATAAAAAAAAGAAAAAAAAAGGTTGTAGCATTGGACATTGATATTTCGGTCTCATCTAAGCTCTTCACCAGCAAAGCATAACAATAAAAGAAACAATAAAGGAGGAAGAGGTATTTAAAAATAATAAATTGAGAAACATAACAAATTTTTAACATGAGTATTTGTTTCATCAATAATTGTCGGTGGTAATATATTCAAAATAAAATCATAAAAAATATAAATAAGGTTGTAGTATAGAATATCGATTTTTTGCTGTCATTTAAGCTCTCTAGCAATGCACAACAAAGAAAGGGAAAAATAAACGAGAAAGAAATACTTAAAAATAGTAAATTAAAATACGTAACAAATTTTAACACAAATATATGTTTTATCAATAATTTACGGTGGCAAAATATTTAAATTTTTACCACAAGCTTAAACTCGAAAATTTTTTGGTAAATTCCAATTTTCTCTCGAAATAGTTAGACTCAAAATATTTGCTTTCTATTCAAAAGTTCGATTTCAAATTCTTTTCTAATTTTTTCTAAAGAGAAATCTAATTATTTTTTTTCCTTAAACCTGAAAACGAAAAATTTAAAATGTTGACAAAAAGGTCAAAATTTTATTACTTTATGTCGACCTTTTTATCAAAATTTTAAGTTTTTCAATTTCGGATTTTAGGAAGAAAAAAATAGTTCTGCAATTTTATTTTAAAAGTTTTTATTTCGAGAAAAAATTGAGGGTTTCTAAAAATAATTTGAAAATTTTAAGTTGAAATATGGCAAAAGTTAAAATTTCAAGATCTAATTTTAAATTCTAAACGACTTAAAATTTAGACCTTTAAAGGTAATTAAGAATTTATAGATTTTGAAACTTTTGTTCCTCTGCTCAAACTCTTGTCCTTAAAGTGAACATTTTATAGAACTTGAGTTTGTCTAACAATAAATAATTTTTCCATTTTTTGCAATGTCGTGGCTAAAACTAGAAACTTTTTACTTTTATCTCGAAAATTTAGTCCTCAATATTGAAATTTTAATTCGAACTAGTAGTTTAAAAGTTGAAGTTATGTTTTTCTTAATTTATGTTCCAATTAATTTTTTTTTAGTGGAACGGGCTGGTCCTTGGTTATATTCAAAAATTGAAATACAAACCTTGTCCCCTAAAACCAAGAAATATTAAAAAACACAACAAAAAGATTTAAAAACACAGCATAGGTTGCTCTAACGCGTTTCCAAGCTATTATCTTCAGATAGTATCTCTCTGATCTATTGAAACGTGTTAGAGCAACTTCTGTTGTGTTTTTTAATCTTTCCTGATTTCAGGGGACAAGATTTGTACTTTAATTTTCCAAGTACTTAGTTCAACCTAGAAAATTAAATTTTAATTCCGAATCTACCACAGTCCAAACTCTTTCGAAATGAAAAGCGGCACATTTTTATTTCCTCTTGTATTTCCTTTTTGCCTTTCTTCCTAAAGAAGGTTGCTAGATAACGGGTGAAAGAGCAAGGTAGCTCTTTGACACACGGTATAATCCCCTTTCACATTACTGTATGTAAGCTGCTCTATCATATGTAGTCTTGCAAATGAGTGTCTAAAGAAGGCTAACTTTTTTCAGTATTTGCAAGCTAGTAGATCCAACCAAACCTGAAAGCGGGGAGGATTGCTTCGTACCAATCACGCTGGGTGATGGTAGAAAACAATATGACGTTCACGCTGGTGAAAAGGATATCAACCACACCGTAAAATTGCCTGATGACTTAACCTGTGATAGATGTGTTTTACGTTGGCAATACACTGCAGGTAATCGATATTTTTCACCTACATTTCGTATTGAAATGTTTACCTTCCTGAGAAGAGATGATTGTTTTTCATTTGTTTTTAACATGTAATATGATAACCCATTTCGAACGTTTCATCTAGTTACGTACTAGATCTTTCTAGGGTTAAATAAGAGTGGAAGTTTATTGATAAAATGTGCTCATTTGCCTTCAGTTCTTAATTTGCCCTGTATAGAGATGCAAGCTTATTCCGAATATACTTTCCATTTTTAGATATTAGGTTGATATTATTATTATTGTTATTACTATATATCATGTGTAGCTTTAATACATTATTAGGTGCAGCCTTAATGCCATGATTTCAAGATCCATCTTTGTATATTTATGCAGAGGTAGTGGTTCTTTTGTTAAAATCCTTAAACTGATTAGCAATTTGAAGTATAGAAGTGTAAAAATTGACATAGGATATTCAAACTTTGTTTATATAAAGAGACATGCTCCTATATAAAATAATGCACACTTAATACTTTGGCATTTAGGTAGACAATGATCCTGAACGCCTCATCAAAAAAGTACTTCCACGTTGAAGTTTATGGAGATGGAAGTTTATATATGTAAAATTTTACACATAACACTTTTGTAATTAAATGCTTAAAGAGAGCTGACCGTGGACGTCCGATATTTGCTCCTCCAAACTAATATTGAGATAGGACTTATCATTTACACCCATCAACTCCAATTTCTCATTTTTTAGGTAACACATGGGGTGACTGTGGAAACGGAACTTTTGCCAATGGATGTGGGCCCCAAGAAACCTTCAGAAACTGCGCTGATGTGTCTATTCTTTCATAGGGTGTATTGTGTTTATTTTTAGCATACATGTAAAAAATGTAAATACATTTAAGGAATCTATTTTTGTAAAGTTTTGTTAACAATTTATTATCAAATTAGAATATGACAAATAAAGACTACATGTTAATTTTGGGTGACGAACTTAATGTGTGAAAGATGCTTTTAGTAAGAGTTGTATACTTAGTTGGGTGAAGAGGGAAAATCAATTTGTTGCTTGGGGCAGTCTATAAGAGATTGTTAATCCTTAACAAAAGGAAACTGAAAATCTAGATTTGGCGAAGAATAAAAAGCTAATAAAAAAAGAATAAAATTAGCACAACTTCGCAAAGAAGATACAAAGAATATTTGAATCTCAATCTCTACTCTTTTGAGGCTAATCGATTAAATTCGTAGAGGAGACTGGGGTATTCTGGACCACGGGGAATTGCGGACCAGCTCATATTTTTTTCTCTAGTACTGGTTGATAGCTACAAATAACTGTCGTCAGCTAGCCTCATGTTAGGCTCATTTTCCCTTTAGTAATCGACTTGTGTACAAGAACCGTTACCTCGCTTCGATGCCAAATATAAATGAGACACCTTGAATTTTTTTTTTCACTTTAGAGTTTGCTCTAATTTGACCACATTTTTTGAGAACCAACTTAGGTAAATATCTTCATAATATTCGTGAAACCTTAGCTCTTCGATAGGAACATGAAATTTTGCATGAAATTTGTTCTTTGTTACTCATATGCTGCCATATTGTAAAAAATGACCTTCGGGGAATTACATACCACTTTTGTGGTGGAATTATGGATCACCAAATTGTTTACATTTCACAAGCTAATTTCGTGTATTTGATGCATGTAAGTGATTATTTGTGCAAATTTTCAGCACATCATTATTTTTCGGCAATTTCTAATAGTTTTTTGGGACACAATAATAATTTTGTTTCGAACTGATTTTCTTTGCCATTTCCCACTCCTCTTTACTTTGTTTCTCTTTCATAATAAATTTTCTGCTATTCTGAATCAAAAACAGGAAGTTTTTTACCACATTTTTCAATTTTTAATTGATTTACAAAGGGGTCCCTAATTCCCCTACATTTTTCAAAATCTCAAAAATATAATTTTTGCGCCACCTGATATAAGTTGTATAATTTAATACAATTTAACCAAACTGATGCGATCCAAAGAAAGGTAATTAGTTATACTACAAATTCAAGCTTTGAAATTTTCAGAACAAAATATTTTTTCGCCAGTTATTTGCCAACATAAAAAGGTGGTCCACAATACCCCAGTCTTCCATACATTTGATAATGCCAGTTCTGATGACGAAATACCTCTCGCGTTATTGCTACCAACGATTCATGAGGTAAGGGAGCGAACGCTTCTTTAGATATGTCAATTAAATGTTCTCTAATGGGATAATGGAATCTGCTATAGCTGAAAATATTTACGATCAATAACCACGCACTGGTTTTAATTTTCTCTGGCCATCAACAGTACTATACCATCACTGTAAACAGTTTCAATTTCTAACAATTAATCAATCACTTGAGTATTTGGAAAATAATTCAAAAAAGTCAAAATTAAAAAAAAATGATTTTCCAAAAAAAGTCAATATTTTTAAAAGGTTTGTTTTTCAGAAGTAGCGATTCTCAAGAAAGTCAAAATTAAAAAATTTTAATTATTGCAAACATCTAATTTTAAAAGTGTTGAGCTTAAAAAGATGAAATGTTTCAAAAAAAATCGATTTTCTAAATATAAACTTTTAAAAACAGTTACATTTTTCAAAAACGTGCATACTTCAAAACTCGTCTAAATTTTGTGAAAAGGTAAAATAAAAAAAAAGGACTTTATTTTGAAAAAAACAATCAACGTTTTCAAAAAAAGTCAAACTCAAAAATCTCCATTTTGAACAAGTTGAAATAAAAATTATTTTCGTTTAATTTGCAATAAAAAAAATCGATTATCCTCAGAACTGAAAAAAAAAATAAAATATTTTTTATGTTGAAGACAAACTTAAAAAAAGTTGAAATTTGGAAAAAGTCGAAATATTCAATTATCGATATTGAAAAAAAATCGGAATATTTGAAAGGTACCAAAATGTTAACAGGCAGGGATTCTTAAAAAAAGACGTGATTTTCACAAAAATTCGACATTTTGAACACAGTTCAGATAAAAGTCAGAGTTTTCGGGCGTTGTAATTAAAAAAACCCATATTTTGGAAAAAGTAGAAATTTTCAAAAAATACAAATTTATTCAGGCCAAAATTTCTAACAAATCTATTTTTTTTTAAATTCCAAAATTGTAAAATAACCAAAATATGTCAAGTTTTAAAAGAAATATTTTTAAGAAATCAAAAGTTTAAAATGGTTAAAATTTTGAAAGAACTTAAAATTCTCAAAAAATTTAAAATTAGAAAAGTCATTCTTTTGGAGAAAGTTCAAAATTTAAAAGTAAGAAAAAAGTTTAAAACATGATTTAAATTTAAAAAATCTTCCCATTTAAATTTTTAAATGAAAATATTTTGTTTAGAAGTTGAAATTTAAAAAAATCGACGTTTTTAATTCAAAACCTAAAAAAAGTATTATCTTACTAGAAGTGGAATTTAAATAAAAATTGGAATTTTGACAGAAATAAAAATATTAAACATTTTTAAAATTTGAAAGTTTAAAAATGGGTCCAGATTCAAAAATGAACGAAAATTTCCAGGAGTGGAAATTAAAATTAAATGTATATTTTGATTTTTTTGGTGAAACGGATTTTTTTGTTAAAGTAGGGCAAAATGCTTTACGCACATCTGGGAAGATAACCCAGATAGTGTCGGACTTCCGCTCAAACTACGGGTACCGACTAAAAACCCCTACTTCTTCGGGCCGGGCCCTTGGCCCCCAATCCCTCCGTCGGAACAGAACAATAGTGCTGGAGCACTATTGTAAGCTGTTTTGCCTGAAACATAAGAAAGAAACAAAACAAAAATTTCCGAAATGGAAGTCGTAGCCTAGAGGACTATCCTTGGTCTCCTAATCCTGGTTGCGACGTTTGGATCGTAATCCACTGCCTGTCGAACTAGTTCGTTGGGATGCGTTTCCGCTCTCACCATCGCTCTGGAATTAATTTCCCTAAGAAAATCTCTTAGTAGTAGTTCAGCTTCCTTGTGGAGTTGATTGTTTCTCACAAACCATGGAGCGTCCACGGCTTGTCTTAAAAAGACGTTCCGGAACACCTGGAGTTTCTTCATCTGATTATTCGTCGCCTATGATCAAGCTACAGATGCGTAGGTCATCGCTGGTCTTATGATTGATTTGTATAGTAACACTTTAAGTCCAATGGACAGGTTACTGTTTCTAATGATCATCGCTTGCAGCAGTCCCTTCAGCATTTTGGCTTTGGGCATGGCATAATCAATGTGTGCCTGGAATGTAAGTTTTTATCAAGAATTGCACCTAGATACTTTGCCTAAAGTCTCCAGTCGACGTTTTGCCCATGAACATTTACATGTCCATATGGTTGGAGTCTTCTTCGGATGAAAAAGACTGCTTGGGTCTTGTCTGCGTTGACTTGGATTCTCCATTGACTGAAGTAATCTAGTATACTATCTGTTGCCTCCTGAAGTCGTCTGGTGACCAACTCTGAACTGTAAGAGTACGCCACCAAAGCTGTGTCGTCTGCATAAGTTGCCAATAAGGTGTGGTCGATTATTGGATTGGTTCTTAGGATGTCTGCTCTGAACAGAGAATACAGCAGAGGTGACATGACAGAGCCTTGAGGCACCCCATACTGTAGCCTAAACTGGTTTAATAGTTTCCGTCCCGTCTTTACCCTGAATAAGCGCTGGTCCAGGAACGAGCTTACCATTTGAACCATTGTTGGAGCTAATTCAAACTAGTGCATCTTGTAGACTAGTCTTTGGTGCCAAACTGTGTCAAATGCCTTGGAGATATCGAAGAAAACAGCTTTAACTGCCTGGTTCCAGTTCATGCGTTGAATAATTGTTTTAACTACTCTCAGCATCTGGTCTGAGGTAAAGTGCATAGGTTGGACCCCAAATTGTTTCTTAGGAATGGTGTCGCGATCGCTGATGATATTCTGCAGACGCTTCCTCAAAATCCTTTTCGCCACCTTACCCAAGTTGGATAAGAGGCCGATTGGTTTGTCATTTTGGGAAAATTTACCATCCTTACCTGGCTAAGGAATGACAATAACGTTTGCAGTCTTCCATCTTGTGGGGAAATACCGGTACTGAAACATGGAATTGACTATTGCTCCAAAATATTTGATAGCTTGGTCCAGAAGAGACTTCAGAGCTTGGTTTGGAATTCCGTCTGGACCTGGAGACTTTTTGATCTTTAACTTGCGCAGAAAGCTTTGGATTTCCTAATCGGTAGTCGGTTGAATAAAGATGTCTTCTTCTGGCACTTGCTCTCTTCCTGGCACGATTTTTTCTTCTAATCAGCTCCACCAAGTGATTTGGCAGTGATTCCCTTTCTTCTATACGCCGGAAAGTTTTGGTCGCTGCCAGAATTAAATCTGTTATGGTGATTTCCAGTCTTCCCACCGCTGTGTTGATGTCATCGTTTGTATTGATCTCTTCAGGCTCTTCCAGGTTTGCTGCCAGATACTCCCTGAACTGTGTCCAGTTTGTTTTCTTGCAGGTTTCTGGAGGCTTGGGTCCACGATCATCTCCGATGGTCATCATCACTGGATTGTGGTCTGAGCTGAACTCACTAACTGATGTTAACTCAACAGTGTATCGAACATCCTTCATCAGTGCAACGTCCAGGACATCTGGTGGCGTGATGATGATGGGTTGGTTCTTCTGGAGCCATTACATCGACTCCGTTCTGTGCTGTGAACCTTTGAAGTGTGCTCCCGTTTTTGTTGTTGACTCTGCTGCCCCAATCGACGTTTTTGGCATTAAGGTCTCCGGCTACAATAACATTGTGGCTACAATAACATTGTTATTGTTTATTTCGAAGATGCGTGCCAAATCTGCCTCTGTGAGGACGTTGGTTATGGAGTAACAAGACACCAGCGTCAGAGGTCCCTGCGCCATTTGAATTGTTACCCCAATTCCTTCCAGCTTTTACAACTCCGGGGTGCCTGCAGCAAAATGCGTTAGCTTTCTACTTACGTAAATAGCTGTGCCTCCTCCTGGGCTAGTTGGTCTGTCTCTGCGGTGAAGAACATATCCTCGGATTTTTGGATCCTTAGATCTGAACGTCATCCTGGTTTCGCTCAGCATCAGTACGTTCAAGTCGTTTTCCTTTGCGAAGACTTCGAGTTCGTTCCTGTTGCCTTGGAGTCCGTTGCAGTTCCAGAAAACGGCCTTGAGATGCTGTCGACGAGCAGGGTTTCCTTCGTTTACTCTTCTTTCTTGGCGTCTCTCCATTAACGTTTTAGGCTGAGAATCTTTGGAAGCATCATCATTATGGAGACAATGGCTTCTTGGCTGTTTCCAGCTTCGGAGGCTGCTCTCACCAAGTCCAGTACAACTTGATTAGTTTCCTCCGAAAAATTTTTCTGGGTTTTGGCCTTTTTGGAGTTTCCTGCAAGAACTGAAGCGTAGGATTTTGTGTTTCCACTTACCCTAGCACTGGGAGCTTCTGGTTTCGGCGAAACCTTCGTAGTTGCAGTTGTCGTCTTGGCTGTCGTAGGCTTTTTCTTTGAATTTGACGTTTTACTCTTGGGTTGTTCCTGAGCTTTCTTTGGTGTCGACTGTTGCTTTCTCGGCTGTCGGAAAGCGGGGCAACCTCTGTAGCAGGCTACATGTTCTCCCTCGCAGTTGGCACATTTCTTGGGCTTGTCCTTGGGACGCTTGCAGTCTTTGCTAAGGTGCTTTCCAGCACACTTAACGCAAACTGCTTCAGCATGGCAATTCCTCTGTCCATGATTAAACCTCTGGCACCTGTGGCATTGCCTTACCTGTTTGCTCGGTCTTGGAACTTCCACTTGAGTGTCCAGACCCATCAACTTCTCAAGTTTCAAGATCTCCTCTTCACCGTGCTGAAGCTCCACAAACATCATATTGTGAAGCTTCTTTGTGAATGAATTTCTCATCCTTTTGACATTGATGGGTCTGAACCCATCTTCTTCAAGAGCGGTCTTGAAATCTTCCTCGGAAATGTCCCTTGGAATTCCTCGTACCACTGCCTTGACGCTCCTTTCCTCCGGAAGAGCAAATGAGTGATATTGAACTTTCTCCTTCTCTAGCAACCTTGTCAGGTCTCTAAAGTCGGTCACTGTAGCAGGTTGCACTCGCACTCCTTCGAAGACGCACTTGGCCTTTGTATAACCAATTTTTCTGGAACACCTAATAGCATTTATATGTTTCCACTTACCTGCATTCCTTTGTGCCTTAGCAATTTTTGTTGTTTTTTTAATCTTTCTTGATTTCAGGGGACAAGATTTGTATTTCAATTTTTAAAAGTAAAAAAAAAAATTATTTTGATAAAGACGAAAGTTTTAAAAAGAAAAATAAGTTCAAATTGAAGAAAAGCGCCTCTTTTAATTCACAACCTATTTTTTTACTACACATCGAACTTAAAAAAGTTAGAACTTTGAAAAAAGTTGAAACATTTAAATTGTGAAGATTATCAAACAGGCAAAATATTCAAAAGTGATCAAATTGAAATAAAAGATAAATTCTTTAGAAAAGACGTAATTTTCACCTAAATTCTAAATTACAAAAATAAGTCAAAATTCAGAAAAAAATCAGAATTTTCAGCAGTGCAAAAAAACCTTAATTTCGAAAAAAGTCGAAATTTTCAAAAAATATAAATATTTTAGGGCCTAGATTTACAAAAATATGTTTTTAAAATCCATAAATTTAAAAATAATCAAAATATTCAAAAAATATCGATATTTACATAAAAATAAATACTTTACCAAATGAAAATTTTAAAATGGGCAAAATTTTGAAAAATTTAAAACTTCCCAAAAATTAAAATTAAAAGGTCAACATTTTGAAAACGCCAAAATTTAAAATAGAGCGAACGATTGAAAAAAAAATATTTTCAGTTTTCAAAAACTTAAAGATTAAAAAAATCACCAGATTCAAATAGTCGAAGTTAAAAAAAAAATATTTTTTCTTAAAAGTTAAGATTACAAAAATATGGATTTTCTTATTTCAAAACTAATAAAATCAAACATTAGGAAAAGATGAAATTTTTAAAGAAGTCAAAATGTTCAAATCGTAAAGATTTTAAGAAAAAGTTGAAGTATTCGAAAGGGAACAAAATGTTGAAATCGATAAATTTTTCGAAAAACCTAAGATCTTTCACATATATTCAAAATTATAAAATAAAGTCGAAAATATTTTTTACGATTCGTATTACAAAAAAAATTTAAACCACTGAAAAAGGTCGTACTTTCTAAAAAAATCGATTTTTCTGAGGGCCAAAATTTTTAAAAATCTATTTTTCTTAAATTCTAAATTTTGAAATTATTGCAAATGGTCATCATCAAATAAAAAAAGCAAGTATATATAAAAGGTTTCAAAGCTTTCAAAGACCGTGTCAAAGAACTACTAAAAGTGTTCGACGTTTCGCCCACCATCGTAGGGGCTTCTTTTGGAACAAAGAAAGAAAAATAGATGAAATGAGGGACTATGCAAAAAAGAAAAATAAAAATAAAAGGCCAATTTCAAAGCATCAGAGCACGGTAACTCAGTATGTCCACCATACCAGAGGCGAAACTCTTCTGAATTGAAGAGTGTGTTC
Organism: Dastarcus helophoroides; assembly: GCA_028583605.1. Taxonomy (NCBI): domain Eukaryota; kingdom Metazoa; phylum Arthropoda; class Insecta; order Coleoptera; family Bothrideridae; genus Dastarcus; species Dastarcus helophoroides. The sequence continues at coordinate 5,475,877 of CM053337.1, read as the reverse complement.
TTTGACACGGTCCAATCCCGGAAGAAGTATATCAAGCTTTCAAAGAGTTCAAATTTTGAAAAAAATAAAATTTCTCTAACCAATTGAAACTAAAAAAAATCTTAATTTTTAAACGAGTCAAAACTAGTAATTATCGAATTTTCTTAAAAATTTAAAAATTGAAATACAGAACTTGTCCCCTGAAACCAAGAAAGATTAAAAAACACAACAAAGGTTGCTATAACGCGTTTCGCAACCTTTGTTGTGTTTTTTAATCTTTCTTGGTTTCAGGGGACAAGTTCTGTATTTCAATTTTTGAAGATAACCAATGACCAGTCCGTTCCATCAAACATATAAATTTAACTTTACCATTAAAATTTAACAAATTAAAGTAAAAGAAGTCCAAATTTCCAAAACATTTATATTTTTACGAAGATAGAGAGAAACAAAATTATTGGTTTTAAAGTGAAAAATTTCAAAATTGGCAAATTCTTTAAAAATACTAGGGACTTCGAAGAAATGTTACAATTTAAAACAAATGAAAATCTTCGAAAAATATCGAAGATAAAAATCATCATTCTAAAAAATTTTTAAAAAAAAAAACAAATTTATTTAGAAGTTAAATTAAAAAAAAATAATTTAACACATTAAAATCTAAAAAAAATATTTTTTTCTGGTAAAGTTGAAGCTGAAAAACAATGAAGTTTTTAAAGAAGCCGTAATATTTAAAAATGTCAGGCTTTTCAAAAAAGTCGAAATATTTAAAAAGGATTAAACACCTTAAAAAGGAGTTTAAGTTACAAGAAATATCAAAAATTTGACATGACCTATTTTTAAAATAAAGCAAAATCTTCAGAAAATTTAAATTTCCAGAGGTCAAATTTTAAAAAAATAATTTTTAAAAAAGTTGAAATTTTCAATCGAAATTGATGTTTTAAAAGTTAAAATGTACGACGTTATTTAGATCACGCAAGGAAAATTGCCATCGATCGCTAATATTTTACAGAAAAATCAAGTTTTTCAACAAAAAAAACATTTTTGAGAATTGCGTTATATTAATAATACAAGTCATTGTTACTCAAATCATTTTTATCGATTTTAATATTATCGGAAACTCTGTAACTAGAATTGATCAGAAAAAACAACTTTATCGCCAAAACATTACGTATATTATGTATTTTATCAAAAAACAAGATCTTTTGATTCTTCACAAGTACCCAAAAAATTCCAAATACTTCACCTTCGTATATAAAAGAGAAGAAAAATTCGCATCTCTACAATTAACAAACTGCATCTCCGAAGCAGTTAGGATGTTCAAATATTTGTGCTTAGCTCTGCTCCTTGGAGTAACCTCCGAAGTCTACGGACACGGAAAGATGCTCGAGCCTCCAAACAGGAGCTCCTTGTGGCGATTTGACCATACTTCTCCTGCGAACTACAACGACAATGAAGTATTCTGCGGTGGCAGAACCGTAAGTAAGCAATTGTGCTTCTAGTGAATATTTTGTTAATTGTCTTGCGTAGGTCCAATGGAATCAGTTTGATGGAAAATGCGGTGTTTGCGGAGATGTCTACAATGCTCCGCATCCTCAGCCTAACGAGAACACTGGAAAATATGGACAAGGGAAGGTAGTTCGCAGCTACAAGGCCGGCAGCATCATCGACATCGGAATTGATTTGAGCGCAAACCACAAAGGAAACTTTAAGTATAGGTAAGTTTTAATTGTTCATTAATAATTTCATGAAATTAATAACTTGATAAAAATTTAAAAACATAATCATTGAAGCTTTAAGTCGTTGTTTAAGTTGTTAATGTAATCATTTTTTTTATTTAAGTCTTCCAGAGGCTTAAATTTTGAGCACTGTCTTAAAATATGATTTAATTCGTAATTTAATGTTACTTTCAGCATATTAATTTATTTCTTTTATTCGTACAACACTATTTAACAATTATTCCAACAAAATTAACTACGAAAAATCTATAATGTCTAGAAAAATTTTAATTTACTTTCGAGAAAGATTGTGGAACTTTTCTAATTTATTTTTGATGATTTGTGTTAAATGGAGTATACTATGTGGTCCAATTCAACGAAGGAAGGGTTAAAAATAACAATTATTAGTTCATTACCAATGACAATATGAACTGTCACTTTTGTGAAAGAAAAATAAATATTGGATTATTTTTACGGCAACTTTCAGGCCTATAATGTGCCAAAAATAGATCTATTATATCCAAAATCGATTAAGACATACAAATTTGTAAAGCATTATTTCATTGCCAACTATGAAACTTGAAATACAAGTCTTGACTCCTGAAACCAAGAAAGATTAAAAAAAGCACAACAAAGGTTGCTCTAACGTGTTTTGGTAGCCTAGCTATCATTTTCAAAGAGATAACAGGGAGATAGCTTGGCTATCGAAACGACTTAGAGGAATCTTTGTTGAGTCTTTTTTTTTGTTTCATGGGACAAGATTTGTATTTCAATTTTGAGGATAACCAAGGACCAGTCCCTTCCACCAGAAAAAAAGTATGAAACGTTTACCTTATTTTAAAATATTTTATCATTTATATAGTAATTTAGCTACGTAAATATCGATAAATATTTTGTGACAAAACTTTCGAGTCATACGTTATATAAATCTTAATTTTTAACTCTAAATATATAGATATTCCAACCCAAAAACAAATTTGATTTCTTTGAAGTTTTTATTGGTCAGATATTGACTGAATGTATCTGTTACACAATTGGCATTTTTATTATATCCTTGGAAATAAACACTGTCTTTCCTCAGTTGAATTTCCCACCTATTATACGTTTATATGAGACGAGAGAGTTATATTAAAGTATCATGTTCTCTTCTCCAGCATTTGCAAGTTGACCAACCCCAATGCCCCAGAAAGTGGTGAAGATTGCTTCGTGCCTATTACTCTTGGAGATGGTAGTGCCCAATACAATGTGAAGCCTGGTGAAAAAGATATCAAACACACTGTTAAGTTGCCCGATGGTTTGATTTGTGACAGATGTGTTTTGCGTTGGCAATACACAGCAGGTAAATGTTTGTTCTATAATTTTTCGAATTCAATGTTTACTGAGATATCTAATGAACATTTTTTTTCCAGGAAACAACCCAGGAAAACAACAGGAAACTTTCAGAAATTGCGCCGATATTGCCATTGTAGCATAAGTGATTAATATATGTTTTACTTATTTTAATTCATGTTTCATTTATTTATTTACCTTTTTAAAAATGTTGCTCATTTATGTGAATTGTGAGCTTTAAAAAATCAACAGGTATGTGAATTACAAATAATATTTAAAGTAATATTATTTATTCACACTTCTTACTAATGGTGCTAGTGACTGCGATGATTTGATAATTTCCTGATAAATTTTATTTTGGTAGTAATAAGTAATTACAGTGGTGCCTCGTATAACGAACGCCTCGCACAGCGAACGCTGCACACAACGAACTTCCTTTTCGTTCATTTCACGATTCATACAACGAACTTCGCTTTACACAACGAACTTCTCTTCACACAACGAAGTCGCCCACTTCACACGATCACTGCCGATTAATTGCATCCTCCCGCGCAGGCCTCGTTAGACTCGTTAGTCACTGCGTAGTACGCTTAACTTACGCACGTATCGCAGCAATCGTTCTTCATTACGAATTAAATCGCACACGTATCACGGCAGTCGTCCTTTTAAGATAAACTCAACATTTTTTTTATATGATGGGTTCTAAAAAAAGCAGGAAGGTGATTTCTCTTGAAATGAAACAGGAAATAATTAGAAGGAGTGAATGTGGGGTAAAACAGTGTGACCTCGTCAAAGAGTTTGGCCTCAACAAGACCACCATTTTCACCATTTTGACAAACAAGGATGCAATAAAATCAGCCAAAGTAGCCAAAGGAGTATCAAAACTATTTAATGAAAAACATAGATCTTCAATCCACGAGGAAATGGAGAGGCTATTAGCGATTTGGATTAAGGACAGGCAGGTGAAAGGTGACGTAACAACCCAAGATATTATCTGTCACAAGGCCAAGATAATTTATGAAGATCTAAAGAAAAACATCCCTGGAAGTAGCAGCAATCAAGATAATAAAGAAGATTTCAAAGCCAGCAGGGGGTGGTTTTTTAGATTTAAGAAAAGGTATGGAATCCACAGCGTTAATATGCATGGTGAGGCTGGTAGTGCTGATAAAAAAGAAGCAGAAAAGTTCTCTATTAATTTTCAAAAATTTATTATGGATGAAGGATACTGCCCACAACAAGTGTTCAATGCCGATGAAACGGGTCTTTTCTGGAAAAGAATGCCGAGCAGAACCTTCATTACAAAAGAAGAGAAGAAATTGCCAGGAAACAAAGCCATGAAGGACAGACTTACCCTTATGATTTCGTCTAATGCCAGCGGAGACCTCAAGATCAAACCTCTATTGGTTTATCACTCTGAAAATCCAAGAATTTTTAAGAAAAATAACGTTATTAAGTCCAAATTGCCCGCCCATTGGAAGTCCAATCAAAAAGCCTGGGTGACCCAAGTTATCTTCAACGAATGGATTCTGGAAACCTTTGCTCCTGCCGTGAAGAAATTCTTGTTGGAAAAAGAACTGCCGCTCAAAGCCCTTCTGATACTTGACAATGCCCCTTCTCACCCAAAAGACCTAGAAGAAATATTGCAGGAAAATTATCCTTTTATCAAGGTGCAGTATTTGCCACCAAACACCACATCCATTCTCCAGCCAATGGATCAGCAAGTTATTGCGAACTTTAAAAAACTCTACACTAGAGCCCTCTTTAATAAGGTGTTTGAAGAATGCGAGTTTGGTGGAGACAATATGACTATCCGAATGTTTTGGAAGGAGAAATTTGATATCCTTTTGGCAATACGACTTATACAGAAGGCCTGGGAAGAAGTGTCACAAAGGACCCTCATTTCTGCTTGGAAGATGCTTGTGCCTTCGTGGATTCAGGAAGAAGCAGTAGTTGATGACACAGAAGTGGTGAAGGACATCATCACAGTGGCCCAAAGGTTGGAATTAGAGGTAGAGGAAGAGGATGTAGAGGAGCTTATTGAGGAACACAAAGAAGAGCTGACAACTGAAGAGCTCCAAACACTTCTGGCCCAACAACAGGACAATGCTCAAAGGGAAGCGTCATCTGATAACGAGGAGCAACAATCAAACAATCAACCAATTCCAACTGCTGACATCAAGAACATCCTGGTCAAATGGAAAGCAGTTCAGGAGTTTACCAATGCCCACTATCCGGATTCCGCTGAAGCAAACAGGATCAACGACCTGTACTCCGATACTCTTGTCCGTTATTTCCGGCAGATGTTGAAGAAAAGAGAGAAACAAACGACTTTGGACAGGTTTTTCACTGCACCATCGGCCAAAAAGCGGAAAATGGATGAAGATGTGCAAGATTCGATTATTTCTTAAAATTAAAAAATGTGTGTTTTTTTCATTATGTTTTTAGATGTATCTAAATAAAAATAATAACAAAAAATTTATCTTTTTTTTATGTCATCTTACCATATTTTATGCTACAGAACGAATTATTTTTTTTAACATGTATTGTTATGGGAAAACGCGTTTCACATAACGAACTTTTCGCATAACGAACTTGCTCCTGGAACGAATTAAGTTCGTTGTGTGAGGCACCACTGTACAAGAGACTGGATTTAAGGTTCAATAAAATAAGGGTAAAAGGTAAACAAAACGTTAAACTAGGCAAAAACGAATAGCTAAAAAAGGCCTTAAAAAGGCAAAACTCTCCAAAAAAGGCACTAAAATATCAAAATTACAATTAACAAAGAAAGGCAGGCCCATAAAACAAAAGAAGTCTAAAATTTATAAGAAAAACAACTCAAAATAAAATGACAATATTGAAAGTGCAAACTTTCAATGTGAAATATTTAAAAGTTTTTAAAAAAATTTAAAAAGTCGAAATTTTAGAAAAACACATAACACCAAACGTTCAAACAAAGAAAAAACTTTTAAGTTCTTAAACAAACAACTAGAAAAAAAGTAAAAATTGAAATCAAATTTTTAGCAAGAAAGGTAGAGAGTTTATATTCAAATACAAATTTTCCTGAACTTTCGAGTTTACATCAAAATTAGTTACAAAATTGAAACTAAAAGTTATAAAAGGAAAGTCGTTATTTAAAGAAAATGAAAAATGTATAACTCCTTAAACTGAAAATTTCGAAACAATATCAAAATTTCGGAATTATGATCAACATTTCAAAATAAAATTAAAATCCCGGCGTCTTTGGGGTTTAAAATAATAGTTTTAAAAAAATTGAATTTGGTATTGTGGTGAGTCAAGTTCTACTAAACTGTTCTATTTCCTCGTTTGTTTTATTTAATTGAATTTTATTCAATTTTTCTTGGAAATATTAAATCTACAAATATTGTACTATATAAAATTCTTTGTAACATAACGTTTTGCGTGAGAAACAGATTTGTTAGCGTTCACAAATTAGATAAGGGTTATTTGTTAGGCCTGGTTTGTTTCAAGTTTAATTACCTAAACTGAGTAAAATAACATGTTAGTTTTGAAGGACCGCTAAAAAGTAGAGTAATAAATAAGGATAAAGTGCCTATAACGGAGACCGTAGCAAATATCTCGGCAAGACCATGTGGTGGTATACTGGAGAAATTTGACGTTCAAAAAACGCCCTTATAAACACGTACAATTGTAAGTTATTTAAATTTCAATTATCGAAGTAAAACGTGCAAGATAAAGGGACGACATTATTCAAAAGGGGTTTGCAGTTTGATATGCACTTTAAGAATCCTTTTCAAAATGTATTTAAGGGTTAATTTGAATTAGAAATATTTAAATTAGTAGAAATTCTGCATTCTCATGCCCTCTAGCGAGGTGCAGAGGATATCTTTCGGTTCCCAGAAATTAAGGGTAGGGGGACGTGAAGATAAAAGACAAAAAAGACCAACTTTAAGATAGTCAAGAACTAAACTTCGATGAAATTAGTTTAAAAATTATGGTCAACTTCCGAACTTATAAAAACGCGTACGGAATACGGGAGTTAAATAAAAATTACTTCTGTTTGTGCTAATTAACGTGAATGAACACAAAAAAAAACAATTTCTGTTCAACGTGAAGTTCTGGTGCCACTTATGAGATGTTTGCTACGGGATAAATAGGCAAGTAAATTTTAAATTGTCCGATGATTTTATTTGATGATTTTTTGCTCTTATATGATTTAATTAACTTTTCCTAAAATTTGAGAAATACTTGTTCCTAATTTTGATCAATATGGGGTTGGGGGGCGTACACAAAAAAAAAGAGAAAGGAATTTAAAATTCCGCAACAACAGAATGAATGATAAAGTCGTTGTTAGAAAATAATTATAGGGCCAAGAACCCTACCGCTGACTGGTGCAACTACCAATCTCAGTTTCCAAAAAAGGAAACAAAAATAAAACAAAATAAAAATACAAAGACAAGAAAACGAAAGGGAAATAAAGCGCATTCGCTTCATACAAACATTTTCATTTCCTTAAGGTCGATGTTAGTGTTCTGCTGTTGGAAGCTGAGTTTCCAGGGGTTCCAAAATAATTTATACCCATCACCACAAAGGTCCGGTAACTGACAGCAGACACATATATTTGGGTTTTACTGATGATGTTCTGCAAGTTCTAGAAACGTGGGCATCGTACACCTTAACATCCTAGAAGCCACCATGAGCTCTTACCTAGTTCTTGTTTTGGTGTCTTCACCTAGTGCTACCGCATTCGCAGATTGTCCTTCGTAGGTTGCTTGAATCCCAAATATATAGGACAAGACAACCTGGCCCAAAGAGAGCCTTATAGATCTGTTGACAAATGGGGAGTACTAACGTAGGTGAACGAGTAGTATCAGCATCAGCTCTCGTTAGGGAAATGTCTTGATGAAAGAAATGAGAACTTCTTGCCAGTTTCTAATTTTAATTTAAATGTTTTTTTTTGGGCTAAGTCAAGCCACTTTCTAAGCCAGAAAAACGTCCCTTCTATTAGACTAGTAGCCGTAGAAGTAGATGTAGTGTTTGGAAGGGAAAATTCTGCTCAGAAAGTTTCTACGAAATCTGAACAATATTTCTAGTCTATTTTATGACACTGGTTTGAGTTCGAGTGATTGAGTTTGGTATGAGAAAAACAGAAAAACAAACAAAGGAACAAGTTAACAAAGGAAAGAAAGAAAGAGTGAGAAAACGAGAGAACTGTAAGATTGAATCAACATTTATAAATTTGATTTATTACGATAAATCACAACTTCATTTCCAAGCTTGAGCTCCATTTTCTCGTAGCATTATCCTTTGGATATTGTTAGCTCAAAGCTTTAACAGGAAACTGTATGCTATGTGAAGTATGCTTGAATTAAAAAGCGACAAAACATAAAAGAATTGGGGAATAAAACAAACACCTGAAAATAGTTTGAGAACCTCTGTGTACAAACTAACCAGCGAACACCCACCGATAATCAGGTACAAAGTTAGCTGCATTTGGTTTGAAAACCTTCGAGTACAAACTAAATGGCCCAGCTGGGGAAAACATTGCAATTATTAGGGTAAAAACAAACTTTGGGAAATTAATAACCGACGCCCCATATACGAGCGAAAGAGTTAAATAAAGAATGTCAGATTATTTGTGCTTAATAAATTCTCTTCATTTTCTAAAGAAATATTTCTCTCGGATCTGTGTCCAGCAAATTTAAACAAGTTGAAACAAACAGGTTCACTTTTATTCTGTTGTATTATATTTAAGAACACTTGAAAATCACAAACTTGAAATTTTGTTGATTTATTTGTTGACCTATTGTAATAAAACGTTGAGGTCAATTGTTGTTTGAATTTGATAACACTTCCCTGTCGACTCTGACGAGCTGGGGTTACAATTTATTGGAATAAAATAATGTTAAAGACAACGTAGACAAATTGGGTCTGAAAATCGAAGTAAATTATTCTTCGAAAATTTTTAAAGATGAGCAAAATTCGACAATTTTGAAAAACTACATACAATCACTGGTTATGGTCGCAAACGGCTGGTCGCTCATCACAGTATTAAAAAAAAATTTGACAAAAAACAAAATAATAAAAACTGCCTCGAAATCTGAATAAACAAGACAACATTTCGGATTGACATTTGAAAACTTCAAATTTTGAGTTTAGACATGTTCATTTAAACGTGTCTAAACCTAAAACAAAACCTAAATCTAAACTTAAATAAACCCTAAAACATGTTCGTTTGAACTTGTCTAGAATAAACCTACAATTTGAAGGTTAAAACTGAATTTTTAACAAAATAATTAAAAGCCTGAATTTTTAGTAGAACACGCTTCGAAAGAATCTACAATTTGAAATATTTTAACATTTTTATTATTAAATGTTTGGGCTGTAAGACAAATTAAAAAAAAAATATCAGTTTTCGAATATAGAATCAAATATTTTTAGAAAAAATTTCACGATTAAAGTAGAACTTTCAGAATTAAAAGGCCAAAATTTCAGGTTTAGGTTTAGAATGTTGCTAAAAAAAATCGAAAGTTTGAAATTAAGGCCAAAATTTTGAGAAACCGCGTCAAAATTAGAAAGTGTTCACTCGAAATTTTGAGAAAAAAACTCAATTTTAGTTTATACTCAGGATGTTTAGAAGAAGCATATGTATTTCCAAATTGAGAAATCTTTAAATTTCGAGTTTACCCTTGAATTTTCACTACAAATCTTGTAATTTTTAATTTAAGTTGAAATATTTTTATTTTTTTTGGTAAAGTGGGGGAAAATGCTTTACGCACATCTGGGAAGATAACCCAGATAGTGTCGGACTTCCGCTCAAACTACGGGTACCGACTAAAAACCCCTGCTTCTTCGGGCCGGGCCCTTGGCCCCCAATCCCTCCGTCGGAACAGTACAATAGTGCTGGAGCAGTGTTGTAAGCTGTTTTGCCTGAATTATAAGAACAAACAAAACAGAAAATTTTCGAAATGGAAGTCTTATCCTAGAGGACCATCCTTGGCCTTCTAATCCTGGTTGGGATGTTTGGATCGTAATCCACTGCCTGTCGAACTAGTTCGTTGGGATGCGTTTCCGCTCTCACCATCGCCCTGGAATTAATTTTCCTAAGAATTTCTCTTACTAAAGGTAGTTCAGCTTCTCTGTGAAGCTAATTGTTTCTCACAAACCATGGAGCGTCCATGGCTTGCCTTAGAAAGACGTTCTGGAACACCTGGAGTTTCATCTGATTATACGTCGCCTGTGACCAAGCTACAGATGCGTAGGTCATCGCTGGTCTTATGATTGATTTGTATAGTAAAACTTTAAGTCCAATGGACAGGTTACTATTTCTACCAATCATCGCTTGCAGCAGCCCCTTCAGCATTTTAGCTTTGGACACTGCATAATCGATGTGTGCCTGGAATGTTAGTCTTTTGTCTAGAATGACACCTAGATACTTTGCCTGAAGTCTCCAGTCGACGTTTTGCCCATGAACATTTACATGTCCATATGGTTGGAAGTTAAAATATTGAAATTTTTACTTTTAAATGTGGAATTTTGTTTGAAGCTTACATTGTTTCAAAAAAGTTAGAACCGTGGGAATAAAAGTCGAAAGAATCTACAATTTGAAATATTTTAAAATTGTTATTATTAAATATTTGGACTTTAAGTCAAATTATAAAGAACATCAGTTTTCGAATATAGAATAAAATATTTTGAGAAAAAAATCAAAACTTTAAGATTAAAGTAGAACTTTCAAAATTAAAATGCCAACATTTCAGGATTTTTCAGAATGTTACGAAAAAAAATAATCGAAAGTTTGAAATTAAGGCCGAAATTTTAAGAAACCGTGTCAAAATTAGAAAGTGTTCACTGGAAATTTTGAGAAAAAAACTCAATTTTAGGTTATACTCAGGATATTTAGGAGAAGCATATGTATTGTTACGGGCTTATTGGTTCGATTGATTACACTTATCGAATAAGACCCACTTTATTACTAAACTCAACAATTTACAATTAACTCACTTCTACTAACTCACTAATTGCACTGATTCTAACTGACTGACTCGAGGGAAAGCTGACCGTCTTTTTATAGTTTTGGCCGCCGGCTTCCAGAATTTTCGGCAGATAAGGCTTATCGAATGCCGAAATTTCTGGAACGCTTATCTGGCGTTTGTTTCGTTATCGCGGCCGCTTTCCCCTTATCAGAACCTTCTAGAAACTTTTTTTTATTTACTAAATTGTGTAATTCTATTCTAAATCCTATTTCATCTATTTACATTGCGTTACAGTATTTATAAATTGAGAAATCTTAAAATCTCGAGGTTACCCTCGAATTTTCACCACAAACCTTGTAATTTTTTATTTAAGTTGAAATATTTAATTTTTTCCACGAAATTTTGACTTTTAAATTTAAGATTTTGTTTAAAGCTTACATTTTTTAGAAAAAACGAAAATTGTGGGAATAAAAGTCGAAATTTTAAGAAAAAAGCTGTATTTTTCAGAATTTATTTCAAAAAATTTAAACTTGTATTGAAATTTTTTTTTTTTTATTCGAGATTTTGACCTTATGTTTTAAATTTTATAAAAAGCGTTTAGTTTTGTAGTGTAAACATTTGAAGCTTCAACTTTGCATTTGAAATAAAAGATTAAATTTTAAAAAATTTATACAAAATTTTTAGATTCAACCCGAAATTTCGAGAGAAATTTGAAATTTGTAATAACGTTTTTAAAATTATATAAATTGTTTAAAATCAACATTTAACTGCGGTATTTAAATAAAATTTTAAATATTTCACTTCACAAAAAATTCCGAATTTGTACTAAAATTATAATTTTAAGAAGACAGTTCTTAATAATTTTTCTATGAATATTTTTTATACATTTTTTTTTTAAATATCGATTCTTTTATAAATTTAGAGTTTTACACAAAATCTGAGCATTTTTAAATTTCAGGATTCAAAATTCAGGATTTTTTTTAGTCAGTTTAACTCAAAGTTGAGTAGAATTTTTTCTCAAAATTTCCGTTTTAAACTGAGCACTTTCAAAATAAATTTTGACGTTTCAAATTCGACATTGAATTTTCGATCTATGTTACCTTTCGACTTTAATTAGGATTTTGTTTTAACTTTAATGACGACTTATTAGGACTTCATATTTTAAAAAAAACTTGATTTTGTAGGCAGATTTCCCACAAGTTTAAATTTGGCGCCAGAGCGCAGAAGAGTCCACTCTCTGGTAAGGTGTAAGAATGGTTGTGACGAAAGAAGAGTAAGAAATAAACCGTTTTGAATGAAATGAACTTTTTATTCGATTATTGGCGGGCCCTCTTACAGTTCAGGTGTGGGGTTACAGCGGGGTAACGGGTTTTAGTGTTTAAATAAGTCAGACCACCCTCGCTGAACAGTGTTTCCGCTTGTGAGGTTACGTTTCCGTGGTCGCGCCAATGAATTACCGACAAGATGAGTGAAGAACAAAAGGAATCGACCCATATTAACTTCTCCGTGGAAGATTTTGTACAAACTACGGTACGAGCTTTGATGCTCCATGAAGAAGCTCGCCGTCAGCCATCTCCTATGCCGTCAACTTCTCAACAACCTTTGCAATACAAAAATAGTGAAATAGCCGCCCTGCTACCCGAATTCAACGGATTTGTGGACGACGTGAAAGGCTGGCTCGACAGAATCGATGCGGTCCAAAGTACGTATGCTGTACCAGACGAACTAATAAAGTTAATTTCAGTGGGTAAACTACAAGGGCAAGCAAAGAAATGGTATCAGTCAAATGTTGAGTTCATATCTATGCCATGGACAGAATTTAAGTACCAAATTAAGGCTATGTTCCGAAGAAGAATAAATAAGGTCGAAGCTGTCAGGCAGTTTGAGAAAAGAAGTTGGCAACGAAACGAAGACTTCACGAAATACTACGCAGACAAGGTCCAATTGGGATACAAAGCGGAGTTACCAGAAGAAGACATTTTAGAGTATCTAATCGATGGCATTGACAATGTGATGTTGCAGAATTTCGCGAGGATGAATAACCATAATGCATTGAGTGATATCCTAGATGTCATAAAGGATGTTAGAAATGAAGGGAAGCCTACCCCAAAGACCGACGTGCCGACTCCCACCAGAAGGCCCCCACAACAAGAAAATAAAAGGGAATTCCGATGCTACAATTGTAAAGGCACTGAACACTTAGCCAATAAATGCACGAAACCCAAGAGAAACCCAGGATCATGCTTCAAATGTGGATCAGGCGACCATCAGATACGAAACTGTACTAAGAACAATGGTCGAGATGAGGAGAAGAAGGTCAATGTAGTGGACGCCTCGAAGAAACCAGAATTAATGCCAGAGCTAAACCAAACAACAGAACGACAAGTAAATGTAGCCAAAATCACTGTCAGTTCAATAGAAAGCGATGGAACTCAGTGCAAGTATGTACTTGACTCTTTAGTAGATACAGGTAGCAAAATCAGTTTTATTAAAAGTAAATATGTTCATGAATATAACTTCAATATGCCCATTTGTGATGATGACAAATTTTCTGGTGTTAACAATTCCAAACTTTACATATTGGGGATTTTTTTAATAACAATACTTATTAATGATAAAAAAGAAATTAAAGTTAAACTTTATGTGGTCCCGAATGAGACAATGAGTTATGGATGTGTCTTAGGTACTGACGTAATTGTTCCATGCTCTTTCGAATTTAGAGACAGTGTAAATCTAGAAAGTAATTTTATGTCTGAAATATAACATGTTAATTTCGAAAACATCAATCCCTGTGTAACAGATAGCCTAAATATTAATGAACGTTTAGATCATGTGACCTGCAACCATTTAAAATCTATGTTTATTGAACTTTATGAAAGCAACTACTCCAACAATTATGATAATAGTTACGAAATGACAATTCAATTGAAGCACGATCAACCCATTTTCTTTCGACCAAGGCGTTTATCGTTTCATGAAAAAGAACAACTACAAAATATACTGGATGATTTGTTAAGTAAGGATATTATTAGAGCAAGCAGCTCACCGTATGCAAGCAAAATTGTATTAATCAAAAAAAAAGAATGCTGAATTGCGACTGTGTATAGATTACCGAGAAATTAACAAAATTACAATTCGTGGCAACTTTCCGACTCCATTAATCGACGATAATTTAGATCTGTTGAAAAATAAAAAGTATTTTAGTACATTCGATTTAAAAAATGGGTTCCACCATATTAAAGTTGCGGAATCTAGTGTAAAATACACCTCTTTTATAACTCCTTTAGGCCAATTTAAATATATTAGAATGCCGTTTGGCCTAACTAATGCCCCAAGGGTATTTCAGCGGTATTTGTACAACATTTTTTCGGATCTTTTAAAATCACACAAAGTCATTCTATACATGGACGACATTCTAGTTGCCACAGAAACCCAAGAAGAACATTTTGATATTTTGGAAAACATTTTCCGTATTGCGGCCGAGCGAAGCTTGAAGTTCCGATTAGATAAATGCTTTTTCTTGTATTACAAAATCACTTACCTTGGTTACCTAGTAAACTTTGATGGCATTAAGCCTAATCCAGCCAATATTGAATCAGTAAAGAATTATCCCATACCTACCTGTTCAAAAGAAGTTCAAAGATTTTTAGGACTAGCTAGTTATTTTCGTAGATTTATCTCGTCATTTTCACTTAAAGCTAAGCCTCTCTATGATTTAATTAAAAAGGATGCACAATTTAAATTCGAGGAAGAAGAACTTATGTCATTTGAAACCCTTAAAGATTCTCTTGTGAATGCCCCTTTGTTAGCAATATATTCGCCTATTTTAGAAACTGAAATACATTGCGACGCTTGCGCAAAAGGATTTGGAGCTATCTTGCTGCAAAAGCAAAAAGATGGTAAATTTAAACCTGTCCTCTATCTAAATAAACGAACTACTGATGGCGTAGCAAAATTACATAGCTATGAACTAGAAATGTTAGCAGTCGTTTATGCTCTTGAAAATTTTCATACGTATGTACACGGTATAAAGTTTAAAATCGTCACCGACTGCAATGCTATTAAAATGGCTTTAAATAAAAAAGATATTAATCCTCGTATTACCAGATGGGCCCTCGTCTTAGAAAATTAAATGGCATCATGATTCTCGAAGAAAATACATTTGAATAAAATTTATCGATTGCACAAAATGTGGATAGCACTATTAAAGAATTAAAATTAGGATTGAAAACAAAAGATAGCAAACATTTTGAACTTAGAAATGGTCTTGTGTATAGAAAAAGAAAAAATAACCTGTTATTTTATGTGGTGAAGTTAATGAAAAAAAAATATTTTGATAATATGTCATGATAATCTTGGTCATGTCGGTGGTGATAAAACTGCTGAATATCTTAGTAGATCTTATTGGTTTCCGGATTTCAGACAAAAAATAAAAGATCACATAAAAAATTGCATAAAATGTATTACGTTTTCTCCCCCTACAGGTAAACCCGAAGGAAATTTATATAATATCGATAAAGGTAACAAACCATTCGCGACTATTCATATAGACCATTATGGCCCCCTGGAAAAAACTTCAGGTGTTAAAAGATACATATTCGAAATAATAGACGGATTTACCAAATTTGTTACTTTATTTGCGGTCACGTCAATAAAAACTTGTGACGTGATTAACTCGTTAAAGACATATTTCCGGTTCTATAGTATTCCAAAGCGCATAGTCTCGGATCGTGGTTCATGTTTTAAGTCAGGAGACTTCCAAAATTTCATTTATGAATATAATATAATCCATACTTTGATCGCCACCAATACCCCAGAAGCAAACGGTCAAATCGAGAGAATAAACCGAGATTTAACACCGATGTTGTCAAAACTAAGTGAATTATCCGCGAAATGGGATAAAGTAATTCCTGATGTTGAATTCGCAATCAATAATTCCTTTTGTCGATCGGTAGCGACTTCTCCATCAAAACTTCTATTCGGAGTCAATCAACGCGATGAGAATGACGCGTTACGAGCATTTCTGGAAATTGATGAGGAAAGGGAAAATTTTGGGGAGGTGCGACATGAAGCTCGAAAAGCGAATGCAAAAGTCCAAGAATATAACAAAAAATATTACGATAAAAAGCATAAACTTACTCATAAGTATCGAGTTGATGATTATGTCATGATTAAAAATGTTGATGTTACTACTGGAATCAATAAGAAACTGATTCCAAGATATCGTGGACCTTATCAGGTTCTAAAATGTCTTGAAAATGATAGATACGTGGTTAGAGATATCAGTGGCTTCCAGGTCACACAAATACCTTTTGAAGGGGTTTGCAGCCCTCACAATATGAAATTATGGCTATCTGCTGAAATGCAGATTTAAGTATTTTATCATGTTATGTTCCGTTTTCGTGTCTTATGTCGACTTATGTACTTACGGATTATGTTATGAACCTTAAGAATTCTGTTATGTACCTTACGATTAGGTTACGTGCTAGGATCTTACGATAAGTTCCTTATGTCCATTATGTAATTATGTTATGTACCTTATGATTACCTTATGTTCCTTATAATTATGTACCTTATGTTTATGTTTCTGTTACTTACCTCATTATGTACTTATGATTGTGGCGAGGACGCCACCAAGGTCAGATTGGCCGAGTTGGTTTTAATAATTTTGGTTTTTTCATTCAAAATCCTTGCATTGGTAGTGGCTCAAAATTCAGAATTTTTAAAAATATTTTGATTTTTCTCTCTCGATATTCAAACTATTTTTAAAACATATTCACTAGGAATTTTAAGAAGACAGTAAAGGGTTTAAAACACCTCAAACTTTTTTCTCTAAATTTTGCTTTAAACTTCACTTTTAGAAAATGTTGGCTCTTGATACAGTTATTGATCCTTCGATCTTTTTGAAATTTGGACAGTTTTTCATAATTTTCCTAATTTAAACTTGCCTTGCAGTTTTTATCTTTTTTTTAAAAAAATTTTGACTTGGAACCTTTTTTCCAATATTTTTTTTCTCAATATTTAGACAGGAATTTTAAATGTTAACTTATTTTTAGAATTTAAAGATTAAAAAACCAAAAATTTCAGGTTTAAAGAGGAAACTGTGTTAAAGAATTAATTTAAATTTTTTAAATTTCTAAAAAGTGGATATTTTTAAAAATGATTAATAATAAATGTAGTTTCTTTTTAAAGTTTAAACTCACTTTTAACTAAACTTTTTCTAAAACTTTGGTTATTCTAAATGTACACTTTTCTAAACACTTTGAATTAAATTTCAAAATTTCAATAATCCAGGTTTAAGTTCAAAATGTTGATGCAAGACATTTTCAATAATGTTTGTTCTGATATAATTTCGTATGCAAATAAAATACAACTAGATCGCAAATTCATGCAGCCTTTCTGGCGTGTATAGTGAATCATAGGTAGCTGAACTACCAACAGTTGAAACACTGCCACCTAGCAAAGCGGTTGCCCTCTAAGAAAGTTCCCAGAAGACAAGGATTCTAATGCACAGACCAATAGGTTTGAACATTTATTAGATTCAAAGTTTGGAAACCAAATACCGGTTCCGATCTTGTTAGATCTCGTCAGTTTGGTATATCCAACTCAAATGCTAACAAATGCTTCGACAAAAAGTACTAAAGAATCAACGAACGTCAAGCGTGTGACTCTCAGACTACCGCCACCTATTGGCCCATAGAGAAAACTATGAACATCGCCAACAATGTCGTATGCAAGTAGAATGCAACCAAGACTGCAAATTCATGCAGCCCTCCAGGCGTGTATAGTGAATCATAGAAAGCTGAACTGCCAACAGTTGACGTTGATTCTTTAATATTTACTTGTCGGAGCATTTGTTAGCATTCGAGTTGGATATACCAAACTGACGAGATCTAACAAGATCAAAACCGGTCTTTGGTTTCCAAACTTAGAATCTAATAAATGTTTAAACCTATTGATCTGTGCATTAGAATGATATAATTTAACAAACTATTACGAAAAAGGTAACGTAGTTCAATTGTCCTGCGTCTCAGTAGCAGGCGAAACTTTTAGGGGACTGTGTACGTCATAAGAGTAATTGTTATTAAATTACATTTCTTACAAATTTAGACTTTACTGTTATTAGAATGAATTAAATTTCTATTTTATTGCTTTTTTTATTATGTATGTACGCATATTTTTGCTTAATTCTTCAGAAGGGTAAATATATTGGGGAAAACCCATTAAAAAGGATAAATAGGCACGAAACTTTCTGAAAATAGGTTTGAATTATGTATAAAAAGGCAGAAGATAAGCGAAATTGAAATTTAGGCAATCACACACGAAAAACGCTGAAAAAGGTGAAAATGTAGGTCTCTAGTAATCCTAGTCACAAATATATCTTATACGATTGCGTAAATATTATGTCTTTGACCGATATTTAAAAGCGTTTTGCTTGTAAAACATACACACAAGTTGGCTGTTGCAAATTTGTATGAAGGATCACCAAGAGGTCATTATTGCTGAATCAAATCATAATTTAGTGGTATTCTTGGTATATGTGTTAGGATCAAACACCGATTTCGGCCAATGACCGAAGAAAATGGCCAAAATGCTTTCTGGCCACTAGCAAATTGCCAATGTCCGAAATATCGCTTTCTGGCCGTTTGATATAGACCAGGACGCGTTCTGGATCTCTCAGGACTGCCAGAAAGCAAAGCTGTTGAATAATTCGCGAACTGGCTTTCTGAAAATAGCTAGAACGCGTTCTGGCATTCGCAGCAATACCAAAACGCATCGAGCACAAAGAACAAGATGTCCAAAAACAAAATATTTTCTTCGTTAGTTGTCCCGCAAATATTGTGAACGGGTAAAGAACACACTAAACATTTATGACTGTCTAAAATTTCATTTGTGCAAATTGTACATACATCTTTTCCTTGTTCTTCATTTTCAGTGTTCCTTCTGTTTGTCAAATTATCTTCCTCATCTAAGCACAAATGTCAGTCCTCACGCATGCGTGGGTTTGTTTGATCAAGCAACTTTTGTAGCTCTTCTTCTGTTTCAATGTTTGCCAAGAGTTGCTTTGGAAGTGATGAATCTTTCAGCCCAATCCTCTAAGGCGTGCTAAACATAGCTTCATAAGGACTTTTAGTTATTCCTGTATGCAGGGAACGATTTTTATTACTTTGCACAAATCGCAGCCCTTCAGACCATTTCTTTATGTTTTCGTCTGCCATTCATGTAACTAACATATCTCTTACATCCTGATTTGATCTCTCCACGGACCCTTGACTTTGGGAATGGCGAGGTTTTCCATGCACCAGCTTCAAACCGGGCCACATTTCAGAAA
The DNA here is from genome assembly GCA_028583605.1 of Dastarcus helophoroides. Classification (NCBI taxonomy): domain Eukaryota; kingdom Metazoa; phylum Arthropoda; class Insecta; order Coleoptera; family Bothrideridae; genus Dastarcus; species Dastarcus helophoroides. Next base: position 5,456,570 of record CM053337.1, on the reverse strand, counting down.
GATTTTGTACTATGCGGTTTGCAAATTCTCTGCCATTGTCACTTTGTTGAATCATGGGTGCGCCAAACAAGCAGAAAATGTTTACTAAATGATAAGCAACTTCTTCGGCTGTTTTTGATTTTAATGCCCTTAGTACCGTGAATTTTGTTAAGTGGTCTTTGTAATTGAGGATAAAACGAAAATCACCATCTGGTTCACTTTGCATGTCAATTAAATCTACTTGACAGCGAGAGTTCATTTTATCTGTTACAATTGGCTTTACAACTAAACCTTTTCTTTTCACTTTCTTTTTTAATTGGCATTGTTCGCAAAGTGATAAATAAACCTCAATTATTTGCCGCGTTATGTTACAATATTTTCTTTTCAGCTCACAATCCATAACTGAAAATAAAGAAATAAATAGATTTATATCCCACCGAAAAACCGTAGAAAAAAAAATAACAAACCTCGTAATCTCTTGTGTCCTGTCCCTATATGCGCCGAATGAATGATGTCAAATAATTCGTCGGTCGTGCAAAAGTAACGCAACTCAGCAGTTTCCTCCGTCCTGCTCTCTATTAGGTTTTCGGTTTCATCAATTTTCAAAATATCGTATCTTTTTAATCGTCGCCGTTGTTTTGAAGTAATTGTTTCACCGTTACTCTTACATGCTTTTGCTAATTTTACATCTGCAAGTATTTGACCGCATCTTTCTCTTGTAAAAATGTTGCTACGATTATTGCTATCACTTATGACTTTTTGCAAATCATTATTGAAATGCAACTTAAGATCTTCTATGGCACTAGTACACATTTTTAACCTACCACCTATCACAGTTGCATCAAACTGCTTACTACCCACTACACAATCGAATGAAGATAGATTTAGCCAGTGTACATGTTGAGATAAGTACAAAATCGGCTTTTGTACGTTTCGTTTATATGCTCGACGCGTTCTGATATAGCTGCGAATGCCAGAACGCGTTCTGGCTATTTTCAGAAAGCCAGTACGCGAATTATTCAACAGCTTCGCTTTCTGGCAGTCGTGAGAGATTCAGAACGCGCCCTGGTCTATATCAATCGGCCAGAAAGCGATATTTCGAACAGTGGCAATTTGCTGGTGGCCAGAACGCGTTTTGGCCGTTTTCTTCGGCCATTGGTCGAAATCGGTGTTTGATTCTAACATATGCACTGAAACAATTATCCTGTGAGTAACTTGTTCCCAAGTCATAAGGTCATATTTTTTTAATTTAAACAAGAAGTTTCGAAAAGAAATATTTATTAAAACCCATTATAACATTTAGTTTGACAAATTAAACGATTGATACATCAGCACAGTTTCTGTAAGTTTCTTGAGGTCCACAGCCTTCAGCTTGAGTGCCATTTCCGCAGTCTCCCCAGTTGTTTCCTAAATATTTTGCCATTTAAGCATTTCATTCGACATTAAGCAAATTGAGCAATCTTACCTGCTGTGTATTGCCAACGTAGCACACACCTGTCGCAGGAGAGTCCTTGGGGTAATATGATAGTGTGGCTGATTTCTTTTTCTCCAAGATGAACATCGTATTGAATTCTCCCATCACCTAGAGTGACCGGAACGAAACAATCTTCTCCACTTTCTATGGCATTTGGATCTTCCAGCTTGCATACACTATGTGTCAATGTTATTTTAATTAGATGTAAGATTAGCCCTAATTACGTACCTGTATTGGAAGTATCCTTTGTGATTTGCATTCAAAAGAACGTAAATGTCTATTTCGCTTCCAGATTTGTAAGTGCGCACCACTTTTCCAGTGCCATATTTACCGGTATTTTCATTTGGTTGGGGATGTGGGGCATCGTATCTGTCACCACAGACTCCGCATTTGCCATGATTCTTCTGCCATTGAATCTAATCGTGAAAAAAATATATTAGGATACAATTTTTTTGAGTAGTTTGAAGAATGAAGCAGAGGAAACGGACAAGCCCGCTATTTACCAAATTTCCCGACAAGATTGTCCTCAAAAGTACGTCGGGCAGACTAAACGATCTCTTAAAATTTGAATGAAGGAGCATTTGGCTCATTTGAAGTACGGAAGAACTGAGAAGTCAAGTGTGGCTCGACATGCTTTTGAATTAGATCATAGGGTAGATAATAATATTAAACTATTAAGAGCAATAAATAAGAATTCTATGTTAAATGCATGTGAAAGCTTAGCGCCATTTGTAAGACTGCAGACAACCTTATGAATGGTTGCGCTGGGCCTTTAGGTCGCTCATCTCTTTTAAAAATAGTTAAGGTTGATACATAATGATTTGCGACATTACGACGTCTATGATTAGAGGCGCGTGCGCCTTCGGATGCGGTCGATCATGCACGAAATGAATATTCTTAGTATTGTAACGCAATGTAAATAGATAGAATAGAATTTAGTGCGTAATAAAAGTTTCTAGAACGATCTGATAAGGAGAAAGCGGCCGCGATGACGAAACAAACGGCAGATAAGCGTTCCAGATATTTCGGCAAACGATAAGCCTTATCTGCGTGATTTTTCTAGAACCCGGGAGCAAAAAAAAAAAAAAGGCGGTCAGCTTTCCAGTCAGTCAGTTAGAGTCAATGTAGTTAGTGAGTTAGTAGTTAGAAGTAAGTGAGTTATTGTTCAGTTGTAGTGATCCGAGTTTAGTTTGGTAATAAAGTGGGTATTATTCAATGTGTTAATCAATTCGAACCGATAAGCCCGTAACAGTGTATAAGGGTTAATTTTAGGATTAGGTGTTAGTATTTCTCTGAAGATGATAGATTCGCGATTGAAAGGCGTTAGAGCAACCTTCGTTGTGTTTTTTAATCTTTTTTAGTTTCCGGGCACAAGATTTGTATTTCAATTTTTAGGGAAACATTTCGTTATAAGCAAATGTAAATTGAATACATTCCAAGACCTTTTGAAAATTTAATAGAGGCCTAATGATACTAAATTGTAGATTTTCCCGACTTGGATATGTATTTTGTAAAGCTCTGCAATTTAAACAGCCGGTAATAAAAGTTTATTGTAACAATAATAAGTGGTGTGTTGAGTATCACTCTAGGTAGTGACCTCCTTTAAAATCTGTTTAAATCTCAAAATTTATTTGTCTACGTGAAGTTAGTATTGGTTTTCTTAGAATCAAGTAATTTCTACATAAGTTGATATTAGCAGTTCTATCATAAAAGAATTTTCAAGTGTTTATTTGATTCCAAAATGTTACTATTTGAATTATTTTTAGATCTATTCATTTTTTATTTGAGAGTTATCAATACGAGGGTTTCTCAAACTTTTTCGGCTGTGAAAAACCGAATAAATCATGCAATTTTAATGAAATATCTTGCTCATATTAAAAGGTAGGTAATATCTACGAATACCTTAAATACACAAATTAAAGAAATTAGGAAATTTTAAATTATTTGTGCAACTGACTTAACTTTGAGTCTAAAATCAAAATTTCCAGAACGAAATTAATTTTTTTTTAATTTTGACTCAAATTCGAAATACAGATGTTTCTCAAATAATTCGAGTTTAAAATTGTAGTTTCTCCTTTATATTCGAAACTTCCAAATTGTTCATGAAGTATGAAGTATAACACATTTTGACCCTTTCTCAAAATTTCATTTCTTTCTCAAAATTATAATTCTAAATTTTACTCAGTATTTATTTCAGAAATATCTGGTTCATATTGAAAGATAGATAATTTCTACGAATGCCTTAAATACACAAATTAAAGAAATTAAGAAATTTCAAATTATTTGTGCAATTGTCTTAACTTTGAGTCTAAAATAAAAATTTCCAGAACGAAATTAATTTCTTAAAAATTTTGACTAAAATTCAAAATACAGATGTTTCTCAAATAATTCGTGTTTAAAATTTTAGTTTTTCCTTTATATTCGAAACTTCGAAATTGTTCATGAAATATGAAGTGTAACACGTTTTGACTTTTTCTTAAAATTTGAATTTTTTCTCAAAATTACAATCCCAAATTTTGCTCAGTATTTATTTCAAAGTTATTTTTACAAATTCTGATTTTGTTCAACACTTTCGGCTTGCATTAACAATTTCCTTAATATTTTGACATTGGACCCGACACCCAGACTTTTATTAATCAATTTAATTATGTCAGAACTTCGACTTGTATAACAAACTATAAGGTATGTTATAAAAATTTTTAGTTCAATCTGGAAACTTCGGCCCCTTTTTCAAAATTTTGAGAAATTAGTTCAAATTTTCGCTCAAATTCTAAACACTGACAGCCGATGGATTTAGAAGTATGACATTTTACATAGGGGTTCACTATGCACAAATAATGTAGGAGGGCGCAAAGAAAGAATTTTTTGGAAATCAACCCCTAAGGAGGTGAAACAATTATATTGAAAAATTGTTGTGCGCAAAAAAAGAAAACCAGGAAGCCTTCCGGCTGAGTATGTGTAACTATATAAACAAAGAGAATTAAATTTCTGGACTGAAATGGAAATTTTGAAAAAAACTGACCTTGAAATGGAATTTAACATTTTTTTTGGTGGAACGGACTGGTCCTTGTTTATCTTTAAAAAATGAAAGACAAAGCATCCCCTGAAACCAAGAAAGATTAAAAACACAACAGAGGTTGCTCTAACGCGTTTCGATAGCCAAGCTATCATCTTCAGAGAGATACTGAATTTAACATAAAAATCGAACCTTTCCGAAAACATCGAAAATTGTAGAAATTTTCAAACGTCTAATTTCATGACAGAAGTAACAATTTGCAAAATAAATCGAATTTAGTCAAAAAAAATTGCAAGATATTTCTCTTAGAATGTTTACTCTAATTAAATTTCGACATAATCTTGAACCTAAAAAAATCTACTCCTGGAAGTTCCTAAGAATATTATTATTAGGAAATTTACACTTTAATTAAAATTTTGATCGAATTTTGGTAAGATAAACAAATTTTGAGATGATGTTGGAATTTCAAGAAATTTCGAGAATAATACAAATTTTTAGAAATAAGTTGAAGTTTCCGGAAAATCAAATTAAAAAAAGAAACCTTTAGAAAATGCCGAATTATTTCGAAAATGACTTTTAAAATAAACGATTTTTGAAAAAGGGCGTTAAAATTTTTGGAAAAGGATCGAAATTTCTAGGAAATATTGAAAATTTTAAATAGTCCAATTCTGAGAGAAAAAATTTTATAATAATTATAATAATTATTAGAATTAAATTTTAGGGATAAATTCGTAATTTCTAGAAAGACAAACTTTAAGAAGGGCATATTTCAAGAATAAAACCAGTTTTGGAAGCAAGTTGAAATTTTCAGAAAATCACATTTAAAATAAAATCGCAACCTTTTTAAAAAAAATAAAAAGTGCTAAGAATCCGAAAAAGTCAAAATTTTCAAATTTCGAATTTAGTGAAAAAAAATTTCTCGCTACTTTTTTATTTAAATTTCGTAGATATTATTTAAACTTCATTGAAGGAGTTGAATTTATAGCAAATACTTTTCTTAAAATTTCCTAAAAATATTTTTTCAAAATTTTTACTTTTTTTAATAATATTCGGGTTTAATTTAGAGAAAATAAACGAGTTTTGAGAAAGCTGAATTGTAAAATAAAAGAGCATTTCTGGGAAAAGAACTTTCCATAAAAAAAAAACATCGCAACTTGGGATAAAACTGAAAATTTCGAAAATGTGGCGACATGCAGGTTAAAATTTCGGGAAAGTTCAATTTAAGAAAAAATAAAAATTTTCAAGGCAAGAGGAATATTAAAAAAGTGGAGAATTTGGGAAAAAATACGATTTTTGAAACAAATTTTTAAAAGTAAGATTTTCTGAGTTCGAAAAACAATTTTGAGGAAAATGCAGATTTTAGGAAAAAGATCAATTTTAAAGAAGATAATCAAAATTCAAAAAAAATCACGAATTTCGAGGAGAAAGTCGTAATTTCCAGAAATATTAAATATCGATATTTTTGTGATTAAAACCGAAATTTCCAGAAAAACAAAAATATTAAAAAACCAGTCCAAACTGGAAAGTCATAATGATCGAAATTATCGGCAAAAACCAAAACAGTCAAATTTTTCATTTACGAAAAAGGCAAATTTTGAGAAAAAAATCGAAGTTTTAGCAAAAAAAAACTAACAAGGAAAAAGTAAGATTGTCGGGAAAATTTTTACGGATTTAGATACAGTGAGAATTTCTAAAAAGGGATGGATTTAAAAAAATCGAAATTTTTAAAATTAAAAACGAATTTTGAAAAAAAATCAAAAGTTTGAGGGAAATATCAAAATATCCAAATACAAAGTTAAGAATAGCAAGTCGAAAAGGAAAATTTTTATAAATAAGTCAAAATTTGCACAAAAAAAATCTCCAAAAAGTCGAAATTTTCAGTAAAAACGCAATTTTGCGAAATTGCGAAATTTCCAAAAAACCGACAAATTTTGGGAAAAGATTTACAATATTGAGAATATCAAATGTCAATAAAATTGGTCAAATTTTAGGAGTTAACTCGAAATTTTAAAACAGTAAAAAAATTTATTTGAAAGAGACGAATTTTGAGAAAAAAATTAAACATTAAGAAAATATTATATATTTGGTGGAACAGACTGGTCCTTGAATATCTTCAAAAATTGAAATACAAATCTTGTCCCCTGAAAACAAGAAAGATTAAAAAAAACAACAAAGGGGCTAGTATCTCTCTGAAGATGATAGCTTGCTTATCGAAACGAACGCGTTAGAGCAACCTTTGTTCTGTTTTTTAATCTTTCCTGGTTTCAGGGAACAGGATTTGCATTTAGAATTTTTAAAATAATTTTGGAGAAAAAAATGGAAATTTTTGCAAAATGTCCCCCAGTTGAATATAAATTTTCCTTTGGCCACATGAGTCTACGTCTACGACTGTCAAAAGCCCAAATTTATAATTATTTTATTACTTTTACCTCTATTCAGAGTCGCAGTCAACACATAATTTCTTATAGTATAAAATTGCTGCCTCAAGCAGGAATCCTAATGTACGTCATATCAATAAATAAAGAAACCAAACAAATAAATCTTACGCCAATTCCACCGCAGAAAAGTTCGTTATCATTGTAATTCTTAGGAGCACTTGGGTCAAATCTCCACAGAGAGCTTCTGTTTGGTGGTTCCAGTAATTTTCCGTGGCCGTTAACTTCGGCCAAAACGCCCAACGTTAGGGCTACGCACAAAAACTTCAACATTCTGATTCACTTTTGTTACAAAGTGCACCACTGCAAGTTAATTCTAATCACGAAATCGTCACCTTTTATACAAATTTGTGTCCTTCCAAATTATTGCCAAAAAAATTTCCAGCTATCTCATCAACTGGGCGATAAAAATCTATCCATTTATCGATATTTTTCTGATTCGAGGACTTTAATTAAAACAAGATGTGCATAGTTTTTGTTTTTATTTTTGGTATGTATATAATTATTGAAATTGTTGGGAGATATTTTTATTCATTCTTTGAGAATGTAGGCTTTAATCTGCAAGGGTTTCTTATAACTTGACCACCCACAGTGTGGTTGATGCCCCTAATTTTTATCAGTAATAATAAAGTTCTTTGAGTTGGATAACTAGTAACTCTTTGGATAGTTTTTATATACCAAAAAAATTATCAAGAAGTATTTTTTTTGTAACTGCCTTATTTTTTGGATCGATAATTGAGGACCCCATTTATAAGCCAAACGACTCCTTGGTTGAGAAACTATGCCTTAAATAAATACAAGAAATGAATTAAGCTTTGGTGGAACGGACTGGTCCTTGATTATCTTTAAAAATTGAAATACAAAAGTATTTCTCTGAAGATGACAGCTTGGCTGTCAAAACGCGTTAGAGCAACGTTTGTTGTGTTTTTAAATCTTTCTTGGTTTTAGGGGACAAGTTCTGTATTTCAATTAATGAATTAAGCAACAAACAAATGCACAAAAAATAAGGGATATAAAAAACACAAAATTTTAAATTATGTTTCAACATCTTAATGAAATGGTTGCGGGTAAAGAGAAAAATAAAAAATTTAAAGCTACAAGTTTCTTGAGCTCAACATTTTTTATCGTCAGCAATTTTTAACCAATCATGAAGAAACTACGAGAGCCGCACATGTTTCCATTTTGTTTTTTATTTTTACAAAGGTTCACGGATTTCTAAAAATTCTTTAACATAATCTATACCAGGCGTCGGACACTCCGCCAAAGGAAAGGCTTGCAAATCTATAAATGACGAAATATTTCTAAATTGTAGTAATTTTTAGTTTTTATAATACTGCGTGACCTGAATTTTTCACAAATATGGTGTTATTTTTTTTTATGTCATAACATAACAAAAAAGGAAGAAAAAAGCTGTTAGCAAAGATAGTGACAGTTGCAGTTAATGTAAAATGCAGTAAAATGTAAATATTAAAATTATTGGTAAGTATGTTTGCAATTGGACCCTGTGACATAGCAAAAGTTGTCATGGTGGGGTAAACAGTGACAAACCTCTGATCTATACTAATCAAAATTTACATCAGCAAAAAATATCGATTTATACTTTTCCTTAAACTGCAGTTGCACGTTCCTAATAAAAAGGAACAAGTAGTGGTTGTCAAGATAACTATTTCATAAAAAATTAAATGACAATGAAAAATTGAAATACAAATCTTGTGCTCTGAAACTAAGAAAGATTAAAAAACACAATAGAGGTTGCTCTAACTCGTTTCGATAGCTAAGCTATCATCTTCAGAGAGAAACTCTATCTCTCTGAATCTTTCTTGGTTTCAGGAACCAATATTTGTATTTCAGTTTTTGAAGATAACAAAGGACCAGTCCGTTCCACAAAAAAAAAAAACAATGAAAAATATCATGAATTTATAAACAGTTCTTATTTTAAGTAATATTGATTTCGACTTTAGAAAAAAATGGCATGTGTAGGGGAGACCGGGGATGGTTGACTATAGGGGTAGGTAGACTAACCGCCAAAAACTCGCCAACGATATGAATATTACGTCATCCCAGCGCAGCCGCGCATCACTCTCCGCCCCCCGCTCAGCTGTCCGTAGCGTCGCGTCGCGGACACACATCGTTTTCGAGCAGTGACATGTGATTTGTTTTTAAGTTATGTAAGTAATATTTTCACATTGCATGTTTTTTGATCTGATAGCTACACATTTCATGTTAACCGTTTGCTATTTGTCAGTATGTTTCATGAGTCTATATTAATCATATTTCATATATTATTTCTTAAGTTGATGGCAGTGTTTAGGTTATCTATGCCATCGAAACTTAAAATAGCGTCTGGGGTTGGTAGACTAAATTCTTTCAGGGCTGGTTGAACAGTTAGTCAACCTACCCCAATAAAATTTGAAGTTTAAAAATCTCCGAAATTAATCTTTTATTCGACTCTTATATTCGTTGTTTTATTACAGCATAATGAGGACCTATAAAAGAAAGACTAAACGAGCTGGTACACCGAATGATGTCGTACAAAGAGCTTGTCATCAAATCATTTTTGACAATAAAAGCATTAATGCAACAGCAAAACAATATGACATTCCCTACAAGACATTACATCGTTATGTAACGAAATTAAAGGAGAAATTTGAACGTAATCCAAAGTTGACGAAAGCAGAACTAACCTTGGACTCAGTGGGATATATTAAAAATAGACAAGTGTTCACTGATGTAGAAGAAGAAGCTTTAGCAAGTTATTTGCAGAAAGCCGCTGATATTTATTATGGATTGACGCCATATGAGACTCGAAAATTAGCATATGAGTTTGCCATAAAAAATGACAAAGCTATGCCTGATTCTTGGAAAACAAAATTGTTAGCTGGCGAAGATTGGTTGGGCTCGTTTCTTAAACGTCATTCTTCTTTATCCATCAGGACACCTCAAGTAACAAGTCTTTCAAGAGCTACGTCATTCAACAAACATAACGTCAGTATGTCCTTCGCAAATTTAACCACTGTTTACCAACGTTTGAATCTAAGTCCTGGTGATATCTGGAACGTTGATGAAACAAGTGTTACAACCGTGCAAGTACCTAATAGAATAATAGCTCGACGAGGTATTAAAAGTCTGGGTAAAATGACATCTGCTGAGAGGGGTACATTGGTGACAGTTGCAGTAGGTGTTTCAGCTCTTGGAAGTATGGTACCACCATTTTTTGTATTTCCTCGCGTACATTACAAGTCCCATTTTGTAAAAGGTGGCCCTATAGGGTGTGAAGGTGATGCTAATCCGTCTGGCTGGATGAAAGAAGAGAACTTCATAAAGTATGCCAAACATTTCGTGCAACATGTTAAACCCAGTAAAGAAAAACCTGTTTTTTTGTTGTTGGACAACCATGACTCTCATTTATCCATCGAAGCGTTGGATTACTTTAAAGCGAATGAAGTGACAGTTTTATCATTCCCTCCACATTGCAGCCACAAGCTACAACCTCTTGACAGATCTGTGTACGGACCATTGAAAAAGTATTTCAACTGAGCATGTGACAACTGGCTAGCTAGTCACCCGGGAAAAACTATAACTATTTATGACATACCGGAACTACTTAAAACGTCACTACCATTGGCTGCCACAATTTAAAATATTCAATCCGGATTCAGAGTAACCGGAATTTCGCCATTGAATGAAAGCATTTTTCCTGACTCCGAGTTTAGTGGTTCTTATGTGACAGATAGACCGGTGCCCAATTCCCATGACAGTGGTAATTCTTCAGCATGTGATGTGAGCACAGTTACTGTTCCATCGACTTCCAATGCATCGAACAGTTTTTCTATTGTCGAAGAGGTTCCGATTCCTGATCACAATAGTGTAACCGTAACTCACACTCTGGCACTGCAATGTTCATCTGTAAATACGAAACAGATTACTATCACAATGCCCTCTCCTACAAGATCGTTGAGTAAAGAATATGGGTCACCTTCTCTTTTAGACGAAACATTAAATTCAGTATATGACGCAAAACTAAAAGAAAATCTCAAAACCCCAGAAAACGTGCATCCTCTAGAAGCAAATGTGCCCCCATCTGTATACAATGTAAACCTGCCCTCAACTTCATTAACAACACCTGAAGAGATAAGACCCTTTCCCAAAGCAGCGCCACTTTTTGCTAATAGACGAAATATTCGGAAACGTAAAAGTACTATATATACAGACACTCCTGAAAAACAAATTCTTATAAATATGAAAAACAAAAGAGAAACTTTTAAGAAGAAAAAAATAGATACAAAAAACAGAATAGAAAAAGGAAAAGGAATGAGCAAAGGTAAGGGTAAAGGAAAAGAAAAGGGAAAAGGAAAGGGAAAAGGAAAGGGTAAAGTTAATGAGATGAATATTGCTAATGACACCGTCGATGAAAATGATGATGCTGTGGATTCGGATGATGAGAGCACGATTTGTTTAGAGTGCACTGATTCCTTCGCCAATAGTGTTTCTGGCGAAGAATGGATTCAGTGCATAACTTGTAAGTTATGGGCTCATTCCAAATGTGTAAAAGGTAGTCTAATGTTTTTTGAATGCAAACATTGTATTTCTGATAATAAAGACTGATATCTTATCTGTTTTTTTTTATATTTTTAAGTATACAAATATTGTTATGTGATTTAAAATGACACTGAACAAGAGTTTAGTTTAAAAATGTATAAGTACAAAATACAAGTATTTAGCAATTACTAATTTTTTAGATAGAGCAATAAAAAATGTGCATTTAATTTCTAGCGTAAGAAAAGTTAATTTAAAACTGTTACATTAATATAAGTTATAAATGTTTAAATAAAAAAGAAAGTTAATGTGAATTATAAGTAAGAGTTGATAGTTTTGTTAGACATAAAAGATGTCTGTACCTCATTAAAATTGCTTTTAAATAAAGAGCTCAGTTAAATTGAAAAAAAAAAATTATTTCTTGACTCTTCCCATAATTTGTCGCTTATTGATACGTTAGTCTACTTACCCCGGTCATATAGTCAACCTACCCCGGAACAGGGGTAGATTGACTAAGAGTTAAGGTGTTCTGTAAAATGCATCAAAACATGATCATGATATTAAATAATGAACTAGGTTTTATTTTTCTTTATTAGTTTAATAATTTTTTTTGTAAAACTGTTATTAAAAGTGACATTTTTAGTTCATTGATAAGTGAACTAAAAATTGACTTTTATAATGACACGTGACAAAAACACTTTTAACACTTTTAACACTAGTGCGAAAAAGTTTTTTCGCACTAGTGTTAAAAGTAAATATAGCAGTGTTTCCCAAACTTTTTTTGCCCTAACCCGATTGTTTTTAATATTTTCCCTTCGCCACCCACTAAAAGATGTTTTAATTTTATCTTAATGCTGGAAAGAACTAATCATTTGTGAGTATGAAGACAATTCTGCAGCCTGGTATTTTATTTTTGTGGTCCGCTGCCGGGTTGTGACCCACTGTTTAGGAAACACTGATATATAGCAATATGCAATATAAAATAGAAAGCTGTACTGGTAAAATTAGAAAGATATTTTTTTTGGTTGAACGGACTGGTCCAACAATATTGTGTTGCCAAACATTGAAACATTCAAAATAGTTATAAATTATTTATTTATAATATTAATATTACTATTACAATCTGAACGGTTACTTAATTTAGTTTTCCTGAGAAGTAATTGCAGAGGTATTTATGCAAAGTAATCCGTGCAAAAACCAGGACGGATGTTGCTTTTAGTCTTCATAATATAAAACAAAGATTTTTCAATATCATCCAGTGTTAATTTACAAAATTCTTGAGAGCGACAGACTCCAAATAATCCAAAAACTGACGCAACTTTTTACTGCATATTTGGTATCTGGAGCTTCATTCAAAAAAATCTTGTACGCTGGTTTTAATACTTGCTTATATCCTAGTTTGATTTAAAAACTAGCTTTTATCATAGAGAGATTCCATAACTTAGAATTTCCTTCGGCGTAAACCAAAAATATATTTTTAGTGAAGTTATCCGCTAGATTCTTTATTTCATACCATCATATTTTTGACCCGATTTCTGGAGCAATAAATCTCAGTTGATGTATTTGCTGTTTCTTCAACATCAGATGGAATAATAAAATTGCTTTAATTTCCAATCTTTTCTTCAAAATTCATGTTTATTAGCCATAAAATCTACAATATTTTAGAACACGTTCAATTGTGGTTACTAATTAACATTAAACAACTTACAATTGTTTTACTTAGTTACACTCTATCCAATACCTGGCTTGATTGTCAGATGTAAATGTCAAATATGTAATTCAACACGCAAACAGTAAATCTAAAATTCAACCCTAGGGACAGCATTTTCTCTTTTAATTTAACAGTTTTACAAAAAATATTGTATGATACACTTGTTAAAAGTGATTTTATTTTGTTCGTGGGGTTGCTCCACTCGCTACGCTCGTTCCGCAATACTCCCCACTCACAAAATAAAATGTCACTTTTAACACTTGTATCATAAATAACTATTCTATCCATTAATGCAATTTTATGGTTTGTATGTATGAAAACACGAAAAATATTTAACATTTAGTAAAAAATTAGTCAACCATCCCCGGTCCCCCCTACCTTGTATTAAAAGCACATTCCCGGACTTCGATGCTTTTTAGTCTTATCTTAGGGCTCGACCAGAACTTACATCGTCGTCCGGGAATATTTTGCCTTTACTACTAAATACACAATATACTATTTTTACAATTTTTATGTTTTTATCTTTTTTTTTCAAAATTCCACTTTTAATGTTTATTAGAAATTATGACTTTTTAAAAAATATTTCTGAAACCTCAATATTTTTTGAAAAACGAGTTTAATTTAAAAGTCTGTCATATAAATTTCAAGTTTTTTTTTTGAATTTCAATTCTTTTGTCATATTTGCGTGACTTCAACCAATTTTCTTGTGATTTCTTATTTTTGGCTGCTATAGTAATTGAATCATTATACTGGGAAACACCACCAGAAGTTTTTCTTATCAAAGTACCACATGAATTAATGTAAAGTAACGTCAATAACAATGAGCTACTTTATTCTAAAAACAATGATTAGGAAAAACGTATTTTATTGACTTCTGAAGATATTTAAATCTACGATAAAAGCTCTCAAAAATATATCTTAAAATTATTAGCAACTGAAGTCGTACTCTCGTCACAAGTTTTGCGAAAAATTGCGTCTAATATATTGGTGTCCTTAAAAATTTGAAAGCATATGTGTTTGTAACACTTCAAATCGTCTAGATTATATCTTATTATTATTATATTTCTTGATTAGCAGTAATGATCAATCTACAAGATCCATGTTCTCAGAATAAATGTTTTTCCCTTGGTTCTAATTATCGAATAATTACATCGAATTAAAAATTATTCCATTACCTTTTCAGTAAAAGGAAAGATAAATCTTAAAAGTCTAGAAAGAGCTTCAGATACTGACTGATATGATAAAAGCGATAAAGCTTAGAATTTTTGTATATAAGGCTTTGAACCCAGTTGAATTATAACATTGACATTCAGAATGTTTCTTAAGTTGGCAATTTTATGCGTATCACTGGTCATCCTCAGGGAGGTTATTGGCCATGGTATGATGCTGGAGCCTCCAATGAGAAGTTCCTTATGGAGATTCAACCCTGCGGCCCCCGTCAACTACGATGACCAAGAACTCTTCTGCGGTGGTATCTCTGTAAGTAATAAGTCAATGCATCGATTTGTCACATTCTAACTATTATTAAATGATCTTTATTGATACCTGCTCTTTGTTAGGCGCTTTGGCAAGTAAACAAAGGACGATGCGGGGTTTGTGGTGATAGATACGATGCTCCCCATCCCCAACCAAATGAAAATACTGGAAAATACGGCAAAGGAATAATAGCACGCTCCTACAAATCCGGAAGTCTGGCTGAAATCAATATTTTGCTTACTACCAACCACAAAGGTTTCTTCAATTACAGGTAGGAACTTAGGGACTTTGTTTGCAAGGATTATTACTTCTGTAAGAAAGGGCAGATTGAGCTTGCTGAAAATGATGTGTAATTCACTATTTTTATGCCACGAAAATGAAAAAAAAATGTGAAAAAACAAAACTCGATGAGACAAAAAAAATCTGGTCGTCTCGAAATTAAAAGGCGAAGGTCCCTAATTCAACCCCTAAATCCTCTCCTGTCTGTAAGATTCGATGTAAAAATGAGAGTATTGTCACCTTTATCACATAAACATCATTTACCAAACAAGCAACATAATTTTTTCTTTCCGAAAATTCGACTTTCTTCTCGAGATTTTTGAATGCTCTTCGACTGGTTTCTTAAAACTTGGAATTTATACTGTCGATTTGTACATGTCCTTGTTTTTGATCTAATAAGTTTAAATTTTTGGATTTTCTAAGATTTTGATTGATTCTGCTTTATTTTTGAAGTATCGACTTTTATCTCAATCCCCAATGTCACCATTTTCGTCAACGTTTTTATTTTTTATTTAAAAATTCTATGTTAAATACGCAGTTATTTTTTTTCAAAAATTTCGCCGTTATGTTAGAAATGTTTTTAATATGTTCATATTGTTTTTAAAATATAGACCTTATTACTAACATTTGAACATTTTTTCTAAAATATTCCCATGATTTTGATTTTTCTTTTTATTTAAACTAATTTGTTGATTTAACTACTTTTCTAAAAATTTATATTTTTTAACAACATTTTCGATTTAATTTAGTAATTTCTATAATTTTTTCAAAAAATCAAATGTAAAAATCTAAGTTTTATAAATTTCGATTGTTTTCCTAATTAAACTGGGTTTAAATTCAAAATTTCGATAGCATTTCTACCCTTAATTTCAAAATTTCAGAAACATTATTTTATATTTTATTAATTCTAAATCGTTTCCCGAAAGTTTCGATCCCAAAATTTCCATTTCAATTTTCTTTTTACTAGTTTTAACAACTCCAAATTTCCACTTCTTTAGATTTTGAACATTTACCTTTCTAAAGAAGATGCTGAAAAGCAAAACCAGGTCCGGTCATATCAAATATTTATAAAAATCATTGTAGAATTTTTAATATTTCTTGTTCTATTTATTGTTGATAGAGTTAAATAGTTATGCATATTGAAGAATTCCACATAGTAAGCGCTTAAAAATATAATTTATCCAAAAAGAATTTTAAACTTTAATGTCCATTAAATATTCTGCAACCATCATGTACCATTTAAAATTTTGTAGCCTTTGCGTGCTTGAAGATCCTAATGTACCAGAGAAGGAAGAGTGCTTTGTCCCACTCACTTTAGGAAATGGAGAAACCCAATACAATTTGAAACCTAGCGAGAAAAAAATCAAACACACCGTTCAATTACCTAAAGGTTTAACTTGTGAACGATGCGTTTTGCGTTGGCACTGGAACGCCGGTTAGTTTGTTAAAAGAAGCAATATTGACATTATTTTTACAAGCTTTTTTATAGGAAATAACTGGGGAAGCTGTGGAAACGGCACCGAGGCCGAAGGTTGTGGAGAACAAGAAAACTGGCGAAACTGTGCTGACATCTCCATTCAGTAGGATATTTGATATTCAAATGTTTTTGTTAGGCTTAGTAAAATTATGGTAAATATATGTTTTGCAGATAATTCTATGTTTTTTAATGTTTCTTACCGAAATTGGCAAAACACAATCGCCTTGTCTGTGTATCTGTCACATATAAAATTAATTTTTTTAGAACAAGGAAGAAATTTTTATTGCACCAATTGTGATTTTTGTCAAAATGTTGATTTTTTTTACAATTTCGAGTTTATATATTCAATTTTTGATGCTATAACATAAAATATTAGGTTCTTAGAAAATCTGAAATTTTTTCACGAACTTTCGAAATTATTTGGTATTTCACCCGTTTTTAAATTCTAGTTGGAATGTCATTTTAATCAAACTTTTCAAGACATTTGAATTTATTCCCGTAAAATTGAATTTCAAGTCGGGTTCCTATGTAATTATCAGCGGCGCAAACTTTAAAATTAATCCTTCAATCTCTTCATTGTTTTTACCGATAGTTGAAGTTTTTCATGATATTTCGACTTTCTTCATAAGATATCTGGGATAATTTCAAAGACAGAGGTAAAATGTCGAGACCAATATTCACAGTTTAAAGCGTAGACTGAAATATGGAAGTTTTGGTGGAACGGACTGGTCCTTGGCTATCTTAAAAAATTGAAATACAAATCTTGTCCACTGAAAGCAAGAAAGATTGAAAAGCACAACAAAGGTTGCTCTAACTCGTTTCGATAGCTAAGCTATCATCTTCAGAGAGAAACTGTATCTCTCTGAATCTTTCTTGGTTTCAGGAAACAATATTTGTATTCCAGTTTTTAAAGATAACAAAGGACCAGCCCGTTTCACAAAAAAAAAAACAATGAAAAATTATAAACAGTTCTTATTTTAAGTAATATTGATTTCCACTTTAGAAAAAAATGGCATGTGTACCTTGTATTAAAAGCACATTCCCGGACTTCGATGTTTTTTAGTCTTGGCTTAGGGCTCGACCAGAATTTACATCGTCGTCCGTGAATATTTTGCCTTTACTACTAAATACACAATATACTATTTTTACAATTTCTATGTTTTTATCTTTTTCTTCAAAATTCCACTTTTAATTTTTATTAGAAATTATGACTTTTTTAAAAATATTTCTGAAACTTCAATATTTTTTTAAAAACAAGTTAAAGTTAAAAGACTGTCATATAAATTTCAAGTTTTTCTTTGAATTTCAATTCTTTTGTCATATTTGCGTGTCTTTAACCAATTTTCTTGTGATTTCTCAGTTTTGGCTGCTATAGTAGTTGAATCATTATAGTGGGAAACAAAACCAGAAGTTTTTCTTATCAAAGTACGACATGAATTAATGTAAAGTAACGTCAATAACAATGATCTACTTTATTCTAAAAACAATGATTAGGAAAAACGTATTTTATTGACTTCTGAAGATATTTAAATCTACGATAAAAGCTCTCAAAAATATATCTTAAAATTATTAGCAACTGAAGTCGTACTCTCGTCACAAGTTTTGCGAAAAATTGCGTCTAATATATTGGTGTCCTTAAAAATTTGAAAGCATATGTGTTTGTAACACTTCAAATCGTCTAGATTATATCTTATTATTATTATATTTCTTGATTAGCAGTAATGATCAATCTACAAGATCCATGTTCTCAGAATAAATGTTTTTCACTTGGTTCTAATTATCGAATAATTACATCGAATTAAAAATTATTCCATTACCTTTTCAGTAAAAGGAAAGATAAATCTTAAAAGTCTAGAAAGAGCTTCAGATACTCTTGACTGATATGATAAAAGCGATAAAGCTTAGAATTTTTGTATATAAGGCTTTGAACCCAGTTGAATTATAACATTGACATTCAGAATGTTTCTTAAGTTGGCAATTTTATGCGTATCACTGGTCATCCTCAGGGAGGTTATTGGCCATGGTATGATGCTGGAGCCTCCAATGAGAAGTTCCTTATGGAGATTCAACCCTGCGGCCCCCGTCAACTACGATGACCAAGAACTCTTCTGCGGTGGTATCTCTGTAAGTAATAAGTCAATGCATCGATTTGTCACATTCTAACTATTATTAAATGATCTTTATTGATACCTGCTCTTTGTTAGGCGCTTTGGCAAGTAAACAAAGGACGATGCGGGGTTTGTGGTGATAGATACGATGCTCCCCATCCCCAACCAAATGAAAATACTGGAAAATACGGCAAAGGAATAATAGCACGCTCCTACAAATCCGGAAGTCTGGCTGAAATCAATATTTTGCTTACTACCAACCACAAAGGTTTCTTCAATTACAGGTAGGAACTTAGGGACTTTGTTTGCAAGGATTATTACTTCTGTAAGAAAGGGCAGATTGAGCTTGCTGAAAATGATGTGTAATTCACTATTTTTATGCCACGAAAATGAAAAAAAATGTGAAAAAACATGTCCAAAACTCGATGACACAAAAAAAATCTGGTCGTCTCGAAATTAAAAGGTGGAAGGTCCCTAATTCAACCCCTAAATCCTCTCCTGTAAGATTCGATGTAAAAATGAAAGTATTGTCACTTTATTACAGAACATAATTGACCAAACAAGCAACATAATTTTTTCTTTCCGAAAATTCGACTTTCTTCTCGAGATTTTTGAATGCTCTTCACTGGTTTCTTAAAACTCGGAATTTATACTGTCGATTTGTACATGTCTTTGTTTTTGATCTAATAAGTTCACATTTTTCGGCTTTCCAAGAGATTTTGATTGATTCTGCTTTATTTTTGAAGTATCGACTTTTATCTCAATCCCCAATGTCACCATTTTCGTCAACGTTTTTATTTTTTTATTTAAAAATTCCATTTTAAATTCGCAGTTATTTCTTTTAAATAAATTTGCCGTTATGTTAGAAATGTTTTTAATATGTTCATATTGTTTTCGAAATATAGACTTTATTACTAACATTTGAACATTTTTTCTAAAAATTCCCATGATTTTGATTTTTTCTTTTGATTTAAACTAATTTGTTGAGTTAACTACTTTTCCTAAAAATTTATAATTTTTATCAACATTTCGAAATTAATTTAGTAATTTCTATAATTTCTTCAAAGGATCATATTTAAAATCTAAGTCTTTTTATAAATTTCCATTGTTTGGATTCAAAATTTTGCTAGCATTCCTAACCTAAATTTCCTAATTTAAAAAAAATTATTTTATATTTTATAAATTTTAAATCGTTTCCCGAAATTTCGATCCCAAAATTTCCAATTCAATTTTCTTTTTTCTAGTTTTTATACAACTCCAAACTTCCACTTCTTTAAATTTTTAAAATTAACCTTTCTAAATTTGAAGTATAACGTTTTTTTTTCTAAATTTGTAATTTTTAATTCAAAAAGCCTAACAGCCGACGATGCTTAAAAGCGAAACCAGGTCCGGTCATATCAAATATTTATAAAAACCTTGTAGAATTTTTAATATTTCTCGTTCTATTTATTGTTGATAGAGTTTACTAGTTATGCATATTGAAGAATTCCACATAGTAAGCGCTAAAAATATAATTTATCCAAAAAGAGTTTTAAACTTTAATGACCATTAAATATTCTGCAACCATCATGTACCATTTAAAATTTTGTAGCCTTTGCGTGCTTGAAGATCCTAATGTACCAGAGAAGGAAGAGTGCTTTGTCCCACTCACTTTAGGAAATGGAGAAACCCAATACAATTTGAAACCTAGCGAGAAAAAAATCAAACACACCGTTCAATTACCTAAAGGTTTAACTTGTGAACGATGCGTTTTGCGTTGGCACTGGAACGCCGGTTAGTTTGTTAAAAGAAGCAATATTGACATTATTTTTACAAGCTTTTTTTATAGGAAATAACTGGGGAAGCTGTGGAAACGGCACCGAGGCCGAAGGTTGTGGAGAACAAGAAAACTGGCGAAACTGTGCTGACATCTCCATTCAGTAGGATATTTGATATTCAAATGTTTTTGTTAGGCTTAGTAAAATTATGGTAAATATATGTTTTGCAGATAATTCTATGTTTTTTAATGTTTCTTACCGAAATTGGCAAAACACAATCGCCTTGTCTGTGTATCTGTCACATATAAAATTAATTTTTTTAGAACAAGGAAGAAATTTTTATTGCACCAATTGTGATTTTTGTCAAAATGTTGATTTTTTTTACAATTTCGAGTTTATATATTCAATTTTTGATGCTATAACATAAAATATTAGGTTCTTAGAAAATCTGAAATTTTTTCACGAACTTTCGAAATTATTTGGTATTTCACCCGTTTTTAAATTCTAGTTGGAATGTCATTTTAATCAAACTTTTCAAGACATTTGAATTTATTCCCGTAAAATTGAATTTCAAGTCGGGTTCCTATGTAATTATCAGCGGCGCAAACTTTAAAATTAATCCTTCAATCTCTTCATTGTTTTTACCGATAGTTGAAGTTTTTCATGATATTTCGACTTTCTTCATAAGATATCTGGGATAATTTCAAAGACAGAGGTAAAATGTCGAGACCAATATTCACAGTTTAAAGCGTAGACTGAAATATGGAAGTTTTGGTGGAACGGACTGGTCCTTGGCTATCTTAAAAAATTGAAATACAAATCTTGTCCACTGAAAGCAAGAAAGATTGAAAAGCACAACAAAGGTTGCTCTAACTCGTTTCGATAGCTAAGCTATCATCTTCAGAGAGAAACTGTATCTCTCTGAATCTTTCTTGGTTTCAGGAAACAATATTTGTATTCCAGTTTTTAAAGATAACAAAGGACCAGCCCGTTTCACAAAAAAAAAACAATGAAAAATTATAAACAGTTCTTATTTTAAGTAATATTGATTTCTACTTTAGAAAAAAATGGCATGTGTACCTTGTATTAAAAGCACATTCCCGGACTTCGATGTTTTTTAGTCTTGGCTTAGGGCTCGACCAGAATTTACATCGTCGTCCGGGAATATTTTGCCTTTACTACTAAATACACAATATACTATTTTTACAATTTCTATGTTTTTATCTTTTTCTTCAAAATTCCACTTTTAATTTTTATTAGAAATTATGACTTTTTTAAAAATATTTCTGAAACCTCAATATTTTTTTAAAAACAAGTTAAAGTTAAAAGACTGTCATATAAATTTCAAGTTTTTCTTTGAATTTCAATTCTTTTGTCATATTTGCGTGTCTTTAACCAATTTTCTTGTGATTTCTCAGTTTTGGCTGCTATAGTAGTTGAATCATTATAGTGGGAAACAAAACCAGAAGTTTTTCTTATCAAAGTACGACATGAATTAATGTAAAGTAACGTCAATAACAATGATCTACTAAAGTAGAATAGATTAGAATAAATTCTAAAAACAATGATTAGGAAAAACGTATTTTATTGACTTCTGAAGATATTTAAATCTACGATAAAAGCTCTCAAAAATATATCTTAAAATTATTAGCAACTGAAGTCGTACTCTCGTCACAAGTTTTGCGAAAAATTGCGTCTAATATATTGGTGTCCTTAAAAATTTGAAAGCATATGTGTTTGTAACACTTCAAATCGTCTAGATTATATCTTATTATTATTATATTTCTTGATTAGCAGTAATGATCAATCTACAAGATCCATGTTCTCAGAATAAATGTTTTTCACTTGGTTTTAATTATCGAATAATTACATCGAATTAAAAATTATTCCATTACCTTTTCAGTAAAAGGAAAGATAAATCCTAAGAGCCTAAAAACAGGTGAGGAGACATACTCTTGACTGATATGCTTAGATATTGACGATAAAGCTTAGAATTTTCGTATATAAGGCTTTGAAACTAGTTGGATTATAACATTGACATTCAAAATGTTTCTAAAGTTAGCAATTTTATGCGTATCACTTGTGATCCTCAAGGAGGTTATTGGCCATGGTATGATGCTGGAGCCTGCAATGAGAAGTTCCTTATGGAAATTCAATCCTTTGGCCCCCGTCAACTACGATGACGAGGAACTCTTTTGCGGTGGTATCTCTGTAAGTAATAAGTCAACGCATTGATTTGCCACAGTCTACGTGTATTATTAAATGATCTTCGTTCTCCTACTAGGCTCTATGGCAAGTAAATAAAGGACGCTGCGGAGTTTGTGGTGATAGATATGATGCTCCCCATCCCCAACCAAATGAAAATACTGGAAAATACGGCAGAGGAATAATAGCACGCTCCTACAAATCCGGAAGTCTGGCTGAGATCAATATTTTACTCACTACCAACCACAAAGGTTTCTTTAACTACAGGTAAGAATTTGATTACTTTTCTTGTGAGGATTACTTTTATAAACAGGCGCAGATAACACTTGCTCGAAGTCTTGAGCAACTCACTGGTACAGGCCTTTAAATATTTCTATGTTACGAAAATGTGACCTAACATTGTTTCCCAATCAGAGGGTTACGCACATCTTGCCCAAAAATAATTTAATAGACGACTAAAAACATCATAATATCCGCCTAATAAATTTTAACTACCAAAAAAAAACTTTCTTACTAACGTCTAAAAATTTCTTCGTCCACAAAAAGCTACTCATGTTCGTGCCACCCAAAAAAAGATTATTATATGCAATTTCTTATTAGTAAAAATTTAATGTAACGTTTTATATTTTGATAACACACCTAATAACCTTCTGCGTCACACCAGTAGGGAAACACTGATCTAAAAAAACGCGAAAACTAAAAAAATTGTCGCCTCCAAAATAAAAGGTAAAAGTCCCTGTAAGATAACCCCTAAATCTTTCCCTGTCTGTAAAATTCCATATGCAGAAAAATATATTGTATTTTATCACATAAACCACAATTAACTGTTTTTTTTTACAAATTGAAATACAAATGTTGTTCCCTGAAACCAAGAAAGATTAAAACACACAACAAAGGTTGCTATCATCTTTAGAGAGATACTATCTGTCTGAAGATGATATCTTAGCTATCGAAACGCGTTAGAGTAAACTTTGTTGTGTTTTTAACCTTTCTTAGTTTCAGGGGATAAGATTTGTATTTCAATTTCTGAAGATAACCAAGGACCAGTCCGTTCCTCCAAGAAAACTCTTTTTTTTATTAATATTTTGCCCCTTTGTCGTTGACCTATTCTTTTAATGGAATTCAAGTTCTTCAAGTTGAAAATGTAGTATTGGAAGAGAAAATATGTGACAAAGTTGCCAGACGGTAAAACCTGTCAACTGAAATCTTAAGAGACCAGTGATTTCTGCTCATTTTTTCCAAATATTCCAGTTTATCGAAATTTACTCACTCACAGAGGATTCCATATTGGTAATACCAGAGTTCCCAAACATTTTCACTTTCTTAGTCACTTAACAGTTTACAATATTTATTTTATAAAAATTCCATATCTAAAGGATACGAAATTTCATTATATTTTCTCGAAAGTTTGTGGTCAAATTTAAATTTTAAGTAGTTTTATTTTAGATTTAAATGTTAAACCTGAATTACTTAAATCCAAAAATTCAAAAACTATTTTTATTATTTTTTAAATATAATTCGAAATTTCGAGTAAAAATATCTAAATTTAAAAACAGATCACTATTTAATAAAACTATTTCTTAAAATATATGGTTAGTTAAATCTTAAACTGTTGCTTTTAAGTCGAGAAAAAATTATCTCAACATTTTCTTATATTCTCTATTCATCTGAGTTAAAGTATCGAGAAAAGATATTTTGTAGTCTAATTTTTTTGTTATATTTAATCTATACATTTAAATTTTAAGGCCAAATTCTTTATTTTAATTTTGAAATTGCGATAGCTGCTAGTTGAAATGTAAAGCAAGCTTTTTTTTAGACATCTCCAGCTTTAGACCACTAAAATCAATCTCTTAAATAAGTTTCTGTAAAACTAGAACATTTAAACTTAAATATTGTAACGCAAGGTAAATAGATGAAATAGAATTTAGAATAGAATTGTAGAATTTAGTAAATAAAAAAAGTATCTAGAAGGATCTGATAAGGGGAAAGCGGCCGCGATAACGAAACAAATGGCAGATAAGCATTCCAGAAATTTCGGCATACGATAAGCCTTATCTGCCGAAAAGTTCTAGAAGCCGGGGGCCAAAACTATAAAAAGGCGCTCAGCTTTTCCTCGAGTCAGTCAGTTAGAAGCCAGTGTAGTTAGTGGGTTAGCAATTAGTAAATAAGTAGTGAATTAATTGTCAATTGTGGTGATCAAAGTTGAGTTCAGTAACAAAGTGGGTCTTATTCGATAAGTGTAATCAATTCGAATCGCAACAATATGAATTTCAATCTTTCTCATTTTTTCATTATTACTTATTAGTTATTAAAAAAATTACTTTATTGACTAATCTTAAATTATTTTAAGAACTTTAAACATCGTACAAACTAAACTTGGTAACCCAAAATACAAATTTTGGATTGAAATTTTAAAATTAAAGCAATTGAAAAAATACTAAATATTTTTTTCGATTTCTTATCAAACTTTTAATTCTTATTCCAAATTCTGGATTTTAAACTCTCAACTTCACGAAAATAATTAAAAAAATTAAATGTGCCGGGAAAAATCGAGATTTGTAAAAATTATTTTGAGAATCTTAAAATAATTATCCTTTCTTTTTAGAAAATTGGATAATAGAAATGGTTAACTTTAAAACCTGAAATAAAAATATATCTTATTTCATGAATAAATTTTATGTCCCCAGAAAATGTTAAAAGTTTAAATAAAAAAAAAATATTCGAAATATCGAATTTTAACTCAATCATTAATAATTTTTTAATATTTTGATTTTTTTAGGTCCCATTTTAAATTCATAGTTTTTTTTTTAATTTTACGGTAATGTTAAAATTATTTTCAATATTTCCATCTTATTCCCCGAATATTGCCTCTATTGTTGAAATCAGTGGCGGCTCGTCTTAAAGAGCGCAAGAGCGCGCGCTCCTCATGAAATGAACGATCTATTCTTTTCTGTTTAAGGTAAAAAAATTGGATTTATCACATTTTTAAACACAAAATAATGATATACCAATTAACTAATAATACTGGTGAGTGACTTGGAATAATGTACGCAAACGTTTGATTCCATTATATTAAATATTATAAGAAAATTTAAATTAGTTGATGCGCGCAGAATAATGCACCTAGCGTGGCGGCCGTGCGATGCCTATCAACGGCTTCCACGGGATACGGAGAAATAAACTGCAGAATACTACGTTAAAGCTAGCCCGGGGTACGCCGCTCCACGCTTATGCGATATTGCCAAATGGTGAGAGTCAGAGTTTGGAGTGTGTATTTACCGTTTGTGATGCTAAATGCGTAGGTGCCATCGTATCTGATTGCGATTGCTAATTTAGCCGCTTACAGACCTAATGGTCTAAATATTAATTTGTAAATTTGGATTTAAACAATTTTGATGAAAAAGTAATGAACACTTTATTTCTTTAAAAGTTCGTAGAGCTGATTTTGTTTAACAAATATTATTTTTGTGTTTTTGTAGAGTTTAATTAGAACTTTTTAATAAAATATATTCTATTTTCACATGCAGTTTTCAAGAAAAAGTGATATAATTTTATTCCTATAAAAGCAAAAAATTTTAATTAAGTAACCCAGAGCCGTAACGTGCGTAGCGTGCAACCGTACAGAGTATTTTGAAGGGGCTCAGAAATGTCGATAATGTTTTTTATTGTACTCGATGAACATATTTTAGAGGTGACAACCCAAAAATATTTTGGAAGTTATAAGATGTAAAAATACTATTAAATATTACACCTTTTTATCACTTTTGTTTCTTTTAAATTTAATACCTTGCTATGGCACTGGAGTCACCTAAACTCTTAACTACTAATATTTTTGCATCTGCGCACCCCCTGTTAAAAAGTCACCAGCCCCCACTGATTGAAATGGTGACTATTTTTGAAAAATTCCAAGGTTACAGTGTTAATTCTATTTTTTGTTAACTAAATTTTTAATTTACACTTTTCCTGGATATTTAAATTTTCTATCAGCATTTCGCATTGCAGGTAAAAATGTAGATGTACTATAATAAGGAGTAGTTGCAGAATGAGGAGGTGTAGTATGATTGGTAGACCTCTTTATGTGTGGTGGTGGAGATTGGGAAACTGAGTATAAAAAATCGTGCGGGCCAGGAGGGCTATATTGCTGCTGAAAATGTGTAGGATATTTGCAAATTACAACAAATTCTTCCAAATTGAATTCAAAATTTTCCTGCCATTCTGACTATGAATTGAAAATTTCGGGAAAATTATTTCATAAATTCCGAATCGTTTCTAGAAATTTTGACCCCAACATTTCCAGTTCAGTCTTCTTTTTTCTAGTTTTGACTTCAACTTCAAATGTCCATTTCGTTAAATTTCAACGTTTTAGCTCAAATAATTTTTTATAAATTTTAAGTTCAATTGATTACATTTGTTTCTAAATTTTTAACATTTAACCAAAAATGGGAGTTTGTGTAAAATTTTAAATTTAAATGTCAATTTAATGTTCTGAATGAAACAATTGATGATGCTTTCTTCTTTAAAATACTAATGTTAAAATGTTGCAGCCTTTGCGTGCTCGAGGATCCTAATGTACCAGAGAAGGAAGAGTGCTTTGTCCCACTCACTTTAGGAAATGGAGAAACCCAATACAATTTGAAACCTAGCGAGAAAAACATCAAACACACCGTTCAATTACCTAAAGGTTTAACTTGTGAACGATGCGTTTTGCGTTGGCACTGGAACGCCGGTTAGTTTGTTAAAAGAAGCAATATTGACATTATTTTTACAAACTTTTTTTATAGGAAATAACTGGGGAAGTTGTGGAAATGGCACCGAGGCCGAAGGTTGTGGAGAACAAGAAAACTGGCGCAACTGTGCTGACATCTCCATTCAGTAGGATATTTGATATTCAAATGTTTTTGTTAGGCTTAGTAAAATTATGGTAAATATATGTTTTGCACATAATTCTATGTTTTTTAATGTTTTTTACCAAAATTGGCAAAACACAATCGCCTTGTCTGTGTATCTGTCACATATAAAATTAATTTTTTTAGAACAAGGAAGAAATTTTTATTGTACCAATTATGATTTTTGTCAAAATGTTGATTTTTTTTACAATTTCGAGTTTATATATTCAATTTTTGATGCCATAACATAAAATATTAGGTTCTTAGAAAATCTGAAATTTTTTCACGAACTTTCGAAATTATTTGGCATTTCACCCGTTTTTAAATTCCAGTTGGAATGTCATTTTATTAAAACTTTTCAAGACATTTGAATTTATTCCCATAAAACTGAATTTCAAGTCAGGGTTCCTATGTAATCATCAGCGGCGCAAACTTTAAAATTAGTCGTCAATCTTTTCATTGTTTTTACCGATAGTTGAAGTTTTTCATGAAATTTCGACTTTCTTCATAAGATATCTGGAATAATTTCAAAGACAGAGGTAAAATGTCGAGACCAATATTCACAGTTTAAAGCGTAGGCTGAAATATGGAAGTTTTGGTGGAACGGACTGGTCCTTGGCTATCTTAAGAAATTGAAATACAAATCTTGTCCCCTGAAAGCAAGAAGGAATAAAAAACACAGCAGAGGTTGGTCTAACGCGTTTCGTCTAAGCTATCATCTTCAGAAAGTTACTTTATCTCTCTGAAGATGATAGCTTGGCTATCGAAACGCGTTAGAGCAACCTCTGTTGTGTTTCTAAATCCTTTTTGGTTTCAGGAAACAGGATTTGGATTTTCATTTTTGAAATATCAAAATTGAAGTTTTTAGTTTAAAGTAAAAGTGAGATACTGTATCTCTCTGAAGATGATAGCTTTGCTATCGAAATGCGTTGAGGCAACCTCTGTTGTGTTTCTTAATCTTTTTTGGTTTCAGGGGACAAAATTTGCATTTCAATTTTTGAAATATCAAAATTAAAGTTTTAGTTTAAATTAAAAAAAAAATAAAATCGAAAAACCGCTAATAGCGGGTCAGGCTCGCTCCATTAGGATTCCATGCCAATACTACAATGAGCAGTGAATTGTCCAAATTAAACAACCTACTTTTTATTTATACTGAAATCCATGCAAATTTTCTTAAGTGATAATTCAAAAATGAAGAAATTGTCGATTTTCAGATAGAGTTTTGATCTGTTGGCTATCATAATTTAAACAATAAAAAATGTCCCAGGAAACATTCACATATTTACAATGAATAACACTTCTAATTAGATCGCAGTAATTGTTCGATCGCGATGAATGTTCGGCCCCAACGTCTCAGTTGGCTGTGGTGTATTTATATTGTATGCCGACACCAACGGTTACTCTGCCTTAATTACTGTGTTGCGTGCAATACTTGTGCTAGCTCCTAAAACATTCTTTTCTTTTATTCTCCAAAACGTTTATAACTTTTGCAATTCGTTTGTGCACCTCTTGGTTTTTTTAAAGTTTCTAGATTCATAATTATTAAGCTCTATTAAAAATAAATAAAACAAGATATATTCAAAGTTTCGGAATATTTGTACAAAGATTTGCTACAACCGGATCTGTCCATAGCAAATATAAAAGAATTTGACACAGTAATGGTTAAAAATGTCAACTAGCTTCTATATGCCATTTTCTATCAAATGACATCTTGAGGTGTCAATTGCAAGAAAGATACAAGAAGCCATTGAAGATAATATGAACATCAGAGTCCTTCGATCCAAAATGGAAAAGGAACAGGGCATAGTAGTATCAGAGAAAGGTAAAATTGTTACTATTATCGAAAACTTCTATTGGAGATTGTACAGCCAGTCAACACCAAAGCCATGTCTTCGTGATGGCAAAAGTCAAGTGATCCAAAACGTTGGTCTAAGAAAATCTTCTAAATTAACTAACAAGAACTGAGGTTAGCACTGAAAGGGATGAGAAATCGAAAGGCTTCCTGAGAATACTAAGTGATAAATGAGATGCTTAAGACTGAACAAAAAGCCCTATACAAAGCGTTTCTTATTATTCTTAACAAATGCCTGAAAGAAGGAAGAATTCCCGATGCATGGAGAAATTCTGAGGTCACCATCCTCTTCGAAAAAGGCGATCCAATAAACATCTAAAACTACCAGTTTATTAGTCTTCTCGCGGTATTATGCAAGCTCTTAACCGGAATAACCATCAACCGTTTCAACAATGAGCTCGATTTCTACCAACCTCTGGATCAAGCTGGATTCAGAAAGGTTTACAGCACGATCGATCATATCCAAACAGGGCGCACACTGATCGAGAAATGCACTGAATACAATATCCGATTCCATCTGGCATTCGTCGATTACCAAAAACCCTTCGAATTCGTAGAAATCTGGGCAATCGTACTTGCGATGAACTCTGCAAGGATCGACTGAAGATACTCAAACCTCATCAGAAACATCTATGAACATGGCAATCTTCACATCAAAGTGGAAGAAGTCACCGGAAGGATATCAAAAGAGAAGTCAGACAAGGCGACACTATTTCACCGAAGCTGTTTACGCTCGCACTACAAGATGTCTTTGAAAATCTGACCTGGCAACAGAAGGGAGTCAATATCGAGTCACCTACACTTCGCTGATGACATCATCCTAATAAGCACCGACGCGAATGAACTCAAAGTTATGTTAAGAGAAGTTTCGGAGACCGTGGGACTGAGGATCAACCTTTAAAAGACCAAGGTCATGAGTCCAGACAATATTCAGGTTCCGCTCGACAATCACACACTTCAAGTGGTTGAAGAATACGTGTACATTGGCTGGAAAATCAGGCTCGCCAAAGAAAATCAGGCCACAGAAATCAGCAGGCCATTTGACTTGACATGGGCGGCACACAGTGGGCGATTTCGAGAATTTAACTGGACAAAAATAAGGAACTGCAAATTTTAGTTATGTAGTCAATGAAATGTTGTATTTTGAGGTTTTATAAGTATTTGTAACATAATTATTATCTTATTTCTTATACTTTTCAAAAATCGACATTATCTTCAGAGTCTGAACTAATGGGTTCGACATCTTCAGAGGTAACACTGCTGGAGACTTCTGGGGAGATTAAAAGTTGAAGAACATCCGGCAGGAAAGCGCTACTTTTCTTCACTGGTAGGCGTCTTTTACTAGAAATTACAGGATCTGATGTAATTAGCAGGAAGTTTAGTAAATCTTCAGTTGTTTGGATTCTAGATGCTTTTCGAGTGTGATGCTCCCGATAAAATCTGTAATCCTTATTCCTTGCTTCTTGAGCATCTTCTGTAAGTTGTCCAATGGGAAGAATAGAACTTTTAATAACATCACCGCCATGTATTAATATTTTGTGTACCGAAGCTGGCATATAAAACCAGTTATAATGTCGTATATACAGCTTTGCTGTGTCAAGTGCGTAATTGTCGAATTTTTGTGCATCTATTTCATGTCCGCTGTTAAGAGTGCTTAAGATAACACCAAAACGATATATGAGATCTTTATCTATCCCTGTAATCCTTGCAGTTGTTTCAGGATCTCTAAAAAATCTGCGGGCTGTATTTCCATCATTACTAGATCCTTGTCCTTGTTTTGGTTTGTCTACTATGAGACCCGTTTCTTTGTGAAAAAGCTATATTATCTCTTTCTTTCTACGCGCAAGTTCGGTTTTGTCTTCTTTGCTTCTTATCTGCCATTTTTTAATATTGATTCTATATGAAATATGCAGTAAACATTCAAAGAATCTTATATAAGCATGAAGGGGTGACAGGCCGAAGGAATAAGTTGTAGGATCACTTGTCCTCTGTTTTACAGCTTCTAAGATATTCATACTCTTTGGAGAAGCCCCACAAATATAACACACCTGTGATGAAGTCTCTGTGATGGTATTGCAAACCTTTCCGTCCACCATTGTCATAATTAAATGATGTTTTATGTGCAATTCCACTCCCTTGATAACCACTTTAGTTGGTTGAAGGGCTTGAATTTGTTCTTCGATATGTCTGACTTCATGTTTTGTAGCTTCTGGTGTTTCTTTTTGGAACTGAAAATGAATTGGTCGGCAATATTTTGTTGAAGACACACGAGGATTTTGCCAAATAATAGTTTTTTCACTATTTTTACAAGACGCGTACAATTGTATAGGGACAAGGGATGTAAGTAATAAATCAGAGTCTGAAATTCCTTCTTCCGTGAAACGCTGTTTGTATTCACTTTCACCTGATGTTCCGTCTAATCCCCATTTGTAAATCAGCTCAACATTGTCTAGTGGTAAATCGTTAATATATTGAACTAATACTTCTTCTTATACATTGATAAGTCTAGTTACGGTTAAGTCTAGAAGTTCCTGTAGTTGAACTTCAGCAGATGACTCTGTTACAGTTATACTACTTTTAGGTGGGTAACATTCTGCTTTCGCTCTCTTTACAGCTTCGTAACTTGGATAAATATTAAATCCTTTTTTCTTTGCTCGTTGTCGTAGAAGTATGCATTGGTTTTTCGTCAATTTCAAGTCAACAATCATGCCTAAAGCTTCTTCGGGAGTAAAAGTTTCCTTCGCTGCTTGTAAGGAAACTTTACATGCCTTTTTTACTTTAGCTACTCTCTTTGGAGTGGTTTCTGTTACCTCTTTAATGATTGTTGCAGCATGTCGTTTACCAGCAGACCTCATACTCAATCGAGCCGCAAAAGATAACTCGGCTGTGCTATGCGACTGTAATAAATTTTGCACTCTTCTTTTTTTACCTCGTTCGCCGAGTTCACCAAAACTTTTTGATGGGCGACCACGACTACTACCCGCTTCTGGTTTCTCTGGCGCGTGGAATTTTCCAGTGGTAAACTGCAGCTGTGTATTAAGCCAAGCCGGATGCTTATGAAGAAATTTTTGTAAATTTCGAGAACATTGCGACCATTTTTTTTGAAGATCGGAGCAATAAGAAAAAACTTTCGTTAAAATATCATCTACTGTTTTCTCGGGATTTGACAAATTTAACTTTGAGAGTATAAATTCCTTCAGAAAATTTCTCGAGCGTGCCTTCAACGGATGGATTTCGCCCTTTTCTTTCAAAAATTCAAAAAGTTCGTTCCTGGTTATAACTGTAAATATAAAATATCCGCTGTAGACGCAACTTAGCGCAAATAGATAAAGCAGATTATGAAAAAGGAATGTTTTTTCTATTCTCTGCTTACAAAATCAGAGATACCATTTTTTACCATTTTTTTAAATTTCCCTGTATAATTAATATTACTCCTATTTCTTTAGATTTATCGTAAATTCACATAAAAAGATTAGTACATAAATATAAACTTACCAACACTATCACAAGACATTATAATTTACAGACAAAATGAACAAGTCCAGTTTTTATAAACACAGTATACATTTAGCAGACCTGCTTACAAACACTGCCGCGTAACTGATAAGGAGTCGCATCTGTTTGGAATTCATTCGGAACCCTTAACGAGTGGAAACGATGCGTCATCAAACGGGTGCAGATAGGTTAATAGTAATGTTTACATGTCGCTATACTTAAATATCCCAAATAAGAAAAGAAAAAAAAAAATATTTTTGTCCAGTTAAATTCTCGAAATCGCCCACTGTGCGGCATTTGGAAAACTTTACATCCTCAAGAAAACAGACATTCCCATCAACCTGAAACGAAAAGTCTTCGACTCTTGTATATTGCCTGTTATGACATACGGCCTCGATACAATAACCCTAATACAAAGAGGGCGCATCGTTTAAGGGTATTCCAACGAGCGATAGAGCGCGCACTGTTGGGGATTAATTTGAGATACCGAGTCAGAAACGAAGTCATCAGAGAGAGAAAGAGAGTCGTCGATGTCATGAAACGTGTAACCACTAATAAATGGCGCTGGTCGGGA